>WAAE01014576.1:35927-190255 GCA_013400495.1 Nicator chloris | reverse complement strand
GCTGGTTTTTTTTTTTAAGAAATAGTCCAAGTCCCTATGTCAGGATCTGAAAAGAGAGCTCAAAGCAATCAAAAAACAACAGTCATCTGATTAACCCTGACTGCACTAACATACTTTAAATATATATCTATATATAGACAACTTAGAAGAGAAAATTAATTGGCTGTTGTGCTAACCCTTACAACTTTCGAATCAATGAATTTATGTCACGTTTTATTTGGCATTTCCAGAAGCAAGCAATGTATATTTGTTAGAATAATATACTAATTAATGCTTGTCACTTGCAAAGCCTGTGAGGAAATAGCATCAGAATACTTGGTCATATTTGAATAATCCAAATTGCTGTAAATCACACCAAGAGCAAGTAAAACTCAAGCAGCTCCAAATCAGAAGGCAGAATGAGAACAAAGAAGAAGGGGGCTTGCCAAATGACAGCAAGGAAAGATAAGAAGGAATAGATGAGAAGTCCTCCAGAAAAAAAAACAACTCCTTCCAGTCCTTGCACAGACTTAGCTGTCTTTATTTGACTACAATACAAGACTTATGAAGTCACAATTAATCTTTGAGGACAGTATTTCTTTCCTTACAGTGCATTAAATGGAGACGTAATAATACATGGACCTCTAGACCACAATTTCAAATACAGGATAGAGAGAAGGGAAGCATGCGCACCCGGGAAGAGATGCACCAGAAAATTCTTCCTGCCATCGCAGTATAATACAAAAGTTTTATTACACAGGTACTTAAACAGTGAAAAACACTAAGGCTGTTGTTAATACTTGTAAATCTGAAATTTGGGAAAGTGAATTAACACACTGGTGTACAGTGAGAGGAAGCCAAAATTACAGTTGCTACACCTCAAGGGTACTGAAAAAGTTAAACAGCAGCAGGAACAACCAACTGCTTGAATAAAGAAACAAAAAATCATTTCAAAACCTGGGGCAGTTCTTTCATCACAGACATTCTCAGATATCACTATTTAGTCAGCAAATATGCCAGGGCTCAAGAGTCATACAGCATATGAGAATTACAGAAAACATAAGAGAAAAACACATAAATCAAAATTTGCAAAAACCTGCACATATAAAAGCTAGCAAAGGACTATGTGAATCAAGACAAAGTGGATATTGAATAACATACATCAGAGGAAGTCAAAAAGGAAAAGTGGTTCACAGACCTAACCATAAGGACTGGCAAGGACACAGGAAAGGAAGTCCTGTGCCAAGTGAATTGTGGTTCTACACAAAATCTAATAATTTACAGAGATTACTGTAAAGTAAAAGCAGATGGAAAAGCAGTTTACCACACAGTGGAGCTAGGCCTTTGGTCACTGTTCTGTGCACATCAAGGGACTGCCATCTCAGTTTTCAAATAGCAAGAGGATTGGAAACTGGCCCTCCTCCATTCTACAGAAAGGCAACTTATCTGGGATATTGCATACAATTCTAGACAGCCAAATTGGAGCAGTTCAAAAGACACTACCACAAATGGTTTTGGGGCCTGAGGGACTGATTTATGAGGAAAGATGAAAAGAATTAAATATGCATAGTTTGGCTAAGCAGTGACTAAGGAGAGAAAAGTTTACAGAAATTTAAAGAGTGAAAGGGAAAAATAAAGGTTATATACCATAGAAATGAAGAGAATATAGAACAATAAAATGAATTTCATATAGTGCAAATTTAGGCAGAGTACCAAGACAAAAATAGTACATATGGATGAGATTAACAGGTAAAATCACAAGATTCCTCGTTTGGTGTACTGGGTGGACAGCCACATAAAAGCAACAACACGGGCACAGCAGCTCTGCGTTTCTGGCACTCAGGTCAGCTCCTTTAATCAGTTCTGAAATCTCCAAATGGTCCTGTAAAGCTCTGTAGAGAGAGCCCCTCAGTAAAGTGAAGAACCAACCCACGAGAATTTCTGGCAGGTAAAGCCACAGCACTGGGATCTGAAAGGCTTCTCTCCCTTGCACTGGCAGGGTAATTATGGGATATGTCCTAGGTAAGGACATATCTGGCTAAGGCTAGAAGAGCAAGCATGATGGCTAGTGTGAGCTGGATCTTCATGGGTAAGTGGAAATGAAAGCAGGTTTAGTGGCTTTCTTGGCAAGAGCGTTTACAACAGTCTCTAAGGTGACCTTCCACATCTACCATCAAGCATTACACTTGTGGCCATATTCTACTACAGGACAGATGCATGGGCATGGAAACAGAAGTGAAGATAAGCATTAAAACATTTGATTGTGAACAGGTGCAGCAATGTCCTTTCTGCGTTAAATTAAAATGAGGAAATATGGTTGATTATTCGAAAAAGAGGAAGAGGAAGAAGAGAAAGAAGAGGAAGAAGAGGAAGAAGAAACTGAACAGTTTGATCTCATTTGACCAAGTGAAAAAGAAGCAGAGTGTCAAAGGATGGACTCCTAGTCTACAGAAATCTTCAGGCACCTTTACTGAAGAAATAACTGGATGACCATGAAAGGTTTTTACAGATATTGAAGAAACAGAAGTAGAGATCAAACAGAAATTATTATTGCAACTCTGACATTACTGCTCACAAGAAAGAAAAGTATCACTCCAAGACAAAATAAATCTATATATTCATTGCTGATTAAGAGGAACTAAGTAATTTAGTTTGCCTTACTTTTCACAACTATGTCTATATGATTTACACATACCACTTCTGCAAGTAACATTAGTACTGCAGCTAACAGAATCAAATAATTGTGTTGAAAGGAAAGCATCTGAAGAGCTGTCCAATTCATGTGCAATATGAATATAAAATCTATCTTTTCACATAAAATGATTGCTGAGTAAGGAATAGATTATTCTAACATTTTTAGAGCCTCGTGCAATAAGCTACCTAAAGACAAAAACACTATTCTTCCCACAAAGAGAAATTCCTACATGCCTGCTTTCCTCCTTTCCCAGTTTA
The DNA here is from genome assembly GCA_013400495.1 of Nicator chloris. NCBI lineage: Eukaryota > Metazoa > Chordata > Aves > Passeriformes > Pycnonotidae > Nicator > Nicator chloris. Next base: position 187,324 of record WAAE01014576.1, on the reverse strand, counting down.
GATGTAAACATTTACAAAACTTTTCACTGGAGAAAGATTTGATTCCTTTTATAGCAAAGGGATCACATTTGAAAGGTATTGATTAACTCTCAAAGTATGACCTTAATACATTGCTCTATTTTCTGTAGATGCCTTTACAAGGTCCCATATATATTTTATGTGTTGTACCTCATAACAGGATTTGCACCAAGTGGGACCACAGCAGGAGTCCCCCAGGCTGAGGTGGTATGGCCCAGATCTACTGCCTGTCTATGTGCTCTGAATACTGCTTCCATCTCCTCTGAGATGTCATACTGCACAGAGAGATGAACACAGCAGGATTTACAGAGAAAGAGATCAGATTTTGTCTTTCTCTTTTTTTCTGAGAATAACATTTTTTGTTTTAAAATCAACTATGAAATGAAAGAGAGTAAAGTATACTTCCAACAGGAACTGGCTGGATGAAAAGCTAGGAATAAATGACCAAGTGCTCTTCCACGGTGTGCGGTGCCCTCCTGTCCGCACTCCTTGCCAGGTCCCACTCCTACATCAAAAATAAGTTTAAAGTGGACTGAGTCAGGGCTCTCTGAATCACCTTATAGACGAGGGGGTTGTCAGGGACTGTTGCCTTTCATTGTACAAGAACAGCACTGGCAGGAAAACCAGTTCTGGCCATACTACTTGCATTTGTGTTTCTGCAAGTGATACCACACTGACCCAACTGTTGGCTGAAGGGATGTGCAGTGGTCAAAACTTGCAGATTTCTCTTAGTAGATGAGACTCTCTTAGATTTCTGCAGATTCTTCAGATTCTCTTAGATTTCTCTTATATTGCTGTTGTTTTCACTGAAGGCATCTGCTCAAATGGAAAGTGCCTCTTGTAATAAACAAACAGCATTTTTCTTTAATTGGTGGTGTTCTTTTACCATAATATTAAAAAGCCTGCATTAGGACAACTCTTTATTTGCTCCAGAGCAAACCAAGCTTTTGTTGACTTAATTATTTTCATTTGTTTAAGAACAAATTAGAATTAGTTCCATCTCAGGTTTCACTTGCTTTAAAATAGTCATGTTTATCCTGTTGCAATTTTGATTCAGGTGTTAATTGAATTAGCTAAAAATATTTTCAGTTTGGTTTTATAACTTAGAAACTGTGCAAAAATCACCATGATGCAATATATTAATTTGCATGAAACAAGAAAAAGAAATAAATGTTATTATTTGGAGCAAGAAGCTACTACTGGATTGAAAAGTGGCTATAATGCTACAATTTCATAAATGGAAATAAAGAAGTTGAGAGGGTTGTGTTGTTGGTTTGGTGTTTGGGGTTTGTTTTTTTTTTTTTTTTGCTCTCTGTTCCAGCAGCAATTTTCTCAAAAAATGTAATATTGGAATCTGAAGCTTCACACATACTGTGCCAATATGGTGAGGAAATATGGTACTTTGACCTTTATAATCTTCTTTCATCTGACTTTTAGGGTAGCTAGATGTCATTGCTGTTTGCAGAATAACTACATTAGAAGAAAAAAGCACTCCAATTACCAAAATTATAAGGAATTTCCTACAAGCCCTCAGTAAAGTTTTCCACAGAAAGTGCTGATTCTTCTCTTTACTGGCAGATTTTTTACAGTGGCAAACAAAATAATGACAAAAAATAATTGGTGGACGACTGTGATTTCCACTAAACTACTATAAATAGAGCCTATTCTTAGTGGAATGCAAAGTTGGAAATGTTATAGTTTCCAACTGTCCAAGTTAATACTTCTCCTTTTGCTGTTATTTCAAAGTGTATTTTTCCAAATACCAATATAATATAAAAATTCATCTTAATAAAATCATTAAATGCTATTCTATGTGGTTGTCATTGTTAGGAAAGTTGTTACTGTGAGGTAAGTTTTATTTACTGGAAACACACTTAGAAAATGATTAGACTACTACTCCAAATGTGCCAAGCTAATTGGCTTATTGACAGCTCAAAATACGTTTTTCTAAGTATAACTTCCTATGTCTACATACTGATATAAAAATTATTTTTTTATCTCTTTCCTTGCACCCAGTATCATGAATCTCAATCCTGTTCAGATTTAGATTAGGTATAAAAATAATTTAAATTTAAAAATTCATGTTGTATTTCTGTCATTGTCACATGAACTCAGGAACTGGAGAATAAAAATAGATAAACACATCTAACTGGTACAGACATACTGGCAATCATAGGTGGTAAATAATACCCTATTTTCCCCTTGGCCAGCATTGTGTGATGTGCACTGCATTGTGTGATGTGCGCTGTGATGACAGTGAGAGAGAGAAATAAAAAGTGTAATAGAAGTAAAAATATTCTAGCTGTGGCTCTATTTGTATTAAGGTTAGTAAGATAAAACCCATTTGTTCTTAACTGAATAATTAAAACCCTAATTTTTTGGATATCTTTCATGACACCTGAATTATCATATAACTCAAAAGAAACTTTGCACTGTATATCACTGATATATCAGACACATTCAGTCTGTCAAAATGGAATATGAAATATCATGTATTGTATTAGCATTCTTTTATATATTTTTACAGTATAAGCTTCTCAAACAAATACCTTTCATCAAAATCTCTTTATTCCCCCAGACTTGCTTTATGTTCCTTCACAGGACCTTAAAACTCCCAAGCAGTGGTTCATTTCACAGAGCCACTCCTCCTGCTCTTTCAGGACTCCCAGGGCAGATGACTCTTGACTCTGCCTCCCAGTTTCATTTCCAGCAGGCAGGATCACTCAGTCATGCTAAGCATCTCATTTCAGTAACAATCTTAACCTCATGGCACAGGTCACAGTGTTATAAGCATGTACAAGGAAAAGGAATTTTCCCTGCAGCCATGGTGTACTTAGCTCTGTCACTGCAGAAATAAACCATTACATGAGAGTTAGCAGACACTATCATGAACAATCAACCGAAATAAATGGGATAGATGTTGAAGAAGGACTTTCACAGGCATCCTGCTTCTGTTTACAGCTCTCATTTCCACCACCTGCATATTTTTACTATTTTGTCCTTTGAGCTCATCATCGGAGGCAGAGGACATGTCCAAGAAGATGTGAGAATTCTCTGGGACACCAGAATATACAACAAATAAATTATTACCACCTCCTGCCTAACCCTGGAATAGAAGAAATCCTGCTCATAAGAAGGAGAAAACACTTAAAAAAATTTGCTAGTTCTCTTATGTCACTAACCACCCAGTGTGACAGAACACCTACGTGTCACTGTTACTTGGGTCATAACACATCCTGCACAGAGGTAAAGGGTTCCTGCGTCACAGACCAGCTACAGGTCTCCAATTTTTCTTTTCAGACTCCTTTTCTTACTTGGTCTAAACTACAGTAACTTACTCTACTGAGAAAGTTTCACAGGCTGTCTCACAGTAAGAAAGCCGACATGAAGGTATCAGGTTTCACCCTCAGTATTCTTAATCCAGGGAAGAATCAAGTTCAAGACCCCACCGTCTGAAAACTGAAACTGATGTATCATATCACATCTTTCCCCAACCCTTTCCAAGCTCCATAAGGTTCAGGTAGAGCTACCACTTCATAGACAATCCTTGCCACATAAGCAGGTCCTGAAGGTAATAAGGGATAGATATTGAAGAAAACTATTGTGTTTATTTTATATCGTGTTTCAAATCCTGAGTTAAATTTATCAATAAACTTTTTATTAGTATTTCCATCCCAAATCACTGTAGGTATTGGGCTGTAACATTGCACAATTCACTGGGTTTTAATTCACACAAAGGATTTAAAGGAATTGAAAAAAAGATAAACCAGAAAAAATAGAAGTAGAAGGTGATGTTCAGATTTTACGATCCTAGTATTTGGATAAATTCACTTGGCTTGGACTTCCACCAGGAATAATTATAAATCCTTCTAGCAAGGTTTTTACTCTGTTTGCACTTATGCACCTCTACAGCATTTGCAGTGGAAATCAGACTCTGGAGTAACAAACTTAAGCCTCCTTGCTAAAGTACTGTTTTTCTTAGTTACCTTTGCAGATCCCTCAAAGGAAGTCCAGAGCAAAGGTAGAAAACCACTGCCATAACATGCAAATGATGGCATTTATATCATAACTAGATATACAAGGGACAGAAGACAGCAGCAAGGTGCTGTCTAATTTGCAAAATTGCATTCATTTGTACAATCTGTGACACAGATAATCAAGATAAAATGGTACCCTGCAGCTGGCAGATAATATGTGATACTCTCTTACAAACCACTGTTCTCTTTTCTGAATACTCACACTCACAGATTGCCAAGGATAAGCTACCAGCACAGACAGGGACAGCTCTGAGCAGCAGCAATACTTGGCTGCAAAAAGGACATGGGCACGAGTAGTGACAACATGAGCTGCTCCAACAGGCAGACACACATTTGGCTTGTGTGTTAAATGCTGCAGGTGCCAGCTAAAGACAACATGATGGCTGCAGCAGGCACAGTTCCAGAGTATTACTGGGATGAAAGACCTCACTGGGCATGGTCCCAGAAAATCTGGTTTGACCATGCAGCTACCCCTGCTCAGGGCAGAAAGGAGTATCCAGGGAATGGCAACAGAGCTGGAGAAGGGTCAGGAGCACGTGTCTTACAAGGAGCAGCTGAGGGAGCTGGGGTTATTTAACTTGGAGAAAAGGAGGCTCAGGGGACACCTTATCACGCTCTGCAATTGTCTTAAAGAAGGCTGTAATGAGTATCTTCTCCCAGGTAACAAGAGATAGGACAAGAAGAAATGGCCTCAAGTTCTGCCAGAGGATGTTTAGATTGGATATTAGGAACAATTACGTCACTGAAAGTGTGGTCAACACTGGATCAGTCTGCCCAGGGAATTGGTTGAATTGCAATCCCTGGAACTGCTCAAAAAATGTGTAGATATGGTGCTTGGGGTTGTAGTTTAGTGGTGGATATGGCAGTATAAGGATAATGGTTGGATAACATGATCTTAGAGGTCTTTTCCAACATTTATGGTTTTATGACTCTGTGGTGGACTGGAGAGCTTTCAAAGTTGGATCTTTCCAGCCTGAAAGGTCTTATGACAAGATGGTGATTTCTATGGTGAAGTACCTCTGCTTTTCATAGCCTTCTAATGGGAGCAATGCCATGAAAAAAATGAAAGAATATTATTAAAATTGTACTAACATCATTGGAGAATAGCTATAGCCCTTCTCAGCTCAGATTTCTACACTCAACTCCTGCAAAGATTAAAGAAACAAAATGCAAACATATGCAAAAGCCAGATACATAGCACTGTAGTTCATAAAACACTAGCTTTAAAGTGTTTAAATTAATTTGTGCCTTTTATTTCCTCTCTACCCAAACTAGTCCAAGTGCTCTGCCACCATGCTTCCTCTGGATCAGTATCTTTTCTTTCTGATACAGAAATCATTGTTGAAATGAATTAAAAGCCAAGTGGGGTGTGAAGAGTCACGTTCCAAGCACTGTGAGATTCAGCTGTTCTCAGCACATCTCAGAACGCTGCTGGTGCTGCAACTGCGCATGAAGCCCTGGCCCATCTTTGATCCCAGCTGTCTGCCAAGCACAAATATCTGCAACATATTGGCACATTTACTCAAATAGTAACACTCAGGGGAGCATCACAGAGGAAGTGCTTCTCCTTCACTAATTACAGGTGGAAATGGAAGCGCTTTTGCCAATTCTGAGAAGCATGGGCAGAAAGAAACTCCTGTCAGGCTCCAGCCAGCATCCGTTGTCTTCTAAAGGACACTATTTGGAAAGAAAAGAGCTGTGTGGTAAAACACCCCGATTTACTGAGAAATCACTAAAAAATTCCAAACCCGAAAAACAGGAAAAAAATATTATTGACAAAATTGATGCTGTACACATTCACCTTTCCCTCTGCTGTGTTTTAGTCCTTCATCTCTGCAATCAATGCAATGAGCATCCCAATTAGTCATCATTTGCTTCCTTTTAACAGAAGAGCCTCAGGGTAATCCTCGTATCTTTCCTGTAGTTTCACTGAAGAGTTACTTATTTAATATGCTATTGACACTCACATGCCTATCTAGATTTGCTAAAATTTCACTGTAAGAGTAATTTTAAAGTGAATAAAGACCAAGCAATACCTTTTCCACATCTTCAAGACAGTCATGTTGCAAATTCCTCATTTGCATTTGTCAAATCTCAATACAAGCTCAAAGATTTATTCCTAGAATGCACCTTTAAAACTGTGCAGTAAAACTAATCTGTGCTTCTCTGCATGAACAGGAAATTGTAACTCCCACTAGTATTAAAAGCAGTTCATACACCAGTCCCATTGAATCCAGACAGGAGGAAACCGATATAAATTATTTTTACTTGAATTATTAAATACTTCCAGGGCACCTTAGTTTCATATTAAGACAGCAAAGAACCACATTACTTGTTTATTAACTATAACACAGTGTTTTAAAAATAGTTTCAAAATGTCCTTTGTACACTTAAGTCATCAAAGACCATGATCTGGAGAGAAAAACCTTTTACAGCAGTCTGCTATTTGACATGTAAAAACTCTGCCATAATCACGAAAGTCTGAAGTTTTCTAAGTCCTTCAGTAAAAAATATCTATGGCTATTGAACTACTGCTGGCTGTCCAAAACAAGTATTTAAAGAAAAATTCATTTCTCTGCTATAAACCCAGCAATTTCCACGCAGACCCTAGATGCTTTCAAAGGCAAATCCTAAAAGATTGAAAAGTGTGCAGCTAGGGAGACAAGCAACCTTGAAAAAAAATGCTGTTAGGAATTTCCTCTGCAATGAATCAAATACATTTGTCACAGATCCCAATATCAGGATGTCTTTAAGGAGGCAAGCTTGCATGATTCAAGGTTAAAAGTTCATTATTATTTTTTTAAGGCTGTCACATCAAATAGCTGAATATTCTGATAAGGAGGGGATACAAGCATTTGATCTACAGTGGATGATGAGCTGGGCTAGTAATTATAAAGCCATTCTCATTTGTATATCCTTGCAAAGTGTGAGAGCCATGTTCCAAGGTTGTCCTTAAAGGTGTCCTTAACATAATGCTGTCAATGACGTTTCTTCTTTTTGGACATTACATTCTTTAGTGATTAATTTAAACAAAAGTTTTCAAAGCTGATCATTATGAAGTTCAGAATGAGAGCATTATTACACACACAATGAAGTTACCTCTGAACAGAGGTGAGAAAGAAACACTGGGCTCTGCCTATATATTCACATGCAAAGTAACAACTCCCCTTCCCCACTACTATGTTGACATCATGCAGCATCTGCCTTCGACTTTTTGCATATGTAATAAAAAGACACCTCAGAAAATAAAAGGACAGTTTTAAAAGCAAAATAACCATTTTGTTACTTACAGCATTTGATAAAATGGTAATGAGACATTCTTTCATCTCAGGCTGTAGTCTTGCTACAGGTTTCAGCATTCTCTTCTGCTACAGCTGTCATGCCCAGAAAATGCATTATTTAAAGCCCTTCCTCAGGTATCCAGTACACCTCAGAATACATTACTTAGCGTAGGTTCTGCTCCAGGATCTTGCAGAGGCTTCCAAGTCACCCTCACCCGGCTGCTGGAGTTACGATAAACCCCTGTGCGTCTTGAACCATGACTGCTGCACGTGCTATTGTAGCACAATTGATTGACACTGCTCCTAATCCCACATCCCCAGGAATAGAAAGATTTAATTGGTGTGCACTTGCAGCCACATTCTTCCAGCACTGAGGTGTGCTGCTGCACTGCGGCTTTCACGGTCCTGCCAGTTAATGGCTTTTCAATAGCTTTCAAATGGCAGCAAACTAAGCTTGATGAGTGGGCTCGAATGAAATAGCAGAACAGGGGATCTTACATTTTATTTGTGCATGTTGTTCATGTGCCAAATGCGACCAGATTTTTAGCTAGTACTAAACCAGGATTATTTTTAGTTGCCACCAGTTGCTGTGTGAATAGGAAATTGATATAGGTTGCCAAAAATAACCATCTTTTAGCATCACAGATCATTTTTCAGTATAAGGTAAAAATCAGCCATCTTCAGACTCTCATGGTTTATGCATGGATTAATTTACATTGAGCTAAAGACATGCTTCTGTGTACATTCCTTGATATGTTCCTGTTCTATCATTTCTTTGTATTACATCGCATCTTTTTCCAAGATGCGATATTTATGTCAGGAGAGAAAAACTGCAAGCTCTGCATGGTTTATATCATGATTATGCGCATGTTACTAATGACATTTAAATCACTGATTGTAAGACAAAAAGCCTAAGAAAATGCATCACTAAGAACAAGTCTATGCAATTATTTATCACACTGTAGAACAACAAGCCAATGTACACTGACGCATTACCCGGTTTCAGATTAAGGGCACACAAAAGGCAGACCTGCATTGTATTTTAAACACCCAGGCTGCAGCATCCTCTGACAACAATTCCTGCATTACTGTGCCAGGAACAGTTACCCATGAATTTGGTTACTACTTCTGTGAGAAACCTACAGCTGAACTGCAGTAAAATATTTTTATAGTATCAAACAATAATTTAAGAAAAACTGTACTCAGTGAAGACCTTCATTTGCTTACAATGCATTATGCTTACCACAGTCAACACTTCACTGAGTGAGAGCTCTTGTAAAGGAAAACTGATAGCCCAGCCATATTTAAATCTTTTATTCATCTGGAAGGGTTCTCACCTACTATTTTGTATACATAACATTTTTAACAGCTACAAAGTGTTAAAAGGACTACAAAGGAAAAAGGGTCTAACTAATTAGTGGGGATCACTAATTCAGATTCTATTAACTATTCTGCAAAGTTCGCACAAGAGCAGAAAGATTTATATTCACAGGCTTCCATTGATCCATTATCAAAATCTTAGGTGAAATCTCTCAGCTCCTAACAGCCACATATTTCACATCTGTTTTTAAGTTAAATATGCACAGCAATTCTTTTGCAGAACTAATTATTTAGGTGTTTTTGTTTTCTTCCTGAAAACATAGTTTTCCAGAAAAAAGTGAAAAATAATATCAAGAAATAACCAGGGGACATAGGGATAAATTATACAAAACACAATACAGTCATTACATTACCATAGAAACTTTTTTTACTGTAAAGCTCAGAAGTCCAAAGTAATTAAATCTATCCAGACTGCCTTTCACACCTATAAAATAGTAGGCCATTTTGGGCCATACGGCTTATAAAATAAATACACAGAGTGTTTTAAGAGGCAATGTTAGTCATAGTTCATGAGCAAGTGTCAAGTAATCTGACAAAAAGGCCTTTGGGCAATACTTTTTGGTGGAGACATTCCTGACAGGTTCATCTCTGGTGGTACTGTCAGGCAAACAGCCTGCTGTGTCTAATAACATCATGCTTCACCATCCCACACTGGTTAAAACCAGGAGCATCTCAGTAAACCATTCTCTGGTGAATGAGAGAAATGGACAAATGATGCTTTTCAGCATAGACATAAAAGGAAGACAAAGTACCTGATTTTGGCTTGAACAGAATGTGAAAAAGTATTTGGATCTTTCTCATTTTAGATTATAGCATATGTACTTATGCCATAGTAAAAATTTAGAGTGGTGGAACTTGGTAGCATTTATGTGACAGGCTAGACCACAACCTCCATCCTGCAAGGAATGAGAGACAGAATTCAACCACTCTAAGTGTAAGGTCCTGCACCTGGGTCGGGGCAGCCCCCAGTATCAGTACAGTCTGAGGGATGAAGGGATTGGGAGCCCTGCTGAGAAGGTCTGGGAGTTACTGATGAAAAGCTGGCCATGAGCCAGCAATGTGTGCTTGCAGCCAATTGTGTCCTGGGCTGCATCAAAATAAATATAGGGAGGGGTTCTTGCCCCTTTCCTCTGCCCTTATGAGAACCCAACCCTGGAAATATTCAATGTCAGGCTGGACGGGGCTCTGAGCAACCTGATCGAGTTGAAGGTGACACTGCTCATTGCAGAAGAGGGCTGGACTAGATGACTTTAAAGGTCCCTTTCAATCCAAAATGTTCTATGATTCTACATCCCTTACAGAAAGCACTAAGGTACAGGACAGACTCTCGAATGGGGCAAGTTGTTGACTTGGTATTTGCATCAGACAAACTGGGAACAGTGCTGTTTTCTGTATGCTCTGATTTCTTCTCTCCTAACATGCGCTGGCCCATGGCATGAGGGAAGAATGTGGGACTGTTTGACAAAGGAGGGTTGCACTGCTACACCACAGCTTGACTCTGTGCCCTTCAGCTGGACTGTCGGACTAACCAAGTCCGTGAGCAGCGTGTACCCACCCGCAGCAGGGCACTGTGCACTTTCCCACTCCCCAGGAGTCTGCGTGCCAAAAACATGTGGCCACTTGCTCAAGTATGAATAACAGCCCCCAGATGAATGAAAAAAAGGCACAAACTTTTCAAGGGATGACACCTGGCACATGGCAACCTCAACAGGCCTTTTATCTTAGAATACGGTGTTTCTTTTTTTTTTTTTTTCAATTTTGCAACATTTAGTTTTATTATGTGGGTAATTATCATTAATGGGTTTTGAAAAAGAAGTGAAAGCATAAATGGGAAGAAAACATGGAAAGCAATGTATATTGCTATCAACGGGAAGTTCTGACATTTTGAAGGGCAGCATCAAAGTGAAATAAGTACAACAGATAACTGCAAGTGCAGAGACAGGATGAACTTTCAGGAGAAGTGGCAGCTAAACTTGAGGTAAAAGGAAGCCACAATAGAAATCCTTGAGAAGACAAAATCTGTTTCACATGCTGGAAAGACATTATTTTCTGTTCAATCTTTTGCTAGGCTGGAGAGTAGAGGAAGAGCAGAGAGGAAACCACAATGGTGGTGGGTTGTCCCTGTCAAAAACAAGGATTTCAAGTGTAAGAAAAAAACCCATAGACTTGGTTTTTTGGAATTAGTCTGAAGGAGAGAATACTTCATTGTCAGTGATTTTACAAAACAAATCCAACAATTTGTTTATTCACAAGGAAGGTATTCTCTCCTGTTAGGTATTCTCTCCTGACTGAACTCCAGCAAAAATTCAAAAGAGAAAAAAGATAAAAACAACACTTACCATCTGACCATATAAACTATGGAATTATACCTAGACAGGCTCTGAGGGCATTGTAAACCTACTTTCTCTAAAGTAAAGGTTACATTGGCAGGATTTCAGCCATAGCTCCAGTGGTTCTCTAAAGACTACACCAGTGTTTAAGTCTACAAAAATGGCACAAATTCTCTTGAACTGGGAACAAAGACTGAGTTGGTATTGAATCTGGTGATGAAACACTTAATGTATTTGATTTTGTCCAGCTCAGCAAAAACGTAGATAAAATAGAATCAAGGTCAGAAAACAAGATATATTTAGCTCTTCCAGAAAAATTCCTTGCCACCTCTCCCTATAGAGAGAAAACAGCCAATTTCATTCTTTGTAGAAATTCAGCATTCAATGAAATTACAGTTACTTAAAGAGAATCTTGGAACAGGTCAGCCATCACTAGGATAGTTCTATTTCTTAGGATAAACACCCATCTAGGAATCACCATCTCAGAGTAGACACTGCTTTCATATCTCAGTTCCCAAGGCTCAGACCTTGACTTAGAAATGTACCTGTGAAGTGCTTCCTAAAACAACTTAGCAAACAACACTTTAAAATAAGGTTTTACTGTCAAGAACTGACACACTGTATTGTACTCATGTCATGTAAATATCTTGTTACTCTTCCAGTGTCTCCTGGTGTCACAAACAACTGAACATTTAATAATTTTATCATCTTAGTATTTTGCAATTGACATATAACTGAAAGATTTGATAGAGGTACACAGAACTATCCAAAAGCAATTTGAATAATGAGAAAAACACCATGACTACTGGTTTTAAATACATGACAGATGCTCCTCATTTATGCCATTTTTGCTCAGTGCAGCAAAGCTTGTTATATTCCTTCAGATGTTACAACTTCATTGCACTACTTATGGGTTTAAGACTGCAGACAAAAAAGTGGAACACAGTAACATTGACATGGCTCATATGTTTTGACAAGTGATACTGCTTAGCAATCAAACCTTGGCCATTCTATCCAGCTGCCAACAAGCCACTCTTCAGATAACATCTGGTAGCTGTATGCTTTATCAGGAAGATGGGATGAGCCCTAGCAGATGTAGATACTTAGCAAGAAGGACTCTGTACTAATTTTCTCTGCAGAGTCAATGCAGAACAAAACACAGCAGTTTCTACCCATAAATTTTTAGATGAACTTGCATGTCAGATGGATGTGAGGTTTGGTCCACATATTGCAGCAACAAATCCAATCTAATCAATCAATCAATCACTCAGTGTGATTGACCTCTAGAGAATTGGATGACTTTTTGTTTTCTTTTCCCTCTTCCCTTCCTCCAACTTTTGCACCCTTTCCTTGTTTTCCCATTTCACTGAAAACGCTTTGATTTTTCAGGAAGCTGGCAATCTTCACCCCATTCTTCCACCTAGAGATTGAGAAAAATAAAAAATATCCTTTTTCTTCTTCCCTATATACTGTTGTAACTGAATGGGTGGACCAATCTGTAATTATTCTTTATTGTATTGAAAACAGTAGGTTAAAATCACAGGATATTGTTACCCACTACTGATGAAGTTTCCAAAATTACCAATAGAAGTCATGTGGCATTTGAAAGTATTACTCGCTTCCTGCCACACCCAAAATGACAGTTTTTTAGGCTGTGAGTAGGTCTATGCAGCAGCTTCTTAACTGGATGAGATGAAGCAGCTCTCACTTGTGGGAGAGCCTAGAACAGAGGTAATAACACGGCCAAACACAAGAAGAAATATCAGCAGTCTCATCATACATGGTTAGGCATGCTTATGTTTGGCACCAGTAGTGACTCAATAATTAACTTCTTCATTACAATGTGTGAATATGCTTTTTTAAAATAGATTTCTTAATAGATTTGATGAAAGACTGCTACAGAGAGAAGCTGCAACATTTTATATGCAAAGCCCCTTACGAGACTGAAAAGACACCACCAAGACATGTTAAAATGATAAGCAGAAAAACATGACAGCCATCACAACTCCTAGACATAAGAAAAAAATGAAAAAAATGTCCATGAATTTCCATGTACAAAGTTATTATATGATCAGATAGATTTTTTTGAAGTATAGAATATTCAGGAAAGAAACAGGCAAGAAGACAAGCTCAATTCAACATGAAAAATGTACTGCTATCCTCTTGATAATTAGCAAATGTGATGTACTGTATTGTATCCCTAAACTTTTTCTTTTCTCATTGATTTGATCATTTTAAAACGAGGAGACAAATAATAACTATAGTATTAGATGCATAAAAAATCAAGAGTAGACCAGAGGAATTGTGTATCCTTTATCAGAGCAAATGTTACTACAACAACATAAATCTTGAAGTATAATTAGGGAAAACCTTAAAGGACTGCAGAAGGAGTCCTTGAGATAGAAGTTATTCCTAATTTAGGAAAAAATTAACTTGGACAGCTGCAGAAGCCAAAGGAGTAAGTGACAGAATCAGACTCTTCTAGGACTGTCGGACAGCACAGAGGACAGGGTGGCAATTTAAAAAATTTAGAAATTGCTGTAATACTTGGTGTTCTAAAGGGGAGGAAAAAAAAAAAAAGAATTCATGTTGAAGATTTGTAAGGGGTGGTGAAGTGACAGTATTTTAAATTAGTCAATCATGATATTCAAAAAACCTACCAAAACAAAACCACATGTACCATATGCAAGTGCTATAGACCAAGACCAGAATGAATTTAAGTTTAAACTGAATTACAAGATACTAAGGGGAGTTCTGTAGATACAACATGAATATTGGACACCTGACAATTATTGTGGTGACAATTAAGATGTACATTACAGTTTGTAAACACTGTAAGCAAAATGCAACATTACTAAATATATAAAAGACAATCTGAAAAGCAAAGATTAAGCTTAGACAAGAAAAGCTACCCAAGGCTTATTTTATTTTCTGATTTTTCTATTGTACATTTTATCTCACACTAAATACAATACCACTTCTTTTCCCCAGCCTTTCTACACTTCATTTTTCATGTAACTCAGCACAGGTTGTTAATACATATTTGTTTCATAGTGTTTTCTTATGAAGCACAGAGAAAATGAGAGGGAAGGGGTGCAAGGTATAGAAAACTACACTTTTATTAAATTGACTGTGCACAATTGTATGTACACAGTGTAGTAACATGCAGCTGGGATGGTGTCTGTTTCCACATCTTCTTCAGTTCCTAATGTATATATTTACTTATTTCCTCATTCTTCTTTGTCTGTGCCAACATGTAAAGAATTCTTCATTCTGACCACAAAGACTAGGTGAGAGTTCATCTTGATAAGAACAATGATCAAATCAAAGGGTATGATGGTAAGAACTTTTGACATGACATAAGCTAACGTGATATTGCTTGAAGATGATATGGACAAGTCCATAAGCTCACTGAACAAGAGAGGCATGCAGAATTTACTGCACTCTGCTTGAACATAATAGAACTACATCTCATTCTCAAATTAGCAAAGAATAGATAAGAAGTTAACAAGAATTAGGCGGCTGCTTTGGAAAGAAAGGAAGAATGAGAAAAATAGATGAAGAAGCAAGGAAACAGAAGTATAGTAAGATGACTCTTAAAGGCACTGATTTCTAGGGGTGTCCAAATGACAGTAAGAAAGCAGTAAATCTATATAATTTTAATAACATTATCTGAGGTCAAAAAAAGGGCATTCCGTGAGACAAGTTACAAACAAAGGCAGTCAGAAAGATGGTGGAAAAGAACTTCCATGTCAGCAGTGGACAGGTCACAGCTGAGATACCAGTGATCAAGAACAATAAAAGGGAGGATTCCCCAAACACAGACTAAAAATGACGTGAAGAGCACTGAGGATTAATCAGTGCTTGGTAATTGGTTCCTTCAAACAGAAATAAATTAAATATTCAGGTCAGATCTCTGTGTTTGGTACAAATATGAATAATAAAGGCAAAACTCATCAAGTCAGCAAACAGCTGGTTTACACATGACCCAGTAAAGAGTAAGGCAGCTTTGTACAGTTACTGCACATACCCCTGGGGCATCAATAACCATCACCATATGAGCTGAATTTTGTTAAAATTCAGATAGCTGGAACATAGTTTTCCTATTTTATAATAATATAATATACTTTTTGCATTCCCCATGATCTGAAAACCTGTGGAACTTATTCTTAGAGTACATTCACTTTTTACTGCAATGGCTGGTTGTTCATAACAAACAAGATTTATTTCTTTGCTCTCAAATGAACTTACTCTTTTAATCAAACACTGTATTACAAAAGTCGTTACTATTTTAATTTTGTTTTCTTGAAAATCCAGTAGTAATTACCTTTAATTTCAAACAGCAGAAGATACATGAGAAAGTAAGAAAAATAAATGTACAAGTATAATAGGGTAAAACACATCTATAAAGAAGAATTATCCAGCAGGGAAAATAATGTCATTCCAACCAATTTATAATACTTTTTTTTTTTTTGATTGGGGTTTTTTTGCTTTCATTTATAGCAGAGTTTTCCTTCAGAAAGAAGAGAAGCATTCAGCATCATGCTATCCTGGCAGAAGGCAAAATTGCACAAGAAATTATTTCTTTCACCAGTTAGCCAAAATAACTTATGCTGAAATCTCCATGGATTGCTACTTCTAGGCTGTAAATTCTTAGAAGAGAAAGCCACACAAGTTGGTGCCGACTGTAAACCATTCTTTGATTCTTAGATTTTAACCTCAACATCAGCAGGGGTTCTGTCACTGCCTTCAAAGGATGCAAAGTGAAACACTTTAAAGAGAATGACCTAAGATTATTGGAAAATGACATAAATGAGCTATCTTGGAAAAAATAATTAGCAATTTTGCATAGCACACCAAGACTAATTTCCTTAACATCTCCCAAATGTTGCTGTTACAGTTGGTGTTAACTGGAGACTATGCATTTAGCCATTTCCCAGTATCTTTGTCATTTCAAAACTACTTTTCCCTATCATTACCAACATATTTCTGTCATATTTGAAGACAACATAGTAGTAGGCAATGCTGATTTGACTAGAGAAATTAGTGGGATTTTTTTTCACCAAATCTAGGTTCAACCTTTTATTATCTTGCCTGAAATCACGAGTGGATTGGGCACCTTTTACTATCAATCCTTACGGATATTCCATCTATGTAAATAAAGCATTTTGTTGGCATAGCTTTATTAAATTAAGTTCTGTATGTTTTAAGGAGAAAAATAATTGCATCTGCTAAAAAAATCAGCATTTGCTAAACATAATTATAGTGTCTGAATGTAAGGCACATTCAGAGTATTTGCTAAGGACAGTTTCGTATTAGGGTGCATTCAGTCATCAGAAGCAAATTTTAAAAATGGACTTTGAACATATGAAAACAGCTTTAAGGCTTAGCACACATACACACCAACAAGAAGATGGAAAGTTCAAAAGCTTAGTGATATTAACATTTTTTTGATTGTGTTTCTGACTCTTTTCTCCTTTTGATTTGAATACCACACGTAATACAGAACATGAGTTATAGACGATTTTTAGAGGTTCAATCTGAAATGCACAACCACATTTAGAATACTTCAAAATTGGCATAGGTCAAGAGTTAATGGGGTCTTTCAAAGAGTAACTAAGGAGATTGTATAATCTATATAAAAGATGATAGAAAAATATGATTCTGTAGATACAGATTATTTCACAGTGAGCCTGGGTGTGACAAGGCAGTTGAGAAGATTTTCTTCACTGCATTAAAGTGCTGATGTTGGACATATGAAAGACAGCTCCTGATGTACCAAACTGACACCATATCTCAAGAGCGTTGAGGAACTACAACCTGGATAAGTGACATTAATATACTTCAAAGAATAATAAATGTGACTGTGACCCCTGCAGAGAAAAACAGACAAACAAACAAAAAACCCACACCAAAAAAAAGCTAACGGTGCAATCTCATTAATGCAATCTGAGACATTAGGCAAAAAATAGTGCCCTTAACAACACTGCTCAGAAAATCTGCAGCAAATGAACTGCATAGAAGGAAGGATGGTTTTCAGATTTAATTTTTTTTGAGAAAACAATTAACAGCTAATTTTTCTTTTGTTGGTGTTGCTCTTTCTTGCTGTTTTCTCTTTTTTTTGTATAAATATTTGAAACTATAACTTATTTTGCATGTTATATTTCTGGTTACAATTATCTGAAACTAAAAGCAAGTTCAAGGTAGTTCAAGCCAACATCCCAGAACTTCACATTAGTCAGCACGATTATGACTTTAATACAGGAGGTAGAAGGTCTCTGTTGTGAGCATCTGAGTTGCCAGCATAGGCAAGCACACCGCTACAAGCCGTGATGGCTACCCCACATTGTTCCTCAGAGGAGCTGCAGCCCCTGGCTCCCCACTGATCCTCCACCTGTAAACTGAGAGCCCTGCAGCTGCCCAAGATGCTCTCTGACATGTTGCAAACAGTAAGAATGAGTGGGAAAAGACCAAGGAGCTCAAAAATGCTTTCCTTGAAACAGATGCATGAAAGGAGCAAGGTGCACCCAGATTGTCTCAGCTGTTAAACACACACTGTTCTGCAACAAATAAGCCAATGATAAACAGCTGGAAGCTACCACCTTGTTCACAGAGCTTTCTCTTTCTCTAGATCTTCCCCACACCACAACACAGTGGAAAAAGAAATGCTTCCCTGCCCAAATACAGCTTTTTAAAGTCCAGCTTTTAAACAACCAATGTTGGGAGTTTTAGCTATTTTCTGATTTGAGGCAGTTTGTACTGTACTCCTCTGGCTTTTTTTCATACGATCATGTCCTGGAGACTTGACAATTGTTTTTTTCCTGTTTTATAAGCAGGATAGCAAGCAACGGTGATAGAGGAGAATGCTGGCAGCAGTGAGGATGACTATCAGAGAAGTGAAGGCAAGAAAATGAGAGGACACTCAAGGTGCACTGCTTCCATCCTCCTGGTGAGTATGCCCTCAGTCAGTCACAACGGAAGAGACAGGCAAACCTGCAGCTGTTCACTCTGCATCCCCACCAGCTGCTCCAAACACATCAAGGCTAGAGAAACCAGAGAGAAGGGTGAGCAGCTGCTGACAGCTGCAGGGCTCTCACAAGCGCATCCATCAGTCCAGCTCCAGTCGGCCACCCCTGTGACACCATCTGGGAGAGCTGCCCCAGGACTGCAGTGTCAGAGACAGCAGCCCGCAGGTGGTGGCTCAGCCCACAGGCAGGGTCTGCGGACACAGCAGCAGCACAGCGAGGGCAGGCAGGGAGGTACAACAGAGATCTGCAGGCTCACGGTGCAGTGCTGTGCGTTGCAGACAGGTGGTAGCTCTTCAGTCCCTGACAACGATGTTCGATGGGAATCTTGCTGAAAGGCAGAGGAGCAGGCACCTGTCCCTACCAGACACCTCCCAGGGCAGTGGGAGGCTGGAACACAGGAATAGGCAAGACTGAGTGCCTGCGAAAAGCCTTGGTGGATAAGGAGGGGCAGAGCTGTGCCTGGCGGAAATGAGAGCAGAGCTGGACAGCACAGCAGTGCCACAGCTGGGGAGATGCAGCAGCAGTGTCTCTCCTGATCGAAAACACTTCTTTTTTTCTCTACAGTGAAAATTTGGGGGAGAGGAGACCAGAGGTTTGACAGCAGTAAGGTGAAGAAAATGCTGCTTTGACACGCATTAGCCTAAGACAAAGTCCTTGACTTTGCATGATATTGCTTGTGTATATTATTAATAATAATATTATAATATTAAATACACATTAACAGCATTTTCTTGTCCAAGCTTCATTTTCCAAAATGTCTCTTAAAAAGTCTTCCAGAATCCCTGACCTTGATGTCCACACTCTGATCCTTCAGTGGGTGGTGTCACTGAGTTTTAGTTTTATTTGCATCCTGGTATCCCTCTTAGCCAAAGAAGGAGGCAGCTCCTCCCTGGTAAGGAACACAACCCTTCTGCTTAGCTGTTTTGGCTGCTCACTGTGTGGCTATGTACCAAGGTCATTCATGGAATATTCCTGCAGATTAGAATGCTCAGTTAATAACATGTCCTTCTAAAAATGAGCATCTCTACAGTACATTTCCTGTATGTCTTTGGCCATTTTTATAAATATTCATACACATAAATTACAAGGAAAATCTTAAACAAAACCTGAGGACAAAATCTCTTGTGTAACTTGCTAAAACAGTAGGTTTGTTGTGCAGAGAGGATTTGCTGGCAAATACACACAGGCTACTGTTTGAATAGGTAATGTCATGGTCCATCTACTGCTCTTGGATGACCCAATTGTACTTATTTCCCTGTAGGAACACCACAAAGAACATCAGTGTTCATTTTTATAGAGTATGAAGTATTCAAGAAGAAAATCAGTGTGGTAGCTAGCCTATATTCCTTTCAGTTTCTGTTTAGATCTACATCTGAAGGGAATAATAACCCATCAAGGAAGACAATTTAACTATGACAATACTGAAGTTTTCAAAGGCCCCACAAAGACCCTCTAACTCTCTATGGTATTGCAGCTTCTCTGTTGATAAATTAGGTAAGGAAAGCTTAGTTTTTTCAGATGATCTATGATATTTCACTATACCTGAGAGATGAAGGACAGATGTTTCACAAGTAAAATTTACATATCAAGGGTTGGCTTTGCAATACAAATAACCGACACCAAAGTTTTACATGAAAATGGTATTAAGGTATATGGAGATATAAATTTCCATGACTTCATATGGAGATTTCAAGAACAGTACTGAAGAACTAAATCACATTTTACAGGGATCAAATATTATCAACAGGACATTATTTTAAAGAAACCAAAGCAAAAAAAAAAAGCTGCTTATAGAAGACATAGTATTGGTAATCACAGAAATTAATAAGCATATTAATTTCTTATTAATATCTTATTAATATAAATCATAAGCAATAGAAAGGTGTACCAAAACAAAATTTTGATGCTGCTAATCCACTGAAAACTTCCTCCTGAATGAGCCATGTGATGGGGAAAAAAAAAAAAAAAAGTTGTTATCCTGAATTCAAGTGGAATTTTTAATTATTATTTGTCTCCTTTACCATGATTGGTACTTTTCATTTCATGGATATGACCTGATCTACAGGAAAAGCATATTGGGCTTGAAACATTTAGTGGAATAATCTTTCTCACCCCTCCTCTGAAACTTACACCCATCTACCTGGGTATGTGTCTTCCACAGAATTTATGATGGCATTTTTTGCTTCTATCCTTAAGGAACAATGCAAATGTTTAGGGGAATTTTACTGATGTGGGGATTGTAGTGGTATTGTTCCACTACAGTCCCTCTGCCTTGCCTGTGGGGAACACTGGCACACACAGTCGAGTATCTGTGTCCTCCAACGAGCAGGGGAGGATTAGCTTTGTTGTCATGCTGCCAGAGCTTCAGCTGAACTCCCAAACTGATGGACTTTCAGGTATGACATAGTGTTGCAACTCACCCCATCCAGATGTCCCGAGAGCCTGCTGAATTCCAGGCCCCATCAGAGAGTGTTACATCTCTGCCCTAAAGCAGAGCACCACAACCTCCTCTCTGATTCTGCACATAGGTGCTCTGGCTACACCCAGGCAAGGGAGAGGCCACCCCAGTGGCCAGCCCATCCTGTCCCTCATGTTTCAGACTGAAAAGGCTATATAAAAAGTCACCTGAGACATATGAACAACTATGTATAAGGATGAGGCACCAGCTGAATACATCTCCAAGTCCGTTAATCTGTTTGACCATGAAGGAAGAACACAGGCCAATAAAAAGTTATTTACTTCTGCACGGAGCAAACTGCTGTGAACTGAGCACAGCTTCTCCTGGTGCAGGTATGAACACTTGCAGTAATATGAGGAATGTCATCAGTGGAAAATATCTCACTCCATAATAACCTTGGAACAAAATGTGAAAATCACAAGTACAAGGACACTACCCATACATTTACAGAAAAATGGGGTTCCAATTAGCTTCAATAGTGTCTTTGAATCTCTAAACAACTTGAACAGTTTTGGAGAAGCTTTAATTTTCTGAAAACACATGGGTTTGTTAAGCACTCAAGTGTTCTTAAGCAAAATCCCTTATGTATAAAATCAAATAAATTTACAAATAATTTACACCTGTAAATTGTGTAACTTGAGTTTCTAGCTTTATTTTTTATTAATTTAAAATTAATAAAAAAATAATTTCCTATTTCAAAAGTCATTTTATGAGTCCAACATATGAACTGTTCCTATAAAATATACAAACATCTCTGACAGTGCATTACCCCATTCACTTATTTGCCACAAATCTAAACTACTAGGTATGTTTTACCCATTGCTGTAAAAATTAAAATATTTTAAAACATAGAATTCAGATTATTTGGTATATTCTATTTTATACAGAAAGCACCAGGCATGACTCCAGCTGATAACAGAAGCAATACTGCTTCAGTTTATTTGACACTTTCAGCTTTGCCCTTCAAGTGTCCTCAGCCTGCTTTGTATGTTCTTAAATGTAAGAGCTGAAGCCACATCCTTCCGGAAACAGCACTTTTCATTCAGCATCCTCTGCTGATTTCTGATATTCTTATTCACAAAGACTGGGAGAAAAACACAAACCACCATAAAAACCAGTACATTTGCATTTCATTTCTTTTCACCTCATGTCTGACATTGCCAATATCTTTAAACTTGCATAAATTAATTGGCTTTCATGAATTATTGTTGTTTACAGCGTTGAGGAAGAATGTTTTATCTGATGGGATAGAAGTCATTACCACATGAACAAAGGAAATGTTCATAACCTAAAAGACAGAGCAACAATGTCAGGGAGAGAATTTTCTACCTGACTAGGAGATTATTGACAACCCTTGATAGGAATCATGAATGGTGCCTAGAGAGCATAAGGAGAGATCTAAGAAGGAAAGATGTGCAAAATTCTGAGAATAAAGGAGAAAAAAAGCATATGAGTGAGAACTTCTTTTCAATACACTTCATCAGAACTGTGGGATCAGACCATTGAAGAGAAAGAGATGTGTCTGCAAAGACTAGAAAGAGACCTTCAGGAAAGAAAAGGCTTTTGAGTAATCCTGTCTATAGTGGGTCCATGTGTTGGGAAAAGATTCTCTACCTCAGATCATTAAACTCAGACTTTTTAGGATGCCATTTTTGTAAAACTGAAGGAGTAATTTTTAGTTTATTCTGTGTAAGACAATCTTATCAGAATATGCAATAACAGCAAAAATTTTAAAGAAAAGAAACGTTCATATACTGAAAATACATGGGCAATGATTTCATTTAGAGTATATTACCTTGGAAAGCATGCCTGGAATTGTCATGTACAGTAGACTGGACTCAGGATAACATTAAATCCAATAAGTCATAGCAGCAAACATAAGGCAAGAATGCTAACATGTACAGCTGAGGGGATTAGGTAGAGCCTGTATTACCTATAAAATCTTGAGAAGTTTCTTTACAGATTAAATTAATCCTCACTATTTGCTCTTATAAAAACAGTTTCTTATTTATTTGATCATTTTTTAAATCAAAATCTTTTTACAGCCAAAGAATTACAGTGGAATGTATATTCAAGAATGGCCTCATTGTGTTCAGTCTCTAGTGCAAAATTCCCACAGATATAATGAGAGACCTGGGGGTGGGAGGGGAGCAAGGTCAGAGTGTGTAATCAAAAGGACAGAGATATCACCAGGACACCAATTGTGCAGTGTACAAATTATATTAGATAATTGGTCTTAAAGTGAAAACATTGAAATTTTTGGTAAAACAAACATCAACTCCTACACCATAACCTTGTGGCTTATTGAATTTTTAAATAGACATTTAGTTTTCAAACATAATTACTAAAAGCGTGAATCAGTGTCAAATAAAGTGTCATGAAAATGTGTCCACTGACTAGTGGATGTCAGATCCAGTGCACAGTATCTCAAATGTCTCACTGAAGACAGTTCCACTCCTAATATATTATGCAAGCTAAGCAAGCACAGATATTGTCATCAGGGATATGTAAAATTAAAAGTTATGTTAAGGTCAGAGTGCTGAGATCTAACACAGTATAGAAGTACTAAAGGTTTTGGGGAAAGACACAACTTGGATTGGGAAACCAGTATCTAAGTAGGCAGATAAAAGGTTCCTGAGACAGAGAACCTACTCCTCTTGGTCCCAGAACACAGAGATCTATGGGGTTAGATGAACAGTTGGTATCCAGATCTGCACAGGGCACAACCTTGACGCTTCATGGAACAGACTATGGGTATCCATAGCAGTTACACTCCTCCACTTGGTACGCCAGGTACAGGTGACAGCCACCTGAAACACATTGTGAAATCACCCTTCCAGACCATGTGAGTCTCTGCAAATGACACCTAAAACGTGTTTTACACCCAGGATGCAAGACAGGGTGATGAGGAGCTGGCTCGGTTACTGTCTGGACGCCTTCTTGCAGCGGCATTTAGTACTCTTTTCCTCAAGTCCTTTACCATCACCTTTCCTGACCAGTAACAATGTCTCAGTGAGGGAGACAGAAATTATTGTGCTAAATGATAGAAAATGTGCATAAAAATTAAAGGTGTTATAACCTCAAAAGGAAGACCAAAGTCTTTATTTTACCAAGAAAATGAAAATGTGTGCCCTGGACTCTGTGGTGATTGGTGATGGTAGCTGTGACATACTTAATGTATTTTGTATGTACCTGTCCTAGGTCAGAGCCTTTCTTCAGTTCTGGGACCCTGTGCACCAGGCAAATCTGGCAAATGAAATAGCACCAGCGAAGGCTGGTAGAGGAAATCCGTTCCTAGGACAGAGGGAAACTGATGCTGCTAAGATCTGAAATTCATGTACCACAGGAAGGAAGACTGAACTCCTAGATGGGACTAGGAATGTGCTTTTGCTCTTCAGAGCCTAGACTCGCCAAATCAGTAAGGGCTGCTGCACTAGATTTAAGTATTTCTGGCAAGGTGCTCTGAAGGTTACTTCAGCATTCCTAGGACCACCCAAAACTGACTTAGCAGACTGAAGCTGTTGCAGGTGGGCTCATACAAGGATGTTCTCCTGAGCACAAGGGCAATAAAGATATCAATAGAAACATCATAGAGGGAATTTGCAGCATTTGGTCAGTTTTCCAAGGTGCATGTCACATGCTTTTCTTTAAGTCTGAGAAGAAAAGCTACAGCACAAGCTCTTTCATGCCACCATGCTGCTCAGAAAATTGCAATTAAAAAGATAAATCCAAGAGGAATACGCTCAGTTACAGTTAAAGAAGTACTGCAGAGATTTCAGCATGTACATAAGCAAACCATTGAAAAAAAATATAAAAAAAATATAAAAAAGTAAACCAGCAATGTTCATCTGCCCAATTTGAAAGAAGTTTGTAAACTAGTTTATGAAACTGTGCATTCAAATTTTTGCTGGCCATTTTCACAAGAAAGTGATTCTTGATTCTGGTAAGACTTGTATGTAGTCTAAAGGGCATCAAGAAATTATTTCAAGAGAATATAAAAATCAAGACAGAAACAATGTCTATATAAATAGACATTCTCTACATTCTATAAACAGTAACAAAAAAGTACCCAGCATCTTGATTCCTCATTACAAAGTTTCCATAAGATGACGATTAAGAAGGAAGTATAAATGGATTTAAATATAGCTGCCAAAACAAGTTTATAAATATAATTATAATTATATTTATAATTATAATGTTTTAATGTTAATCTCTCTGCTATAGCAAAGACTTGCTCACTGAAACAAGCATTTGCATTGTCAAATATTGATCACTGATGGCATCTTTCTGGAGTTTCTTTAAAACATATTGCCAATCATGGGTTTTTTGCAGCAGCACAAGTTTTCGTTGAATGTCAGTTGTTTTTTTTCCCCCTGGCAATCAACAAAATCCATTTCCAACGTCCATTCTGGCAAGCCATCACAGCACCACTAAGCATCAGATATGGTTTGGGTTTGGGGTAGAAGCCACAAAATCTGTAAAACACAATTTCACAAAAAGGAAACTATCGGTCCCTGGCACTCTCGTATGTGGGCAAATCCCAAAGTTGCTAGACAACTACATCACCTTTAAAACTTCATTAGCACTCATTAAAACAAACAAACAAACAAACAAACAAACAAACAAACAAACCCCCACCAAGTCTACAGCTTTCCTGAAATTCATGTCGTGGAGACTGCTTATACAGCTAGAGGTCTGACTTCTAACTTCAAGTAGAAGCAGTGCTATGTCTAAGGAAAAAAAGTGTGTGTCTGTGTATAACATCATAAATACATAGAAGAGGGGGGAAAAAGTAGATATGAAACTTAGTTTAAGAGGATTGAAAGCTAGCTTTTGTATGAAAATTTAAGATAGCATAAGAAAGAAGCCTTACCAGGAAAGGTCAGTATTTTGATGTCAGACACATCTGTACAGATAGCATCAGACCCAGAGTTTACTTGCTGCCTAATTTCCAGATAGATCAAAAGAGAAATTTTGAAACTGGCCTTTACCTATCAAGAACCGTAGCTGATGGTCATTCAGCTCTCCATTTTAGGAACAGGATAAAAAGGAGTCTGTTAGGGTTTGGGGTACAATGCCAATTCACAAAATCCAGAAAATTTTGTGGAAACTTCCATATATAAATGAATCTCATTTTGGAAAGAATTTCAGGTCCCCAAATAGATTTCCTGGTCAGAACACAACAAAACACCAGAACAGACAACAGGGCAACAATCAATATATGACTTGGCTGCAAGAGGGCCAGGTCCTATCAAAAGCCTGCCAGATTTCCTGCCAGCTTGGCTGGTGACCTGAAAGGAAACAAAGCCTGCAGTGTCTCCAGGCAGTCCTGCCATCTGGACTGCCTCCACATCATGAATCCTGAGGTCTCCAGGGACTGCAATTCCAGGAAAGCTGTCCCACAGAGGCGTCTTGCAGGTCACTATTTCAAGAATTCCCTGTGCTGGAAGTCCTGGCTCCCAAGACTGTTTGACTCCCACTAGAGATGAGCAAGTGGCCTGGGAGAATAAGAAGACAAGGGCTCAGCCAAGAAACTTAGTCTTGAGCTTGAAGCTTCTGACAGAAACTGAACAGATGCTTTTATTGCTAAATCATTTTATCCCTTCTGTGGAAGACTTGCTTCTGAAAGGTGCCTTTATTTAATAAGAATTTTGTGGAAAATAAAAGTTCAAGTGCTCTAAAAAGTTCTAATTAAATCTAATCCAAACTAAATATTATATTAAGCACCCATATTGTATCCCTACCAGCATCACTTAATCACAGAATATGCTGAGTTGGAGGGGATCCACAAGGATTATTAAGTCCAACTCCTGGCTCTGCACAGCCACATCCCCAAGAATCACACCCTGTGCCCAAGAGCATTATCCAAGCGCTTCCTGAACTCTGTCAGGCTTGGTGCTGTGACCACTTCCCTAGGCAAACTGTTCCAGTACCCAAATACCTTCTGAAGAACCTTTTCCTGATATCCAACCTAAACCTCCCC
This sequence comes from Nicator chloris, assembly GCA_013400495.1. Lineage (NCBI taxonomy): Eukaryota > Metazoa > Chordata > Aves > Passeriformes > Pycnonotidae > Nicator > Nicator chloris. The sequence continues at coordinate 160,809 of WAAE01014576.1, read as the reverse complement.
TGACACAATTTCAGGCCATTCCCTTGGATCCTGTCATTGGTCATCACAGAGAAGAGATCCGTGCCTGCCCCTCCTCTTCCCTTCAGAGGAAGCTGTAACTGCAATGNTGTAACTGCAAAGATGTCTCCCCTCAGTCTGCTCCTCTCCAGGCTGAACAGACCAAGTGACCTCATCTGCTCCTCACACAGCTTCCCCTCAAGGCCCTTCACCAACCTTGTTGCCCTCCTTTGGACGCTCTCCAGGAGTTCAATATCTTTTTTTTATTGTGGCACCCAAAACTGCCCCCAGCACTGGAGGTGAGGCCACCCCGGCTCAGAGCAGAACAGGACAATCCCCTCCCTTGCCCAGCTGGCCATGCTGTCCCTGTTGCCCCCAGGACAGGGTTGGCCCTCCTGGCTGCCAGGGCACTGCTGGCTTGTGTTCAACTTGCCATAGACCAGGACCCCCAGGTCCCTTTCTGTGGCACTGCTTTTCAGCAGTGAAAAATTTCCATTGTGAAGAAGATGGAGGATCATGAGAGAGTAGCAAAGAAATTCTATTTCTGTGAATAATACTTTTATTCTTCATTCAATGGAACAAGAGAAATTTATGCCAAGACCAATATACAAATACAATTTAGAAAGCTGACAATCAAATTCTTCTTTTTCACTAAGTTCACTACAGGCTACCACTACCATCCCTCTTCCCACTCAGGGTACAAGCAACACAATCAAAAGCTCTTTTCCCAGGAAAAAGGGCCTTTTCTGTAGGATGGCTGCAAAATGGACATATCTTCACATTACCGTAGCTTGTGTTGCTCTCCTTTTTCAAATCTAGTGATCATTTTTGTTAAAGTATCCCAAGCACAGTGTTTTAGCTTTCATGTGTATCAAGGAAATAAAAACACTTTGGTAGTCACTTTGTGCTCTTAGAAATTACCTCAAGCCTGCTGATTTTTCCCTACTCTTTCTCATTACCTGAACAGGATAATCAGTGTGTGAAACCCTATGGCTTTCTCTTACACAAAGCATTCAAGTCTGTTCAAACCAGATGACATGCCTATTTTCAGATTTATATCACTTTCAGACTAAAGTGAAATCACACATTCAAATGAAAATCACTGCAAAATCAGAGATAGGGTTTAATTGAAACTTGGGACCATGCACATATTCCTTCTGCAAGCTGCCCGAGGCCGTTTTTCACACTGTATCCCATCAGATGCTTAAGCCTGCAGTCTGTTTGCATACCCATTAGAGTTTTATTTTTGGATGGTAATGATGTCTCCACGTGCATGGGCCTCCAAAAGTATGTTCAAGGTTGTAAAAAGATCCTCCTGCTTTCATATCTCTGAAAGAATATTCAGAAAGAGCAAACAAAAAGTGGCAGAAGAACGAGAAAAATATACTCCAGCATCACAAAAGTTGATTATTATTAAACTTTGGTAATCATATCCATTTCAAAGGGGGCCTCAAGAAGTGATCAAAGCCACAGTGTATGGAAGACTGCAAGCACGGATGAGAGAGCAGTCTTTTACCCTGATGTGCTGTGTCTGTGTCCAAAGACATGACATTGTGCTAGATATAACCAAATCCAAAGGGCAAAACAGTGAAACTAAACTGAACATAAAAAGCATAAACCACAGCAGACCAGATGCTTCCAACTGCTACAAGCCCAAAATCAAATCAACTTTGGGCCTCTCACTGTTTTGAAAAAATTACCGCATTTTCCACTTCTTCAGCCGGCACGTACCAAGTGTTAACTGCTGCACAGCTATGAGGGTTTAGCACATGAGATCCTGAGCTGACATGGTCGTTGCCCCTTTTTAGTTCATTTTCTTTGCCAGGTCCTGCTGCCAGCCTGCCAGAAGCCGGCTGTTTCATCCCTGCTATAGAGCCAGTTGCCAAACAGCTGCCATGGCAAACAGCGTTCGAAGCTCTGCTGCCAGCGAGTTAACTATTCAAGTATTTTTAACACGTGGGAGGGGTGATTTAAAATTATGCTTATTGCAGAACCACACAGATTTCTGTTTGCTCTGGAATTACCGTGCTTCGGAGACGCTTGAAGGAACGTTAGGTCAGCAGCTATAACAAGTCATGTCATTTGCTTTGCTGATTTTAATTCTCATGCAATGATAGATATTCCTTGTCAGATGGCTTACTAGCTATTTTCCATCTTGTGTTTTGGTAAATTGCAATGTAATTCTCAATCAACATTAATTCTATACCACAGTTAATGATGAGTTAATCATGATGAAGTCTTTACAGAGGTTCCTTTGGGTTACTTACTTAAGCTACTGTCAGCATTACACAGTTATCACACTGAAATTAAAGGATCATTATAGCATATATTGAATATTTGGCTTCACAGCAGGTAAATTCCGTTCAAAACATCTAGGATGCTAAGAAACAGTCTCCTTGATCCCCTCTCCAAAACAGCACCAGCAGGAGAGAAAACCCAATGGTATTACCATATTAAAATATTCCTAGAATGACCTGCTTGATATTTACTTCTAGAGTACTCTTGAGACTGCTTCCTATTTCACATCATTGCCCAGTAATAATATGATCACTTGGTACCCAGTAATCATATCACTCTTATGCTGCCACTCCCACAAATCCCCAGTTCCCTGCTGCAAACGACATTATAGTCTGTACTGCGCCAACCCCAAAAGGCCTGCGAGTTGTTTCTTTTCACTATCATCACCACCAACTCTATCCTGACACCCTGAGTAACTGGATGTTCCAGGAAACACAAAGTCTCTTCTTTCTTCTGCCAAATGTCCTTCTGCAAGGTGCTGTTGTAGCACTGAATATTTTCTGTGACACGTGCTAAATAGTATCCTTAAGCGCAATTCCTAGGAGGCAGGTTACATATACAGACCACTTCCCTCAAGGACCTCCCGGGAACACTCCTTATAGCAGCACAGAAATAAACACCAGAATCCTCAGCTCTTGGGGAAAAATTCTCCAAATATCTCAGTCCTCAGGGGACTATGGTATAATATAACTGTATGCTTCAATTCACTTCCCTGTATACTTCTAACTTCATTTACTCTAGATTTGTACAAAGAAAAAGGTAGGGCGTAAATGTCAAGACTTGGCTTTCTGTTCAGCTGGACCAAGCAGAAATCATGACAGCGGTATGAATCAGTGGAGGGAAGAATTGGGATCATACCCATACCTAACCAGTCCTGAATTCCATGGAAGATATACCCAGATGCATGTAAAAGTAAATTCAGGCCTCTCATGGCTCATATTTTTTATGACTCTCATTGAAATGCTTTGTATCTGACTACATATGCAGGCCAGGGCCTTTATCTCCCTGCAATATTAGCAGCTGCCTTGGCACCTGCTCCAGCATCACCACTCTCCACTTCCCCAGAAGCCAACCTTGCCCCACTCACACTCTTCCAAGCCTCACTCATAAATCTGGTGCCCAGCACCCCTGGTACACCCTGCATCCACTGGGCAGCCTGGGGCCCACCTCCCTTCCCTTGCCTGGTGCAGCACCATCTCCTGCCCTCCTGATGGCTGACTGCCACTCCTAAGGGTCTGAAAGGTTATTCTGGAAATGAAGAAGAAAAATCCCCAGAGTGCTTCAAAGTACAGCAATATCATTTAACCCTACTAAATCTTCCTGTGTCATGGACAGCAAAGAGCAACAGTACGGGGTAAGAGTAGAAGAGTAGAAAAGCTGAGGAACAAAAATAAAAATCTGTGCTCTATTTTTCTCTCACTTTGGGATAGCCTCCAAATTAACAGAATTTTCTCCTGATAAGATCAAATATGAGCGGGAAGGCCATACTGAATTAACAGCTTATGGTTCAGGTGTTGCACAAGTACTTGGCAGGAAGGAAGCACATCAGCTAAGCAACCAAGGTGAGTGATTTCTACTTAAATACAACTTCGGCAACAAGGTATGATTCTAATCAGAATGGAGTCGTTTGAGAATGGCACACTTCAATACTTCTCCCTTATGTAACAAATGTATTTAAAATATATTATGCACTTGCATAATGCACTGTGTTTGTGTTTTCTTTTTTTTATTTTGAGTTTGTTTGTTTCTTTTTCAGACAATGTTGAAGCACTGGTATGAGCCCACTATGAACTTTACAGCAGTCTGAAAAAAAATATTGGATTAGAAGTGACCCTCTTACTGTGTTCTGGGTGAGTAGATTTAAACAGAACACAAATATTCCCATTGGGAACTACTTTCCTGGCTTAGCTTGAAAGAGTTCAGTGCCTGAATCTTGTTAAAAAAAAAAAAAAAAGAGACCAAAGTCAAGAGTACTCAAAAGAAAAGAGAATTTAAAAATAAAACAAAACAGACACGCAGCATGACCCACAGACTGCCCCAGTGACAGTTTCTACAGTCACACTGTGACATACAGTTCTAATACTTTTCATTAATGAGAAGATATTGGTTTTTTTTGTTCAGTTGTGCCAAAAGAAGAAAAGAAGATTTGGCTTTGAAAACATGGCTGTGAGTTCCAAACTCAGCTGTAGCACAAAGAACACTGATAACACAATTATACCTGCATTAGAAGTCTATTAAAAAAAACCAACAAAACAAAATCCAAAACAAAAAAGGACCAGGAGATGAACTAACTCTTTCGGCTGACTGAAATACACACGTAACCACATTTCCTTTGAGAAGTGCCATCACAGAAAAATAAAGCAATAGAACAGGTAAGAGAGCCTTGATTTGGAAAAAAAAAATAACCACAAAACCTAAATCTTTTCCCTCATTAAAAACAATCCTGAAGAAACAGTCTTATTTCAAAGCTCTTCTGCAGTAAAACTTGCATGTACTGTATTACTTGGTCCACAGTTTTACAACTACCAAAAATATTCTTTTATGAGCTCAAAAATCCAATTACCTACAAAAGTACTAATTTGGATGACTTTATTAAATAACAATGACTGAGGGAACATCATAAGCCAATGTAACAAAAGAAGTTTTCAGCTTGCTATCTAAAACAAAGAAAATGGAGGAAAGCGTTTGCCAAAGATGTGACAAATGTCCTTCTTCTCTGTTATTTTTCTACAAGTATTATTAACATAGAAAGCAAACACAAAGCCTTAAAATATGCCAAACCACAACCATGTTAGATAACTTTGCATTGTGTAGCACTTTTAAGACAGAATTCCAGCATAAGGCTGTCAGAATAATAGCTCCAAAGGGCCCATTTACATTTTCCTAGCAGCTAATGAATTGCCATGGAAAATGGCAGCAGACAAGCTTAGGGGAAGCCTCTTTAAATCTGTTTTTCGTCTTTCAAAACCATGAGCCCAAGTGTTTTTCTTGGGAGTGAAACTCTCCCTGTTGGCTTCTAACAAAGATTGAAAGAATCCTAGTGTACCTTTGGAAAAAAAAAAGAAAATCATGGAATTGGTATTCATTTGTCACACACAAATGGAAAATGAAAGGAAAAGAGGAGGAAAATACACATGGACATTTTAGCCTGTATTTATAATGTCTACTATAGATGTTTAAAAGAAAGCTATATGCAACAGGAAAGAGTATTTACTATAATTTTTATGTGCTAATAGTTACTCTTAAGACAGCAAACCTGACAGAATTGAACTTCATGCAATGCCTGGATTACAGCTGACTTGTACTCAAAAGCTCTGTACAAGACAATAACATACCCTAATTAGCTCTAATAAAAGGAGCTTTAAAGGCCCAGCTCTTCATAGCCCTCTTTTGACCTCTGAGCAAACAGAGGAGAATATGAATGCTGGAAAAAAATTAATTACATGACAAATTGCTTACTCTCTATCCAAACAGTATAAACCAGTTTAATCTCAATAGGAAAATTAGAAACTGACCTTGCATAGTAGGAAAATGGGGTATAAAGACTGACTGCTTTTTGGATGCTGACACGAGGTCTGGGTCTCAAGTTTACTGAGTCTGGGATATTTTGATAAAATGATTGCAAAACTGCAATAGTGAAACCTAAATATCATCAAACCGATGAAGCACAGTTGATTAAACATTTAGCTAGCCAGAAGAACTTGGGACACATGAATGTTGGTGACAAAGAAAAGCTTATGTAAAGTTGATGACCTGGGATATGACCTAGACTGATTAGTAAGGAAACAACATAGCACTTTCACAGGGAAACGAAAATGAAATCTGGAGGGAGCAACTTAAAAATCTTCCTTTCTGGGAGTTTCCACTGTAATTTAACAAAAACCAGTGTAACTCACTCCCCTCCTCCTCCCTCCCTCGCCCCACATTAGTTTTTATTGTTCAATCACTCAAAATTCCCAAGACAAACTTTCTCACAGCAGTTCCAGAGAAAGAACACAACAAATGAACAAGGGTCTTACTGTCTGTGCTTCTCTTCCACAGTTACCATTGCCCTTTCCTTTCTTAATCACAGCCAACAGACAAGATTGAAGTACTAAGGAATGATTAAATTATCAAAGGAAATAGACTATGCCAGAACTGCAGAATATAGAAGCATGCCATGGCACTTAGGTCTGGGCAAGCACCTCTGCCACATCATTACCATGCAATGGAAGAAAACCTGAGTGTAGAATAATCCTTGCCCTCAGGAATAAACTCAAAGCCATTGCCTGCATGGGAATGACAGAGTATTGTGGCCAGATTGATAAACAAAAAAATTAAGAGAGCACAACATCAACCGCTTGACAAGCCAGGTCTCATTCCACCTTTATTCCTTTCCACCCAATCTTTCCTCACAGCTCAAGTGTTTGTGAAGACAGCTGTATCCAAAGGTATGTAGGAGCACCCAGGTGAGACAAAGGTAGAGTACTGAGATGAAAAGATGACTTAATGTCATCTCACTGCTGTTTCAGTCCCAGTTTTGCAATTCCAGATAGCATCATTTTGATCATGTGGTCACAACACCTGGGATTCCAAGCCAGTCATCTTTTATTTTTTCCCTTTTCTGTTTTTCACAAAAAAAAAAACAACAAACAAACAAAAAAAAAAAAAAAACAAAACAAAAAAAAAACCATCAAGTTTCTAGGGACTGCAGCATCAATTTCTAATGGCACAGGCATCTTTCTTTTCAGCTGTCAAAAAAAAGTACTCTGCTGAGAATTTGTGCTTCACTGCTTCCATTCTGTTATTTAGAATGATAAATAAGGTTCAACATTTGACTCCACATTCTGACTGAGACACTTATTATTGTCATGCTGTTTTCCACTGATCAATTCTACTGCAAAAGTAAGAATCCAAAGTGGCACAAGTACAGCTGAGGTTCAAATTGATTCATGTCTCATCTTTGGCCACATTTCAGTGGCAGGAATTTAGACAGTTTGTGCAAATTACACACATTTTATTCTCCACTGACAATTTTATAGAAAACTACTTTGCTCTCAGGCTGATATTTGCCTTACACCCAAAAAGCATGTACTTCTGGAGGAAAGATTATACGCCTGAAATTTTGAGCACAAGACTTCTCTCAAGATCAGCATAAAAAGCAAGTTTGGACATTTTTAAACTCCTATACACTCAAATGCATCCTCTTAGATCAGTTCTTCTGGACAATATCTTAGAAATTTTCACCTTGATGCTTCTAAAGGAGATCCTATTTGTTTTAAAGCTCCCTTTTAAATTAAGTTCAGGCTTTGGAGTGTATTTTCCACACTGCTTGTTTTCTAGGAAACATCATCTAAAGGTCTAACTCTATTGATTGTGGTTCCTGTTTTGCCTGAGACTAAACTGGCCATCTTTGTTTTATTCATCAGGACTCATTCCCAGAAGTCTGCTTTAGCCAGCATCTGAATTACAGACTACCAGCAATGTGCAGCACAAGTATAATGGAACTTCAACTAGTCTTGGACTCTCTACACCTTATATTCCTTCAAAGTGCTACAAACCTCCTGAACGACTTCAGACAAGTCATTTCACTGTATGTTAGTCATCTTCCACAAACCTGAAATACTTACACAAGCCTTCTACATAGGAGTTACACGTGCAGCAGAAGCTCAGTTCTAAATGCTCTGAGGTGGAGTATCAGGATTATTTTAATAATGTTTCTAAGAAAATTCCATTGAAGAACAACTTCAGTGGATAATTTTCATAAAAAAAATTGTATTCTGAACAACCCACACAAGACAAAATGTGCTCTAACAAACGAGAAGAATAATCATCTCCCACCATCTCATAATTGTCTTTACTTCTTTGGGGGAAACATGGGTTTCCCCAAAACACTGTCACTGTATTGAGCTTTTTAGCCCATTAAGCTCCAGCTGGGGTCATCAGTCTAAGAAAAAACAAAAACATTGCAGGCACTCATTCTTTACCTGATACTTACCTTATCTCCAGCTATTTTCAAAGCATTCCCTGAACCTTACATGCTCTTTCATACTGCTACTGATGCTACTGAGTAGCATCTAGAGATTCCTCCTCAGAGCACTTGATCAGCCTCCTTTTAAAGTCATGCAATTCAAAGATGGGAGGGATATACTCTTCTTGCCTCCTCCCCTCAAAAAAAAAAAAAGTGATTTCAAACACTATGCTAATAGATGTCCTGCCTCAGCAGACTGTTTTGAGTTTTTCCACTTAATTGCCAATATCTTGATGCTCCTGACCATAGTTCTCTAAAGAGAAGACTAAAGCCCCAAGTCTCCAGTGCCGGGCCCAAAACTCCAAAACCTCCTGAACAAAAGATAATAACGTCATAGTTAAAACCATGGTAAGTCATCACTTCACTACTAATAAGAAAACTTGGCATAGTGTTCAAGCACAATGAACAAAGCAACAGAAAACACTCCCACAGTATTAACCACTGGGAACAAAAACACATAGACAAAAGATAGATTGTTTGTGAAGCAGATTGCAATATTGTTCACAATTACAATCTCACACCGTTCTTTCAATGTTCTTCCTAACACTGCTGGCTGCTTGACACTGTGTTTATAACAAACTTTCTTGAAGGTCAAATTGTACCAGAAAACTCTCTTGGTATTAATGGAAGTTTACATACTTGTTAAGCACATCTCACACCACTGATCTATCAGAAGAAAGTACTGATTAAGAAGACTCCCCTTCATGATTTTTCTACCTACAGTGATGTTTTTATGACATAGGTTCAAATTCAGTTTATCTAATGAAAGTTATATCTGCTTGATTCAGCAGGATCTGGGTATATGCATGATTGTAAGGTAAAGTTCTCAACCTTTTATAAAATCATTGGGTATAGAGAACAAATGCATCAAAAAATCTTTTTTCTTTTTTTAATAAAAGTTCTTATTGAAATTCAAAAGTCTTAAGAAAGGGGCACTTCCATGGAATATTGTCATTTATATATTGCTAATTTGATACATAAGTTCTCTTTGTACTGTGAGAACATTACAGATATGTTCTCTAAGCCATCATATTGTATCTTGAGCTCTTCCTTGTAACCAAGACTCAAGGAAAATGTGTAAGCCTGATTTCTATTTCATTAATTAACTTAATTAATGTATGTAGAAGGAAAAAGAAATAATTTTATTCAGTCAAAGAGATTTCAGGAAGAAAAACCAATAAAAGGCTATATAAAGTATAATCATGCATTAAAAAATCTATTAAAGCTAACCAATTTATAACTTCTTAATATGTCAGCAAACATGAAGAAACTTGGGCATCCAAAAATATGTAAAATTATCCTCTAGGGGAGTTGTATACAATGTGTAGCAGTTATTGCTGATGGGCTCATGTGTGAAAGGTAGGAAAAACGTCCTTTTGATTAAAAAAAAAAAAAAAAAGTAGTTTTGCAGTTACAGAAAGGTCTCTGGACCACAAGTGCTTTTAAAATTAATAAGCATCTACATTAATTACAGCAAGACATACGGAAGTAAAATGAATAAACAGAAAAAAACATATATGGTTTACAATACCATACTGCAGGATAATCATAAAAGAAATGAATGAAGAAAAAAATGTTGGGCTTGGGTTTTTTTTCAATTTACAATACACTGCATTTTTTTCTTTTTTAAAAGCCTGAATACCTTTTCCTCATGTATCCCTACTGTAAAATTCTATTTGAGTTGCTGATGGATTGCTTTGTATCTCTCTGGCCTTACCAAGACACATTTCTCCATTACTACAGTGTCATATGATAACAGCTCATTGCTGTTGTGCAACCTTGAGAGAAGTCATGACACAAGGGAATAACATACATTATACATTTATCACCTTGTCCAATATCTTTTGAAACAGGCTTTATTATAATTTCAAATCCCTTCCTCAAACTATTTTTTGCTGCCACTACTCCATTTTAGCAGCCAATTCAGAGTAGCCTGAGGAATATTCACTTTTATGGTCAGACATGGAGCCATTCAGAGACTCTCTGGCAAAATAAGAGTCACACCAGAAAGAGCCATCAGCTGAATCTAACCTGATTTAATGAACCACCTTGGATTTAGCTTTCAAAGGACTGAAATGAAATCTCACCTGACTTCCCACTAGGTGGCTGGAAGCCTTGAGTACCAACATGTCCAAAGTTGGAGCAGCTAGCCATGAGGAGGCACTTTGCACATCCCCATTGCTTAACCTGTACCAGTGCCAGAGATCCTGAAGCTTCTAATTATCTTGGCTGCAGGTGTTCAGAGGTCTGACAGCTCTGGGAGTCTCTCACACCATGAGAAACCTGTTCTGTCTGCACAGCCTGAGCCACTTGAGGCTCCATTAGCCAGGCCGAGTAGTTTCACACCTGCTAGTGATGTTCTTAGACATATAGAATTGAATGTTGCAACAGAACAGGCCTGGCAAGCAGGCTAATACTGGAAAGGCACTTTGCCTCATCTGTCCTCTTTACTGGATTTACATGGCAAGATGCTGTCAGTGGGGCACACTACTGGTCTGTTTTGACCCATGATGGTAACAGATATCCCTGTCCTTATCTGGACCCACTAGATTTGTCTTATTTTCTTCATTTCCTGTTGAAAAAGACAAGGGAGAGAACAGCTGGGTGGACAGCCAGCAGGCAAACGAGGTCAACTCATCCCATCTTCTGTGTGTTTTTTCCCAGAAATCTATTAAGAAGTGAAGGAGATGTTAAAGAACCACAATTCGAAGAAAGACGTACAGTGTGACTGAAATTATTCTTTTCTCCTCCTTCACAGCTAAACTTTACCAATTTCAATAATCTTTTCATGAAAAATGGTACACTTTATAGTGGAAAGCATATATTTAACAGTCCTAGTACTGCTGCTTACTTTTACTAACAAAAAATTACTACTTAAATTTACTAAGAATACTTAATTTCTAGTAAGTAAAAAGTGTTGACTGAAAGCTATTAACCAGGACTAACAACATCAAAATTGTCTTAGCCACTTTTTTGTAATATAAGATATAATTTTCTTTTGAAGAATCCACAAGGTGGCCACAGTTGCCTAGGAAACCCATTTTCTAGAGCATACATGAAAATAAATTCCAAAAATCTAATGCATGAAGTACTTAACATGAATTATACACCCAATGCATTAATTTAATTTTGAAATTGACCCACATGAGAGTATCAAATCCAAGACTACTGAAGGTTTCTCTAAGTCTAGTCTTGCATCTGGCCAGATTCAGATATCCAAACAGGTTCAAAAGCCATAACTCATTTTGGTGCATAGAGCAGTTGGCTCCAGCTTCTGGCATCCACTGACTGAGAAGCTAAAAGACCTTGAGGACCATGTGGGCATAATCACAGATCTGAAGCTTTATTCATGCCTGTTTAGGCTCTTGCATTTATTTTTTATGTTAGTATTTCAACTTAATATTCTGAGCTTATACCTAAGGCACTCTGTTTACATTGTGGATTTTTTTAAATTATTTTTGTGCACATCTTGTATTTTCTATGCAGTTTTGATTGTTCCAACCACAGAAACATAGCACAGCTATAGAATATTAAAAAAGGTACATAGTCCAAGCACAATGCAAATGCAATACTGAGACAGAATAAAACAGAGTTTTATTTTAAGTTGAGTAAAAATGCTTATTTTAAAACAGATGCTATGAATATGGAAATACCAGTAAATAGGACTGTGCAAGCGTCCTCCCCAGCTCCCACTGCTGCTTTTCCAGATTTAAGGGGTGGCTTCTTTCCCAGATCTTCACTGTTATACCCTTAATCAACATAACTGCAGGGGTTCATGCCTGTCATATAAGGCAGTCAAACAGGCTTTTTTATAAAGGTTTTGGAAAAAAAGTTAGAAAACTGGTCTAGACCACCTTGAGGGAATTCAGCAAACAACTGTCTACATGCCTGTCAGCTGGCATTTTAGCAGTGAGCATTGGCTGGCTTAGCTGGCAGAGCCATGTCCCAAATTGTATGAGCTGCAGGAGTGCATGCAGTCATTCTCGTGTTCTGCAGGATAAAATACACCTCCTTGATAAACGAGCAAACAGATTTTATGCAGGTGAAAGGCAAAAAGAGGAATGATGGCAGAGACCTTCAGTGAAGTGGACAGCAGGTCCATCAGGCTGGGAGCAGGCAGAGCTGCCCATTGCCATCTGCTTTCACTGGTGGGAGCACCAGTGGGGATGCTGCCATCTGTGTGCAGCCTGTGCAAACCAGGGCAGGGGAGAACAAGACTTTGCTGTCCAGCTTCCAGCGCTTCCTTTGGACACCAGCTTGACCCCAACCTTGGAAAGCTGGTTTTGTGGTAAAGTTCATTTAGCATGAAGGGGTAGAGTAAGGAGCAAAATGCCTCTGCAAGCAAAAACATTGATCTTGTTTCAAGCTTCCATGCAGGACACTGTAGGATTTCTTTCATCTCCCAGCAGAGACACATGCATAGTAATGATACCTGAACATAACTCTTTGATGAAAAACTCTCATGCTAATACTGAAATGAGCCTTATTTGCCCCTCAGTTATCCTTATTTACTCCCTACTAAAACCAGCATCTTGTAAGTTTTACACGTCTCTTCCTAGTTTCCTACGAGAATGGCAGTCACAGACCACTGCAATGTACTAAAAACCCTATGGTTTGGCATGGAGATTTCAAAGTTCAAAAGTAGCCTTTTCTTAAGTGACAATCTGGTTTGGTTGTCTGCTCTTTGCATTTCAGCATGGTTTCAAGTTTGTTCCTACATAATCCAAGCCTTTTGTCTTGCACTTCCTTCTATTTTAAGCAAGTTAAGCACATAACAACACAGATGCAGAAAGAAGCAGAATTTTAAAACTGTCCTTTTCAAACCAGGAATGAGGATTTTGTTTGTCTACCGCAACCTAGTAACAACTAATAGGTGAATAAAAGACATGGGAAAGTAAGAAAATGAAAGTATTCTACAGACCTCCATCAAAACAAGCAAGGAGACCCTTATGCACCATTAGTCTTTCTGTAATGAGATAGCAGTGCACTCAGTGAATAGTGTCATCACCAGAACTAGCTGTTTGCACTTGGTTTAAAGCAGGTAGATAAAGTTATAATCTCACTGTTCAGTGGACACTGAAGAGCGTATTCTTTTGCTATATATGGAACCCAGATAGATGGTTAATATCTTGAAGCATGTCCCAAAGGAGAGAGCAAAATAAAATTGTGAGGGATAGAATTGCAGTTCTGTGTCCCACAAGTAAAATTCTATTTAGTTAGTTTTTCTAAATATATTTATTGTCTTTCATAAAAACTCGGAAGTAAAACCCCGACCTCAGTAGACTCAAATGATGACATTGGGAAAATATGCAGATATTGCATGCAACAGTAATGTCATAACAAAATTTAGGCTGTGTGGGGAAGAAGAATATAGAAAGGAGGCAGTAATAAGGAAATTGTCTTAGTGATACAAAGAGAACATCAGCAGCCTCAACAGCTTGCTTCTTTTTAAGTCAGTGAAGGGGAGGTAAGGTTGGCTCTTGACTGTTCTCTGCATTTTCTACTATATTACTACTTTTTGAAGCTCCCAAACATGGATTAGGAAAGATGATCCCTAGTTCATGATGGCTTTCAGATCTCTGGGTACTTCACATGATGTTGTGACTTCAATTTCCCATACAGATATGCTTTGATGACAATAATTTTCAAATTTATTGAACAAAGTTATGTTAAACACTGGGTACACACAGCTATCATCTTCATCCTAAAGACTCAGTAGTCTCTTGGATGGACTCAGTCCGAACAAAGAAGCACCCTGAACATAAATATCCTAGGATGGTTGAAGAAGTCTCTGCGAACCAAGAGGGTGGGTGCTGGTCTGAGACATTTGTAACAGTATTTTAACAAAGTCAGCCACCCATACTCTGTCACATTTCTGGGGATATTTCTTCCACATGAGGGAATATGCCATGAATTCAAGTGCTGCGAACCACTTTTTTTTTTTCCTAATAAAAATACCTGTGTATTTATTTTCAAACAACGGTCCTCCACTTATGAAATTATTTTAATCAACAATAAGACACCAACAACACTGGTTCAACCAATATCACATAGAGCAAAGAACCCTTGTTTAGAGTTTTGTGTTGCTGAAGTCCATGGTGTCAAGCTATGCTAAGAAGTATCCCCAGGGCAAAACCTATTCTTAAGCAGCTCCACAGCTGAAGGAATTCACAGCTCCTTGTTCTATATTTGCTTCCAGGGAAGGATGCTCACCATTAACCAGAATTTTGTTTAGGTCCCAATACTCTCATACACACATTTGAAAATAGACATTTCATGATCAGAAGTGTGAATTGTCATCACAATTCACTATAGGACAGAGGTAGCTGCCTCTGGTATGCAGCAGAAACAAAGCAAAACAAAAACCCAGCCCCTAACAAACAAGCAAAAAACCATCAAAAGACCCAAACCAATAAATTAGTATCTTATAAGCAGTTTCATAGGGGTGAAGTCTAGCACATTCTGGCATGAACATGTGATCAAAGTTATTAAGTTACTCTCACCTGATGCTTGTCACCTAGTTAGTCGTACGTGCATGATTTTAGCCCTTCACACCGACTTCCAATGCATTTTTATTTGCATTTAGGAAGCCTACAAGCACATACACTGATTTTAGCTGTTTATATCTTTCTATACTAATGCAATTTAATAATTTCAAACTGCATGCTCACAGCTGCTTATAGGTTAACATAAAAACCTCTTTCTTCGTCTAACCTGCTTGGGAACAGAAGGATTGGTATTCTGAGGTAGCTATATAGGCTGCAACCTGTAAGTCACCTACAGAAAGGTGACTTTCTTTAGTGTCTGGAATATAGTATGTTTATAAATCAAAGGTCAGTGTTTCACTACAAAAGGCAAAGACTATTTTGGCTGAAAGCTGTATCAGTTGCTCATTATTTGGTTTTGTGAATTGGTAAAGGGTGTGAGTTAAACTGAAAGGTTATGTTAAAAGTTAAACTGAAAGGTTTTAGGCTGAGATTCCCGTACAGAGTAATCATGATGCCTGTGAAAGTCTCCCAAAGGCCTGTAATGAATGTCAGTCTCCTGTAGAAATTGGAATCATATTGGCAATTGCCAAGAAATTGGCAATTTTTTAGGCAGCTAAAAGGAAGATTACTACGTTTTACCATATTCTCTCAGCAGTATCTAGTTTCAAAACTTTTTTTTTCATCCAAACAAATTTATCATAAGACCATTGTAAGAAAACATGAAAAAAAAAATCAAAAAAGTTCAGACCACCTAGCACACCACTTTGCCACTGCCACTGACAACTGAGGAGCTGTTTAGGCTTCCTGCCTTCCTCTCTCTCATCTACTTTAGCTTATTCCCTAAATAATCCCCTGCATTGGCCATCACATATCTAAGATTACTAGAGTGTACTTCTGTCTATCCCTTTTATTATATGTGGGCCTACTGCCCATTAATTTGTTGATTTTCTCTTTCTTTGGGTTTTCTTCTTTAATAATGTTACATTACATTCACAAGCTCTTATAGTAAGGGGGAAAAAAAAGTTATTTTCATCTGTTTTAAGCCTATCTCCTCCAAAGTTCAAATGACATGCAGGTCCAGTAGTAGCCCTGTGATGTTAAACTTCACTCATCTTTTCCCTCTGACTCTAGTCCTTAAAGACATATACTTCCCTTTCATCAATTTAGTGGCCTCTCTCTGTTCCTTTACTACCCTTCCTGATGTGTGGAAACTAGACCTGCACACAACTGCCAAGATTTGGGCACATTAACGTACAGCACAGCAAAACACAGAGCAGACACTCCCTGTCTTGTTCTCAACATGCTTTGTGATGATGCCAAACATCTTAACTTTTTTGACTGGTGCTGCTCAAAGAAAAGCTGATGATATTAGGGAATTGTTGATGATGACTCCAGGACCTTTAAAAGGGCAGCTGTCAAAATCCTAGTAGAACTCTCCCAGGGTGACATGCATGAGATAGTTCATGTTTGTAGTAGTCTGTAAGTGGAATTGTACGCTGTGTTCTCTTTGGCTCTGGTTTTCCTTGCCAGACAAACAAATTCAAACGAAAATGTGATTCCTGACACAGTGATCTTGTCAGGAGAGGCAGCTGCAGTGTCACCTGCCTTTGTATCCTGCCTACAGCTAGCAAAATGCACCATACAGGTGCAGAAAGCTGAAATAAAGTACTTCAGGACTGGCAGCATCAGGCAGGAAGGTCTTGATGATGCAGGCTTAACAGTCTATGATAGACCTTTCATTAACTCATCAGCTTTCTGCATTTTTCTCTTTGAATTACTGAGCACAGCTCATATATTAATATATCACATGGTATATATCATAATAGTTTTAAAGTTACTGTCTGTAGAGATTGAGGATGTAACGGGATTTCAAATTGCAATGCTGTAAAATATTTCCAGTGTTTTATTTTCAATATTAAATAAATAAAACTGAAGTTACATTTAAAACTTCTGCCTTCTCACTGTCAGTCAGGCTGACTGAGTATTCACTTTGGATCACCCTAAAATGTCAACAGCATGGTATTCTCTCTCCTTAGTGTCACCTCCTTGCTTCCAGTTGTTCCTTTTTCTTCAACAGGAATAGAATCCCAAGAAAAATTAATTCCTTTTACTAGAGTGAAAAGAAAAATCATGTTTTTTAAAGGTCACTGTTTATAGTGTTATAATAAACTTCTTAGAAACCAATCACTTAACAGGAAATGGAAGCCATTTAAAAAACATCTGATTTAAGGTGTTTATATAGTATGCATTAACAAGCGTCCAGTAATTCAGCTTTTTCCAGACCAGTTGAACTCATGGTAAAGCAAGAGAGATCATCATTACAGCAGTATCCAGAGGATTAGCTGTGCCCTACCTGAGGCTCATCACAAAGTACTATGAGGTTGGAAAAGCCATCCAACAGCTGAGCTGAATTAAATCAGTCAGTGTAAGAAAGTTGAAATGCGTCGGCTACAGGCAGAAAGCTGACAACGAGCAGCAGAAGTGAATTGTAAGTTGAAGTGAACAGAACAGAAACCTCTGGGTAGTACAGATGGGTCTTCAGCAGGAGAAGGAAGGTTAGGAGAAAGTATTGACTGGTTTTTGCACAGCCATGTGAAAAAGCTGAAGCCCAGAGAAAAAGTCTGGGCATGGTGCCATGCCTTCCTGAGCTCAGAGGGCAGCCTGCCAGCCTACACTTCTAAGTCACAACATATCTCTCTTGACAGCATGTCTGTGAACGAGGAGCATTATTAAGTCTCTCATTTTAAGGTGGCACAATCTTACTCTCCTTGGGGTAAAAGGAAAGGCTGTAGGGAAATATGATTAGGATCTTATATTTTATTCAGTTCTGAATAAAATTTCCTATTTAAACTAGGTCTCCCAGGATGTAAGATTGGGGCGGGGGGAGGTTCATGGGGAGCCTGGTTTTGGTGGAAGAAAAGGAAGATGGAGGAAGAAATCTCCTGAGTGTTTTTTCATTCAATCTTCAGAGAGAAAAACTGGCATCAATTTTGATTTGTCTCTTTGGGGAAAAAGAAATAATTGTTGTGTTCTACTACATTATTTCAGCTTCAAAACTAAAATGCCCACCTTCTTCATCTATAAATACCCATCCTTTGATTTTTCACAGTATCTACAGTTTGTGCAGAAAAAAAAATCAACTTATTGCCCTAAGAAAACAGAAGGAAGAGGGAGAATTAAAAATGCACATATGTAAAGAAAGTTTTACAGAATAAAACAAGGTTGTTCCTCACTATCAACAACAACAAAAAAAGTATCTTGAAAAGTAATTTTATCCCTCTCATACTTCCAGAGCAACAAAAAGCACTGATAAATATCCTCACTGGGTACTTGATCTCTGCAGCTGCCCTGTTGTGGTATTGCCACTTCCTTGGAGAAGCATTTCCTCCCAGATGCACTGAGCAACTTACATAGTGGCTGATTCAGCTGTCCCAATTTCTGAACTACACTCAGAATATCTTTCACAACATTTAGAAGTAACTTTTATGCTTTAGCAATAGCTAAAATAATCAGGAACAAGGATCAAAGACTCATGGAAGGGTTTAGGTTAGAAGGGAACCTTAGAGATCACCCAGGGCAACGTCACTTCCATGGGCAGGGGTATTTTTAAGTCAGACTGCTCCAAGTGCCATCCAACCTGACTTCAGACAGGTCCAGGGATGAGGCTTCTGCAACTTCTGTGAGAATCTTGTTTCAGCATCTCACCAACCTCACTGTAAAGAGTTTCCTCTTTCTATCCAATCTAAATCAACCCTCTTTCAGTGTAAAGCCATTCCTCCTTGTCCTCTCTCATACTCCAGACCCTGGTAGAAAGTCTATCTTTTGTAGGCCTCTTTAGGTCCTGGAAGGCTGCTAGAAGGTCTCCCTGGAGAGTTCTCTTCTCCAGGCTGAATAACTATTCTCACAGAAGATGTGTCCCATCCCTCTGATCATATCTGTAGCCTCCCTCTAGACCCATTCAAACAAACCCATGTTTGTCTTGTACTGGGAGCAGCCAAACTGGATGCAGTACTCCAGGTAAAATCTCATGAGAGCTGAGCAGAAGGTGAGAATGACTTCCCTCAACCTGCTGGTCACCTCTTTTTATCCAGTCCAGGATACAATTGGTTTTCTGGGCTGGCAGCTTATTCTGTGAAGAATACATAGAATTTGGGAATGTTTGTGCCATTTGAAAAACAACAGCAACAATACTTTCCATAAATACTCTAGCATGGAATTATTCTGGGTTTCCAAATCCTATTGAGGTGCTATGGAAGGGACAATATTGCCCAGCTGCAACTGGAAGAACTAGAACATACTCAGAATGCTCAAAGCAACCATAACTTCCGTCCCAGCAGTCAAGTGCATATGTCAATGAACACCCATGGACATCTCAGCCTAAGGTTTAACTGCAATGCTTACTACTACAGTGAAACATTCAGCTGAAAAAATGTACTGTAAAGTTGTATCTTCCAGACATTTACAAACTTTATTTGGATAAGACTGTGCTGAAGTTGTAAATTCAGAAGTTTCTCTGTGAGAGGGAAATAACCCTATCAATTCTGCTTAATCTCACAAATAAAACTATTTAATCCAAATGAAAATAAGTACCAACTTAGTTATTAGTACATGCCTCTAAGAAATAGATACATATTCTGTGGTGACAGTAACTTCTCACCAACAATCTACATTAAAAACAATGACCTATTGAATATAATACATTTCAGCTGATACAGCTATGTTCACACACCGGAGTGTTAATATTTGTAAGTATTAGGGTCTATACACGACAACCTGAATTTCCTAGGAAACACTTTATTCACATACAAACACCTAATTTACATGGAAATCTCCAAGTCCTGTATGATTTTTACTAGAGAGAGTGAGAGAATCAGCCAAGCAATAATGTGGAACATGACAGGGTTTTATGAGCAATGGCAGTAACTCACAGTGCTTTAATAACCATAAGTCTGCTACAGCCAATAGAAATAGGAAAGCAAAAATCTAATCAGGATGTAATTAAAGCAGTTGAAATTGATAACAGGGTTACAGTCAAGAGTCCTGAGTTGGCAAAATCATGTCCTGCAATTTTTTTAAAGCCAAGTAATCCAGGTCACACCTGCCACACCATTGACCAATAACACAGAAAACCCTAATGCTGTGTTCAGTGAAGAGTCAAGAGCACTAGGAAACCAGGTCAAATACTCACTTCAGCCCTGATGAAGCCCTCTCTGGGACCTTTCCACCTTGACCCTTATGCACTATTGGAAAAGGTAGTGTAGCATCTATTCTCAGCAGCCCTGACAGAAAACTGACTTTCCTCCAGACAACCAGGCACTAAATTTTTGTGTAGAAGTGGAAGAAAATTAAAACCTCAAATTCACTGATAGCTATAGGCATAGGAAACGCATAAGAAGATACCCCAAAGGACACAAAATTTGATTCAGTGGTTTTGGTTATTGTAGCACTGAACATGGGGACCAATTTATTTATCTTCTGGGTTTTGATCCATTGGAACCCGTCCTCCTACACAGAAGCACAGACTAGGCTGGGTTAGAAGGGACCCTCAAAAGTCAACTAGTCCAACGGTCCTGCAATGAGCAGGGGTATTTCTCACCTACATCAGGTTGCTTAGAGCCTCATGCAACCTGACCTTCAGTGCTTCCAGGGATGGGACATCCATCACCTCTCTGAGCAACCTGGTCCAGCGTTTTACCACCCCCATTGAAAAAAAACCTCCTCCTTATATTTTCCTAATCCAAATCAACTCCTTTAAGTTTAAAACCATTGCCCTTGTCCTAACAATGTGAGCTCTGCTAAAAAGGTTGTCCCCATCTTTCTTATAAGCCCCCTTTAAGTGCTGGAAGGCTGCTATAAGGTCTCCCTGGAGTCTTGTCTTCATCAGGTTGAACAACCTCAACTCCCTCAGCCTTTCCTCATAGGAGAAGTCTCCAGTATGTTTGCAATACATGAAGTTCCCTACCACAGGAATAAAAAATAATCTGGTGCATTTAAATTTAAGGAGTAAATACCAAAAATACAGGTACTGGAAGGTCAGCAAGCCAATGCCTCTTTAGGAACTTGTGCACTAGAGCCATTAGATTGTCTTCATGTCATCCAGTTCTTCAAAGACAAGGGCAGAACGTAAGGAGAAAAAAAACTCCTGTGATTCCTTTTGTCTCAACAACTACAGAACCAGGACTGCAGGATTCATGTGGTGTATCATGGACTGTAGGAAGAACCAAGTAGTGTCACAATAGAATCAAAGCACTGATCTTGTGATGGAATCACTCTTTTAACTGCCAGGGAAGGCAAACTCGTTGCTGCTTCTGTGTTCCCACTTCCCCTACCTAACCCATTATATAAGCCACTCTTCTGCTTTATTCATTCTACAGTAGTGTTGTACCAAAAGATAACTATTTAGCTGGAACATCCAACTAATAGATTTAAGTGGTACATATTGGCACAAAGGGTTTTAGAATAGAGTTATATCAATTAATTAAATCTACAGCTAATGTGATCCCTCCAGGAACAGACAAGAAGGCAAAGCAGATTGTCTGAGATCTTATGAAAATACAGCCTCCACCAAAGAGATACATGGAAGAATGACAGAGGAAAACAGACACAGGACTGAAGGTAGACCATAAAAACCACTGGCAATGATGCACAAAAGAGTGGTAGATGGCACCTAGGGCTGCAATAAATGATTTACCAAGTGAACACATTTCAGGAAAATCTGAAAAGTACTTAGAAATTCCCCAGACAACTGTCATGCTCAAGGAGAAGCCATATATAAAAGGGCAGGAAAGAGACTGTCACCAACCCCAAAGCAAGTACAAAGGGAATTAGTGACTAAGGACTCTCCCAAAATTGCTCAGTAGATACCAGAAAACATATTCCCCAGTTAAGACAAAAAAAGCTTCTCAGCCTTCCTCAGAAGCGTTCTAACTTCTGCCCTGTGCCCCCTGCCCACATCAGACAGATGTGACGAGATGAGAAGTGGCTCCAAGAAAAAGAATGGCAGAGACTGGGTCACAGCTACAGTTCTTATTCATGGTCACAGCTGGGTGTCTCACCCTGCACTGGAGTGAACTGAAAATTGCCTTCACCTAAGTATCTTCTTTAATCCTAAAAAGCTGCTCTTGACACTTTCTAACACCAAAAAGTTAGCTGAGGTGCTCAAATTAGATAATTTGTATTTAAATATTCCTAGAGAGATGAATCCCCAGTTTTAAAAAAAGAAAGAAGTGAAACTAAAGAACTAGGAAAATTTACCTCAGTAACTTATGAAGCAGCAAGTTGATGTCTCAGTAGAAACCAATCCAAAGGATACCCTCTATTAAAAAGAAAAAAATCTCATGGTCAGACTGGTTTTTCCTCCCTTGTCTGTACACCAAAAAATAAAACTCACTGAAAATACACGGACTAACTGTATAAGAAACAATGACTGGGACATAAGTAAGGGCTTTTAGCAAGTGTGATGTTGAATTATGACCCAGAATAAAGTGGTTTTGCTATTACACAAAGCTACATATCAAATGAGGTTATAATCCTGTGAAAGAATTTGTCTTTACACAGCCATATTACTCAGAGGAATTAGTGCCTGATAACATTCTGCTTGCACTGAACATGCCTCCATCCTTTTCACCCCCGGGCTGAGGTAAACTGTGGGTGCTGTGGAGGCAGATAGGCTCTTCCTGTTGCTGCTCCCAGTGCCCCATTGCTGGCACACAGAATTATGAGAAGAAAGGTGAAACCAATCCAAAACACAGAGAATATATAAGAAAAGAGATGGAGGAAATACTACATCAGTGTTGACTTCTGTATAAAAGAAATTTATAAAGAGAAATTTACTCAAAATGCCACTTCCATCCTATTGTCTTGCAAACTGTACAGATCAGGATTTTCTGGACTGCATATGTAGTTAACTGCTGGGGTAAATACAGCACTTTTTTTCCATGCATTCGTTATTCCCATCTCCATGACTGTAATTGGATGACATGAAGGTAATTAACAGTGCAGAGCATCACACACCCAAAAACAGTTCAGAGAGGAGAACATTTCCAGGGCCATGTGGTCTCCAGCTCCACTGCTTACCTCAAGTGGATGCCTGGATGCATTTCTCCTAGCATGCATCCTTTTGTTTCTGCATGTGCTGTTACAGGTGTCCCTCTGAGCATCACACAGTGGCCATGAGAGCTGCCAGCAAGGACACACTGATGCTGCTGAGGGACCTTACGGCAGTCGGCACGCTGGGCAGCACTTGAGATGCTACAAGACTGGACACAGGCTTCTGTCAAAATGAACCCTTGTCACCATCTGCTTCAGAGAGCAGGAAGAGGAGGCACAAGTAGTTTGACAGAGTTTTTTCCACCCACAGAGGGGAACAGAAAGTTAACTTGGCTTGCCAACTCAGGGAAGCTAACCTAAGCGATTTAATTTTATAGGAAATAAAAAAGCTGAAGGTGTAGCAATATGCATTGCTGAGAAAAGACACCCTTGATCTGGAGGGTTACTCTAGGCTGCTGAAAAGACACTTCTTCCTTCCCTACCCCAAAGGCTTGCTTCTTAGCCGTGTCTGTCTTGCAAAAATCTTGGGCTCTAAAAAAAGCTTTCAACAATTCTGCAAGCAATGGTTCAGGGTTATACACACACTGCGCTCCTTACCAAGCTCTGCTGATAAGGAGACTTTCAGATACCCCTTGAAAGAGACATTCCTTTGCTTTTAAAGTACCAACAAGTCTCTGAAATTTTAGCACCGTATGCATCAAAAGTGAGGAAGTCAAAGCAGTAGGTGGAAAACTGAACCTCTTCTGAAAGCACCTTTCCTCAAAGAGAACATTTCCCCTGTTTCAGTTGTGCGCTTGTCCTCATCCTGGCCAGCCTGATAATCAGCAAGGAGAGCTCACCAAAGGGCTGAGGCAGAAGCTTCAACAGTGACAACTCTGCCTTTGCAAGGTCCCTGCTGGATATCACCAGGCTGGACCTGTCCCGTATAGGGGCACAGCTGAAATGGTCAGTGACAAATGAAGAAAGACACTTCATATGCAAATGGTGTACAACAAAAACTAGATCCTGGTCTATATTATTTCTTTTTGCATGTGTTTAACCTTGATCTATTTAGGTTTGATCAATTAATTTAAGGGCTTTGTTCACATATGAAAACAACACAAATATCCTTGAGATCCAGCTGCTCATCAGCACATGAACTGAGTTTAGGTATAGTATTTAGTCAGAACTTAACTATTGCAGGGAATTGGAGGAAAATATAACTGAAGGACTTTTTCAAGATGTTGTATCACAAAAGAGCTTTATTCCCATCTTCAAAACTCCAAATCACAAAAGCTTCAGTGTTCAGTGTTCAGCCAACATCCACTCTGTGTTTGTCTTTGCCTTATCTTTCCATCTCAAAGTAAAAAGCATCAGTCAGCAAATTCTTTACCAATAATTTGGCAAATGTTGTTCCCTAAAAACTAAGCCAAAAGGTTAAATGCAAACAAATATTGTTTTCTGTTCTGTAAATAAACTAAAGTTCTACTTTGAACTAAAGAAAACAAAGCAGGACAAGAGTGGTTTTATGTGACAGAGTAGGTGTTCAGACAAACTACAGTCTTCATTTTATGGACTGCATCTGATAAAACCATTTTGGCCTTTTAGAAAATGAATTAAAATCTAATTTAATGCTGTTTAACTTAGTATTGTTATCATACATATTTTTTTTCAGGGACAACACTGTGCAACACAGGATATACACTCACGGGGGAGATAGAATGAAATAAAAGCGCATGTAAGATATCAAGATTTTTTTTAAAGCTATAAATAAGCAGCAAGTTTAGATCAAATAAATAGCATACAAACTACAAGCACTGAAGCACCTGGATGTATGCCTCCTGCCAAAAAACCTACAAAATGTTCTAAAAATAGATTTATGTCTTAGACAAATATCAATTTCTAACATTAATAACTCACATACAAAAAAAATAACCTTCTATTCCTCTACAGCAGGATCTTTTCCAGGAATAAAACCTTTATCATTATTTGATCATCCAACTTAACTGAGACAAATTAGTAAAACTGAAATCCTAATTAAAATATACTTGATTTGTGTTTTAGTTTCCATAGATAACAAAAATATACTGCTGATAGCATATTTTAGTGTAATTGTTTTTTCACAGAATGTTTTAAAATGAATGAGAAAACAATCCAAAATATTTTCTTCCTAAGACATTCTACACACTGGTCACATAAATCACAAAATGAGGCAATGAAGCATGATGAATATTTGTACAATCCATTTATAAGCATAGATATCTGTCTTTTTTTATATCAATGTGCTATCCAAAATGCAGTGTTTCTAGGGCATTTCTGTGGATTCTACCACTGTAATGCACTCTGAGAAATAAAGAACAAGTTTAAGCCTGGTGTATGTTAAAAACAGGTTTTCAAATACAACTATTACAGTATTTGCTTACAGCTGGTAACGAAACTTGTAGTCAACTTATCAAGACTTTATACAACTATCAACTAAATTAATTTATATAAAAATCATGTACTTTTTATATTTAGCCATATTCATTATGAACAGATTAAATGCCTTATATATGTTGAAACACACACACAGCATCAGATAAAAAACACACAAGAGTTTATAGTGGAAAAAATACCAACAAGATTTCAATGTTTTTAAAAGCAATTATAATATATTATTGAAAATGTGAAAAGAAATAGCCATTCCTACCAGAAATTTTATCTTGACCAATTTTGCTCCCACATATTCCTGTGTTCCAGTGAATCAATTTCACACTTACCTCCCTGTCTCTGTGATGTGGTTTATTCATTGGTTTGATATTGCCATAGCAACTCGGCAACATGGAAACATGTTAGCCAAGAAATGCTGCTCACCTCACACTATAAGGTGAATTGCTGCCTGGTGCATACAACATATTTTAATGTATATTGATCCCTGCTTCTTACTATCAGGCTACTGCTTTAACACCACCTTTTTAACTCTTCATTTAGCAACCTTTGGTCATGACCTTCACAGTATTTAACTTGTAGTGGTTTGAATTACAAAAATTAGCTTCTTCCTCAAATTTAAAATCAGGCTATATTTTGACTACAAGTCAAACTGCTGCACTGGGACACACTTGAACAACCAGAAAAATAAACCAGAAAAATAAACAGCACTCTTCCCAACCCCAAAATTCAGGGCTTCCCCAGTATTCTTGCATTTTTTCCCCATGTAAGCAAGTGTATGCAAACCACAGATATGACTGTGCTAGCATGGCTGAGCACATGCTCTGTTTAAGAAGATTTCACTTTGGTTCATGTGGCCTGCAGGGAGTGGGGACCCGCTCACCCCCACCACGCCTCCCTAGGAACGCATCAAAACTGGATGGTGGCTACTGAGAGGGATGGTGCTTTGTCTTTAGAAGAGATGCAGCACTGGGTGAGCCCATCAGAAGGCAGGCAGGGGTGCTTCAGCAGCTTCTGCTTCCACAACCTGCCCACAATCAGTGGGGGCTTGCAGCATGCTCTGAATCACTAAATGGAGGCGGTATATCTTCTGCATTTATATAAAATGAAACTCCAAGCAAAACAACACATGAGAACAAAAGCGTGATCTCTGGTGCAGCAAGCAGCAGAGTCTTTAAAGCTCCAAAATCTAAAGCATCAATACTATGTAAATCAGGGCATCCCCAAACACAGATTTGGATCATAGTGAGGAGACTAGGCAATCATCCAGGGCAATAGTATGAGTGGGAGCTGAAACTGTCTCATTGACTGAGTCTGTATCTTCACAAGCTGGCAACTGCTTCACAACTGTGCTTACTCACAGAGGAAACGTACTTCTGCTTGAACTAGACTGCACCACTGCTTGACCTAAATGGTTTTTAAGAAAAGTGATTTATCTGCCCTCAGACACTCTTGATAAGCCACATAAAACACTGAGATTCTGACCACTCTTAACACAGAAAAGCTGCATGGAGATCAGCAATACCCTAGGACACAACACATCTCTGAACACAGTAACGTAATCAAGACACCTCTTTCTGCCTAATTAATAACATCACCACAGTTTCAGATCTCACTGTGCTTAAGCTCAAAAGTTAAACTAATTGGGAGGCCTTAGACTGAGTGTAAAACACATCTGTGAGACAGTGTGGGATTCACAGTTGAAATTCAAGTTACTGCCGCATTGGTGTAACACGCTATGGTTTGTGGTCTGAAACATACCACCACACATCTGAATGGACTAGCAACCAAGGACTTTAATTTCTTCCCCCCACAGAACTGAAACCAGCATTTTGCTCTGGGATTTAAGCAGGCTTGTTCAGAAAAGGGTGCGGAACAAAGGGAAGATGAAGAAAGGTGTTTTTGAGTAAAAGTTGTTTCAGTTCCTAACTATGCTCTCCAACAAACAAGCAAGAGTTACGAAACTGCTGTAAGATGAATCCCATTGTGCCTCAGCACAGCAACAGAAGAATTACTTGTTCAGAATGGGAAAATGGTTTTCTATTACTATTTTCTATTACTTGTCTTTGATTTTTTTCTCAACCAAAAAAGTTATTGCAAATTCCATGAGAGGAAAGTTCTGTACACTCAGTAATGATCCTACAATTGGTGTTTCCACTGAGAGCACAAGGAGGCCAGCTTGTGGGGGAGGGGATGTGAGATAGGAAGGGAATTAGGTTAAACAGAGAGATAGGAGGAATTGGTACTAAACAGGAAAATAATTAATTCATATCAACACAGTGATAGGAAATAACACCTTTCACCTTCTGAACTACTCCTACACTAGTGCAAAAAGCTAGGTGATTGCTCTGCTCTCCTAACAAAATTTGTGAAGCTCTACACTTTTAGGCAATTTGCAATATTAATATTCTTAATATATTTAGTTTTCTCTTTGACAAATAAGGAGCCCTGAAAAGGTGTTATAAAAAATATTACATTCTTCTTAATGTGAGAGGTTATTTCATCTAAGTACATATTCAATTTATAATGACCTTTGCTGGAACTCTTACAGGTATTACACTGCAAAGGCATCTAAGTAAAAAAAAAAAAAAAAAAAAGCAATTGGTCTGGTGTCTGCTGCTCTCTTCATCCTTTCATTAAAGTATTTGAATCTTTGACCCCAGAGCTGTTATCTGCTTCCATCTGAAGGACGTAAAGTAGGGGACAGATGGGAGCTGTCTTTGCATATAGGGACTACAAACTCACGGCCAAAAACAGGGCATGAATATGTGGAGATATTTAGCATATTCAGATATTCAGCATCATTCTCACAAGTATGTGCCCCATGGACACATTTTTGAAAACAAGGAGTAGTACAGTAGCAGTAGGAAAGCTTCCATATGAATACTTAGCCTTTACATAATCCTAAAATTAGGAATCTGCAAACAAAACCAAATCCTACTTGTTAATAACCAAATCTAAAAGTCACTAGCAGCTACTCTAAATCTATATGAAAGGACATTGATAAACACCATCCGCACTTCCTTTTCATTTCCCAGGTCTCAACAATGGCACAATCTTCTTCAAAGTGGGTGCTTCCCATGGACTACATGAACTGCTCCAGCACGGATCCCATCCACAGGGTACAGTCAGTCAGGAAGACAGCTCCAGCATGGGTCCCCCATGGGGTCACAGGTCCTGCCAGCAAACCTGCTCCAGTGTGGACTCCTCTCTTCACAGGGCAACAGGTCTCACCAGGAGCCTGCTCCACCACAGGCTTCACGTGGGGTCACAGCCTCCTTTGGGAATCTGTGTGCTCCAGCATGGGGTCCTCCATGGTCTACAGGTAGATATTTGCTTCATCATGGGCCTCCATGCCCTGCAGGGGCACAGCTGCCTCACCATGATCTGTCTGCACCACAGGCTGCAGGGGGATCTCTGCTCAGTGCCTCAAGCCCCTTCTGCTCCTTCTTTTACACTGATCTTGGTGTCTGAAGGTAAAACTCTTTTGGCTGTTTTTCCACAGCAGCTTGTTTTTTTTCTTTCCTCTTCTTAACTAAATTATCCCAGAGATGCTACCACCATCCCTGATGGGCTCAACCTGGGCCAGCAGCAGGTCCACCATGGAGCCAGCTGGTATTAGCTGTGTTGGACAAAGGGGAACCTTCTGGAGAAGGTTCTTGCAGAAGCTGCCTCTGTAGTCTCCTTGGTATCAAAACCTGGCTATGCAAACCAAATGTAACTGCTAGAACAAAAGCAACATTTTACCTACCAGACTATAACAGTTCAAGTCACAGAACCATCACACACAGCCACTAAATTGCAACAACCTAGTCCTGCTTTTGCTAAGGGCAGGTGTTGCCTTGGGGGAACTATTATGGGCTCCTCTCCAGACTTGGCATTGCCCAGGGCCACAAACCCACAGAGGTAGTGGGTGCTTCACAGGCCTTAGTGTCAAGAGCTA
Organism: Nicator chloris; assembly: GCA_013400495.1. NCBI lineage: Eukaryota > Metazoa > Chordata > Aves > Passeriformes > Pycnonotidae > Nicator > Nicator chloris. Next base: position 131,618 of record WAAE01014576.1, on the reverse strand, counting down.
TACAGTCATACTAGAACGGTTTGACAGCTTTGGGCTTCATAAAATGCCAGGAATTTTTTTTTTTTTTTTGGTCTCTATCCTCTGAGCAAGGCCACATCTCAAAACCCATTTTCTATCCTGTCATAACGGCCCCATGGGCTGCCAGTCAGACTGTTCTGAAGTAAAACAAAAGGTCATACAACATGATTTTGGCTTCAATTTCAGTTATTTGTTGATTTAGATCAAATGAAAGGAAGGAAAACTCTGATTTTACACAATATTTCCAATCCCTATATATAATTTCTTTAAAATGCACCCATGGGTACCCCTATACTCTTCTAGCAGAGATGCAGCTCTATACAAGTGGAATTTAACTTGCTGAGACTCTCAGGAATTCAGTCTGTAAAAACCAGCAAATATACCCTTGAGACTTGTAAAACATCCTAGATGAAAATCATTCACAAACTGAGCAGCCTTTTCTTCAGATTTTCTTTTTTTTTATTAAATCAGTATCACAACAACAGAAAATCATCCTGATAAAATGGGTGATTCAAACAGACAAAAAGGGTTGTCAGCAAAGAAAGTGATTCCAACATAAGCAATCATCAGGTCACATAAGCTGATGCAAGCAAAAAACAAAGAGACTACAAGTTAGTCCCTACACATTAAAACAACTGGTGATATCTTTACTTATATTTAGAGATCTTTATTTTAGAGTTGCTATTTTAGGCTTGACATGTGTTGTTATGACATTATATTGGTTTTGACTGATTGCACCCTTCTCTTTTCATTAGGATGAACCAACACTGACATGTAATGGACTGTCTTTAATGGCAAACAGGTATTTAAGGTATCATCAAAAATTACCATCACTGCATAATGTGGTCTTGTTTAATATCTCATAGTTTGGGTTTTAATACAGTCTCTTAGGGCAAACTGACTTCAGAGGGAAGAAAGAAATAAAAATACATCTCCTATAATGAAGTCTGTTGCATCACTAAGATTAGGCAAAGCCTTACAGAGACTTTTAACAAGAACTTTTTAAAAGGCTCAGTTGATAAAAATGCTATGTACTCTTACAAGGGTTTTAGCACCTTCATTTTCTTCAGATAAGGAAGGTCCTATACTCATCACATTATTAGTTTTAATGATTACGAATACACACTTAGGTGGTTTACGACTACTACTACTACTAACAGTAAGTATAAAATAATAATTGCCTGTGTGGGACAGTCAAAATAGATAAGTATCTGTAAAACTTCATTTGTATCAGCAAGTTACCAAGTCAGAATTGGAGTGCATACTGCTTACTTTCATATTTCAAAATGCAATCATATTAATTTTAGATATTACTGTTTGAAATCATGCTCATCCTTCCTTGCCACATCGGTTCTTTCAAAAGTTTTTCATATCTTTATTCCCTTAACTATGCATGCTGACAGTAGAACATTGTTATTAACAAAAAACATGCAGAAAAGGCCGCACTATTTCACATTTATGTCTGTCAATTCACAACATTACATAGGCCTTTAATATAATAATACTTTTCTCCAAAAATGTATTAGTACTGTATAATTTGTTTATATGCTAAATTAAAACAAAAGTCTGAAAAAATATATCTATTCATACAGTCAAACTTGACACAAATAATTAGATCATTATGTCTGGCATGTAGTGCTGACTAAACATTAGAAGAATTACTAGTTGCTGTTACAATTTTGAAAACATCTATGAAAAGCAAGAGCCATTAAAACAAAGCCCAATTTTCTTCAGGCATTCAACAAGATAATGAAATAGATAATGTAACAGGATCCCTGGTTTGTATTGTTACTGGGTCTTCCACAGCTTTATTCCTTGTGTTTCTGTCAGTGTCTCTATTTATTAGCGTTGTTTATCAAATATATATTTTTATTTGTAGCTTAATGAAGCAAATACCTTGATTCCAATAAATTGATATGAACTCATCCAGATTTGCTATGGCAAAATTAATATAATTTGATTCACCATGCTAAAGGTGCGGGATTTTGACTGCCCCTCATAACATACTGAGTATGCCCAGCATCTCTTAAACCCACCCAGGACTTAATCAATATTTACAGAAGAAATACGCTGAAATCAATTTGCAAAAATCACCACACCTCATATCCTGTCTGATTTCAAGTAATGAATCTGCTCTGAGCATGACTACAGAAAATAAGGGGTTTACTTGTGGAGTACTTACTCAATATGGGCAAGACTAGAATTCAACTTTATTCCACAAGCAAATTTAGCCCAAAAAGAAGATTCTAGTAATAGATACTCATTGTTTGGAAATAGCTATACCAGCACTGAAAGTTGATATTCTTTGAAGTTACTTTGAGAAGACAAGTGTGTCATTATTTGTATTTCATAATAGACACATTATGCCCTTGTAGTGGCAGAAAGCTGAAAGACAGGGCAACCAAAGCTAGGCAGAAAATACCCAAGGTGAATAACAGGCAAGGAAGAAATTGTTAAATACGCACTAGCAGCTGAGCAGTTGGAGGGACTGATAAGAGTAATGATATCAGATAAATTCCTGAGTCGAAAGTTATTATACACTCTGCAGAAGTGAAGCTACAGATCTGTTAATAAAAAGAGGCATTATAAAACATTAAGTTATACAAATTCTCTGTTTTTCTAGCTGTTTGAGCAAGATGTCAATAAAGAAGAGACCTTTATAATTTGCTTCTACTATTGCACTGTATGAATTTTTTTTCTAACAGAAAAAAGAACAAAGGCAATAGGACACTTTTTCACATGCGCTATTTTCATCAGTTTGATTTTGACGGTAACTTTGCGACTGTTTTACCACACACAGGAGTAATTTAAATGCTACATCATTTTTACTTAACATATGCAGATGTTTTGTATTTGTTTGGTGTCTACACAAAACAAAGCCCTAGAATCAAAAATACTTAACAGGCCTGATTCCTTGCATTATTGCAGCTTCTGTCATTTCACTGATTTCAACCTTCCTTAACTGATACTTACAATATCAATATTATATGTAAACCTATAAATACCTCAAATTCATTAGGTAGATTGATTCAAGTTCTTCTTGAAGAGCAGCAAAAAAATCAGACTATTTTGATTTAAATGTCAGGCACTGCATAAAAACATCAAATTATATCAAATTCACAACTCAGGCACTTAGTTGTGACTTGTGCAGTCACTGAGATGTGATTGTCAACTAGTGTATCTTATTTCCGTTACATTAATTAAGGAAGATGTTTTCCTCCACTGTCTCATCTCTATTTTCCATTTAAGTGAAGAGTTCTATTTTTTCTTCTAAACTTATGAAGGGAACGCTGAGATAAGAAACAGAATTGACATTGCCATATTTGTACGAGTCTCATTGAAAGCACAACTTGGATTTAATTACCTTCTTTCATTCTTGTGTATAGTTTCATTTATTTAGAAACTCTACCCTCTCTGTTAGCTCCAGCCAACTCCTTATATTGTAACCTTATGACAGGATTAAATCTTTAAAAAACTTCAAAGACTACACAACACAAAACCAGATCTTTAATACCTCATTCTTTACGGGAAAGGTAGAGGAGAAATACCTGTTTTGGAGGCAGCTTCTTAACTCTATGAACTCCTGAGCTTCTTTAGGAGACAGAGAAAACTCCACAAAAATATTGTATTTCTATCTCTCTTCTTAAAAACTCATCACCAATGAAAAAAAGCTTTTTGGGAAACCAAAAGTCTTCCAGGCAAAAAGGCGGTGAAGTGCTAAAACCCCTGAAATACTGTTAAATCAGAGGACATGGTCATCACAAACCACGCGGTTTAACTGTCTAAAAAAATTAGCATTTTTGCTATTGATAAAACAATTTGTTCTTGTGTTTTAAAGACAGTGCTCTTCATCACAAAAATACAGTAGAGTTAATGATTTTCCCTTCTTCACCTCACTTACACAAAAGAAAGACTAGATCTTGTTTCTGGATCTTGTCATTATGTGGTAACCAAAAAAGATCACACTTGGGCTGCATTTTTTAATTAGGGACATATTCCTGGTTTGTCTGAAAGAAAAAGAAAATCTCATTTCACATCAGCTGGATCAGCATAACCATTGTTGATATAGCCCACTTCAATGAAAAAATTTCTCCTGGAATGTGACGAGACAGAAAAGTTCTCTGCAGGATCTGTCCCTTGGACAAACATGGACATTTCTCTGCAAACTGAATTTTCTCCATTCCCACCCCACACCCCTTCAAGTCCTAAACATATACATAAGACTTTTGAGGCAGCAGGTTACCGAGGCAACTCATGCAGCTTACCATTATCTAGATCTCATTACTAAAAGATTGATTTTGGACAAATAGTAATCTTGTAACAGGGTGTGCTGGTGGATCACTTTCGCTTAAGTTGCTAAAAACTAGGGAAGCCTAAGCATACAATTCTATTTTGGGTGTAACAGGTCGAGGAAATGGCTCCATAAATGTCTTTTCAGTTTCCTTTGCCCACATTGTTCCTATATATGGGTTTCTGTTACCTGGATCCTACCTCCCTCAAGACAGCAACTTCACTGATTCAAAAAAGAAAGGGAAAACCAAGAACTTACAGACAGTGGCAGCAGAAGCCCGGGGGTACACCCACAGTTAAACTCAGATCTCTAGAGCCCACAATAAGGCAATTCCTGGTTCTGCAGTCTAAGCACTGAATGAACAGCAAAATGGCTATGTAGCACAAATCACTAGGCTCACACAACCTTATCCTAACAAATTTCCTTTAGTTATCCAGCATATAAATTCATGTTAACTCAAGAGAGACTTATCCATATTAGACACTTAATGACCATTCTGCTGTGGTTCCAGGCTTTACTTTCAGTTGCTTCACACACTTTTAGTATCACTTATCTTCCTGCTTTTCATTAATTTAGCTGAAATGAAGTCTTTCATTCTAATTTTTGCACCTTCTTTTTATGCATTACATATCTGAACCTTTCTCTTGCCGGAGCATCCAGTACTCAGAAAGATAGCCTGGCCAGGCAAGAGCCTGAACATCCTCAGGTCACTCAAAAACTGAAGCTGGGTCAGTCTGACCCTAAATGCTATAGCACAAAGCTCAGGCAGAGATCCTGTGGGCAGGCACTGCACAGTAGACTCCCATTAGCAATCTGTATAATGTTGCAGTGTACTACAGCCACATGTTAATGCTTCATACTAAGGGACCTGAAGCAGCTGTTCAAGAATACTAAAAAAGGCTGAAAATAGAAAGAAGAATACAAATGACGTGTTTAGTTGCAGGATAAGCAAAGTGCTCTGCTATGTGCTTGACTGCAAGGCACAGTGCGTGGAAGAGCTGCTAACACACATCAATAGCAAGGACTGTTTGCTTCCTCTGAAGAAAGGAAGCTTGCAGAAGAAATCAAGAAAGGACTAACACTGCTTCTTGTAGACCTTGCTGTTCCCCGGGGGCCACGTGAAAGGGCTCCAGAACTGAGCAAGGAAACAAATCACTTCCAGCCCAGCACCACACTAACTCTGTAAGCCTTCCTAATCTCCATTCACCTGGAGAGTGCGTGAGAACCAAGTGGAACACATTTTGCTTACAAGGGTGTCATGAAAAATGGACTTTATTATAGATAGAAACTTTGATAATAAGTAAACACATTATTCTTGGTTATAAAATACAGCAGCACAAGCAAGTACTGTTAATAGATTTGGCATGGAAAGGAGAAACGTGTTTGAAGAAAAGCTGCTGTGGAATTCAATATGACTACATTATTCTAAAGGCTGTGGAGAAAAGGCCAATTCCAAGTTCATCTAGGATTATAATAATTTCTAAGCTGCATGAAGGCGGACATTTAATTGAAAATACTTGCAAGATGTGAACAAAATGGCTTTCAAGAAAAATATGGACAGTGTTGAGTTTTCTTAATAAAGGTTTATCCCCTTGGGCATAAATTAAGTATGTTGTATGACCTTTTGGAACAAGACATGTCTGTAAACCATTCATTAGTAGTTTATTAGGCTGATCAAACAAAAATACTATGGATATTTTTGTGCATTTTCATTCATTACCCTTCAGCACATCAGCTTATCCTGGTAGTGCTGAAATCAGTAAGAGGTTTAATGTTGACTTTTATAGGATTACCTCAGGCTAAGAGCATATTTAGGCCTGGTGTGAGGTTCTGTGTAACTCTTAAAATACAGTGACACCTTGACTGAAAGATCTTTTTTAATGCAGTTAGATGAGAATGCAATGCTGCTCTGTTTATGGGAAAAAAGTATAATTACAATGCCTCAAGAAAAGGAAGCTGGCATGGTACTCTGCGATCTGAGGGTGATGGAAGAAAGCATTATTATACTAAAATAATAGATCAAGATTCAGTAAGAAACCAGTCAGATACTTAAAAATAGAGTTCAAATGCAAACCTAGAGCAGTCATTAAGCAAAGATGCATGGAAAAGTCCATTGTTTTTGAGATTGGAGGTGGGAGGGTTTCCCATGTGGAAAACATGGTGATAAGTAGATTAGAGAAGCATTATGTCAGGAATTATGAGCTCTCCTACATTGCTGTCTACACCTTATAAAAGATGTTGTGAGGAGCAATGATGAAATGAGTTGTACATCACCATCATTTCCTAAAATGGTTACTTAGCACTGAGGGCAGTTCATCACTCCATTGGATTCAGAGGCCCATGAGAAAAAGCTTTATAATAAAGACACCACAGTTCACTGATACAGAACTATATATTACAGTTCTGGTGAGGTTTTGTCCTGCCTATTCCTGCCCACTTTTCTGACTTTGTGTACCTTTGTGCACCCCTGAAGTGGCCAAAAAAATATGCAAGACCTCTTTTTACACCTTCATTTTCAAAATTTCTTTATAGAAGTCATACTGTAAACTAATTTCCCCACATTTCCTCCTCACCCAAAAACTTCAAGGCAAGAGCAGCACACTAGAAATCCAGGAGGTAAATTTTTGTGTTAAAAACAAGCATTTTGAAACGGAAAACAAGACAAGCATAACCATTACATTAGTGGCATCTACTTCAGCACTAATACGCACAAGTTATGTGAACATATTCAGGAAACAATAAAGAGGATTAGATATTCAATTCATTGGATATTCAATATTGGCTATTAAGAAAATTCTTAATGAACCAAGAGAGCAAAAATTAAAAAATGCAAATGTCACAAGGTTCCATAGTCTACCATAAGAGATTGGAAAAACAAAAGAAACTCCCAAATTAATATAATTTTTCATATTCTAAGATGTAGCATTCACAGAACATGGAGGAATTAATTTACTCAAAAACCAGCATGCACCAGCAGCAACACTTCCCTCTAAACACATGGAGATGCTCAACTAAGCAGCAAAAAGAATCTTCTTCAGAAATGCTGCTGATGAGCTGATGTGCTGGTTTTGCAGAGGATTCCCAGAACTCATAGGTCCATATTCTCCAAGTTTACCCCACACACAGAATCTGGCCCATGAACTCAACCAAGGCAAAGTTCACACTTCTGGCACGGAGTCAAAGGCAAGGTAAGGCAAGGCATCTATATGGGCTCAGCTTCCTTCTGTGAAGGAGGCTGGGGATGAGAGGAGCAGCAAGAGAAGGGTAGGACTTCCTATCCTGTGGGAGAGTTTTCCCTTGGGATGGAGACAGTCCCAGATGCACATGCAGTCTGACACCAAGCTGATGCCACCTCCTGCCAACGCTGACTCTAAGCCCATTGCTGGTGGCACCCGAACAACTCAGGTGCTGAGTCAGAACGCCCACTTGAAAACTAATCCACAGCATCTCCTATCACATTTCTGCTGTGGGCCTGATGCTAACCTTACATCCTTCTTGTTGCTGTTAACAAGCGTTAACAAGTTAACAGCTTCAGATTTACATCCTTTGTAGTTTTTTCAGACCGTTATTCTGTATTTCCTCCACATAGAAAACCTCTGTGAGGGAGAAATATATTTGCTAATTGTCTCCATGAGATGGTACTCAAAGTGCAGTAATGGCTTTATACAGAGCCCAAATGCTCTGTAAGGGCAGAGTTTAAGTGTAAGGGCAGTGTTTTAGTAACGAATCTCCCAGGTAAAACATTGCTAATTGCTACAGAGCACAACAAACGGCAAAAACCAACACCAAGCTTCAACATATACAGCCAATAACAAAGAGCATGGCACAGATCAGACAAATTAATATCAAGAACAGATCAATCAATATCATGACTTGCAAATGTTAACAGATATAAATCCCTTCTAATATGCTCTGGTCAGTCTCTTATCATCTCCAACTGTTCAAGTCCCTGTTCAGGCACCAAAAAACTGTCAGGGTTTAACCCCAGTCAGCAACTAAGCACCAGACAGCTGCTGCTCAGTCCCTCACCAGAGCATCGTGGGGAAGAGTAAAAGTGAAAAATTAGTTGTAAAACTAGCAGTCAAATAATTTTCCAGCATGATGAGCTGGTATGCTTTGACTGAAGCCTACTACACATACCTTGTGTTACTCTATGTGGCACCTTGCTCTAGGACAGCTTTATTTTGGACCGAATCTACATCCAAGCACTTCACAGCCATAAAAAATACACGCTGCTGCAGCTGCACCCATTTCTATTTGCCTGCCAGTTGGACAAGGAGGCACAGACAAGGCAGCATGTTGTGCTTTAAAGATTTCTTACCCCTTACCAGCCTAGGCACCATAAAACATTTATAGACTATTTTGGGCATCATTTCATTGAGAATTAAATATGTTTAGCTGAACTATTCAATGCTCAGAATGACAATAAAGAGACGATTACATTTGAATGCACCACGTAGCAAGGATTCTACCTTTTAGCTGCTACAGCCCATTATCTCCTAAAATAAACAACAGACAGCCGGCTCACTTCATCAGCTGAATTCCACAGTATTAGACACCTCTGTGCAGCCTAAGGGTGCACGTGGCTCAAACATCTGCTCCAGGGTACAGTCTCATCTCCATTCACAGATATTTGCAAAAGAGAATACACTCTGAAGGGTGCAAGTTCTTTAGTATGTTGTATAATGCAAAGGGAAAGAAGAAAAGCAGCTACAGATCCTTGCCCCAAGCAAAAGGTATGGTCTTGCTTTTAGTTACAGACATAGCCACATAATGATGATGCACTTAAAATAAAAAAAGAAATTCATACTAGTATTTGAAGGAATTAAATAAAAAACAGTGTCTGATCTACAGAATAATTTAATTCATACTGAAGGGAAAGAGCCCTTTATTATGGAAAATCCTTTTAAATAATTTGTCCTTATATGCCATCACAAATCTAGAAGGAGACTGAAGATACATAACTTCAGGACATGAAGTAACTAATTTCTTCTGCACCATCATGCATTTGTTCTTACATATATGGCCCAGCTAAGTGAGAGAAAAATGCTGTCTATAATTTTACCTCTGCAGGGATAGCCAATGTAGACTGGCACAGAAGAAAGTGTCAGCTAACAGAATGGATTTAATGTCTCTCTCTTACCTCCCTTGCAAATGAAACTGGGTCTGCCATATTAAGCTATGGGTAACCAGTCTGGAGGAAAGGATGACCTTTTAGAGGCTACTACAATATTTAGGACCCTAAAGCAGCTCATTGGATCAGCAACCTAGTGATAAAGTAGTTCAGATAATCTCAGCTACATCCAGCAATGAGCTCTGGCCAAATGTCGGAGCTTTTAGTCTGCTCTGACTAAAACTGGCCGGGCACCAGCCTTGAACAACAGCTCCAGCATAAACAGAGCTTCACACTGTACTCCAAACTTTTCTTCATGCTTATCCTTTGTGTCACTTGTCTGGAAAATTTGTCATCTATGCAATTTTAAAGAGTTTAAGGTTTTTTTGCCTAGGATTCAAACATTAGGTTGTCCTCTTGAGATCTATTTTATATCACTTCATACATCCTTCTTTTGTTCACTACTCACAGCTCATAAAGTCTACTAATGTATCCTTTAAATACAGAAGAATCACATGTTTTTCTTCTCATTTCCATTCCCGCTTTCTGCTTGTTTAGAGCTGAGAGACAGCACCTTTGCATTAAATCATGACCAGGACATTAACATTAGGGAACCTTTCCCATTAAAAAGGCAATATATATTGACATGTGAACACTCCACTCCCACAAGCTTTTTTCCCAACACTTCATCAACATTTTTCAGTGTTGAACCATTATAGGCTCCCAGAGCATGTCTTTATTGTCCCATTTCCTCAGCATACCACTAATAACACAACAAAAGGAGAGGAGGCAATTGCAGATAAATCAGCCCAACTTCCCATCGGGTTTCCCTTCCACACTCCCGCCATCTGTGCTGGCTGCCACAGCACTGCATGTGCTTGCAGACAATACCACAGGGGTCACACTGTGCTCTCCAGCCACTCACGTCTGCTGCTGTGATTGTCACAGGCCAGTACCTCTGCTGCTTGCCTTCACGTGCTCATCTGCAGGGACAGCCTCTGGTCAGCGAAACTGGGGGCACACGGCTGAACTCCCAGCACTGCACCTGCCATTCTCCTCAGGAGAACTGGAGACTCATCCCCGGGTTTGTACCAGGGGAATTTACAAGTAATTTACAAAACACAGATTTCAAGACTTGAGAAGCAACATGTTGTATTTTGAATGGCATCTTTACTCCCAAGAAATTCCCCTGATACAACATTATCAGATTAAACTTTTTCATCAAAAAAAAAAGATATTTTCAAAGAAATTAAAAAGCAGGATGCTTAAATTGTAAAGAAAGTTAGGAATATGTAAACACTTCTTTCTACTAGATTAACATCAGCAAAAGACAGAATCAAATATTGATCTATATTTCTGGATTAGCTTTCTGAGGTGTGCAACCACCTTTTCACAGCTGTGAACACAGTACTGCAAAAAAAATTGATCATCACTCACTTTGCAACCTGAACTGCATGAATCATTAATAGCTGACTTGTTAATTAAATACGGTAGCAGAATTCTAGATTAGTCCTGCCTTTATAAGAGCGCCATTAATAAACCTGTTTTTCAATTTAGGAAACATCATCTTGTCATAGAGTAGCCATTGCATTATTCCTCCCTAAGTATAATATTTCATTCATTACCTTGACAGGTCACATCATTTAGGCTACCCACAAGAATAAATTTCATCAGCTTGAAAATGTTATCTCTGTGTCCACAGAGAAGCCCCAGATGCACGTCTCCTGTAAATCTTACATCAGAATTTTCATAAACCAAGGGGCACACAGAAAAACCCTACAAATAGGGGCACTGCAATAGGTTTTCTCATTTATTATTGGGCACCACACAAAATGACTGTTTGGTTGAAGAATTCTCATCTTCCCATTTTCCATTCTTCAGTCACTTGCAGTGTATGCAAAATGGAAAAATCACTTTTCTCCCCATATTCAACAAGGAACCCAAACAAATTAAGTACACCTCTGTGATGAATCCTTTTATATTGCATATTACAATACAAATATGTGCATTGTACGACACAGCGCAACATCTGTGAGTGTCCCATTTTTGATTCATCAGTAACATTGATACAATCTATCTGTCTTCCCTCAAGTATGGCATCCATGGCCAACACTTGTTCTTTCAAAAGACAGCTGGCAAACACTCCTGGTAAAACTACTTGAGAAACCCTCAGAAAATTGGCAGCCAAAAAAGGGATTCTTTTTTGAAAGTTTCTGAAAAACATCTCATGAAATCAAATTTACTAACACTTATTTGCTAGATATACATGTACATCTTTTATGTATAGATATATATTTGCACAAACAGAAACATCCCTTGAAATCTAAAAATATTAATTTAGGGACTGCCAGACTGAACACATGATGATTAAATGACTAGCACTTTGAAATGCTGAGGTAGCAATAGTGCTAAAATACCTGCTGAGATTCAACTCTGGCTTCATTAAGCAGATAAAGTCATCACTGTGGAAGTGCAAGATTGTCTTTTTGGCTAATGCTTAATCAGACTTCAAGTATGGATTGCTAATAATTGTGAATAATAAATTAATTCAAGGACTGGCTCTTACATGCATACAGAAGTCTGATGTATGGCTGCTAAGAGGTCTGTTCTAGAGACAGGAAATCTCTTACACACATTTACTAAATGCATTTATTCATTCCCACAAATCCTTAATGAGAACTTCACTATTTTCTAAGTATAAACGAAAGGAAATTTTAGAAAACAGCGACTTGTGAAACAAAGCAGAGACCAAATAAAGAACAGACACAGTTCCTCTTTTGTATGCACCGTTTCTAAGGAGTGCAACTTATCCACTGTCAGTGGTGCTTTTCCAGTGAGTGTTTCTACCTAAACAAGACAGTTATTTTACAGCAAACTTGTGGTATTTTAAAAGATTTACTTTGCCTCCTCTTCTGAGGACAAAATTTCTCACCCACAAAATGCATATGACCACATTTCTGTCTTTGAGGACCTCTGATATGACAGCTTTGGAAGGATTAGATATCATACCTATGAACCCAAGTTCTGCTCCTTCAGTAATAAGATTATTTTGCCACCCTTCCATCAAACCAATTTTAATAAGTTGTCTATTCTCTTCACCAAAAAAGGGGAAAAAAAAAGACAGATGTCTAACCAGTAATTTCCACACTTAGTACTCTAAATGGGAATTATGTAAAAGTATGGGGACTTTACCTTGAAGGCAGAAGCAAGGAGCCCATCTTAATTTGGCACAAGAAACAGGTTTTTTTTTTCTTACAAACGGGTCTTTATACTTTTAAACCAAAGAGAAAATCTGAGAGTCTATAACAAAAAATATTTACCCAATTTCAGTGTGCTCCTACAGGATTTCTGACATAGAGTATTACTATATTTGTACTATATTTATTACTAATAAACATTACTATTTATTACATTAATATTACAGTAAATGTGTTTTTGAGATCCTGCCTTTGCTTCTACAAACTGGTATGAGAGCAGTGATTACCCTGGAGCTAAACTGAATTACACCAGGAGCAGTGAAATTCAGCCTAGATTTGCAGAGCTGATACACAGAATCACACCATCAGTTAGGTTGGAAAACACCTCTGAGATCATTGACTCCAACCTGGGCCTGAACATCACCACATCACACAATGGCACTAGGGCCACATCCAGTCTTTCCTCAAACACCTCCAGGGAATGTGACTTCACCACCTCCTTGGGCAGCCCATTCCAATTTCTAATCACCCTTTCTGTGAAGAAATTCCTCCTGATGTCCAACCTATACCTCCTCTGGTGCAGCTTGAGACTGTGTCCTCTTGTCCTGTCACTGGCTGCCTGGGAGAAGAGGCTGAGCCCCACGTGGCTACAGCCTCCTTTCAGGTATTTATGGAGAGCAACAAGGCCAGCCCTGAGCCTCCTTTTCTCCAGGCTAAACACCCCCAGCTTCCTCAGCTGCTCCTCAGAGGATATGGGCTCCAGACCCTTCACAACCTTTGCTGCCCTTCTCTGAGTAGACATAAATAGTATTTACCTTGCATCCAAACAGAGAATGAAATCCTTAATCTCCTCACTAGCACAAGAAGAAAATCAAGAATGTAAACCTCTACAGCACAAAATCTGGTCAAAACAGAGAGAGATGTCACCAGAAGCCAAGGCCATAAGGCTGTGAAAGCCAGTTCAGTCTATGGTGCTTGCAATTGTTCACATACATGTTGGTTCAACTCCACTGGTTCTAGTAGACATGATGCAATACAGGGGAATGTGTGCATGAAAGAAAGACAGGAAAAGGGGGAAATTCAGTGATAAGAATATTAATATGGACATTATAGAATATTAATACCTACGTAAAAAGGGATGCTTTCCCCTCAAAAGAAGACGTTTTGTCACAGACCTCTGCAGTTCATCTCATTTTAATGGATTTTGCTTGCTACTTTCTATCATACAGTAGTTCATGAAACAGTTCATAAAGTCCTTTGGCAGAAATTAACTGCATTTGTTGTGTTACAGTGGTTGCAATTAAAAAGGCAATATTTCCACACTGCTACAAAGTAAAGTATTAAACAATAAACTGCAGTCTTCTTTGTGCTTAGAGAAGAAGCAAGATTTTGCAGATATCTTATTTAATGAGGAAGAAGTCTTTGCTTCTTTTAAATGACTTTAAATAAATGCAATTTTCTTGGTTAAAGACACTGAATAAATTATACTACTGATGTGCTTTTTAGATTAAATTAATCTAAACTAAATTCATACCATATATTCACAGACAACATAATAGACTAAATCAAGATCAGTGTGATATCCCTTAAAGGACGAGAAATTTTTAGCTGCAATATATACAAAACCACAGGCTTACAGAAAATTTTTCTTGACCACATAGCTGGAGTTCCCATTTATTCTGAAACCATTATACTTAATGCCTTAAATCTTAGGCTACAGCAAGAAAAACGTATTATTTTTTTCCAGAACAATATTTTAGTTTTGCACACCAATTTCTCACACAATTTCTGTATGTATTAACTCATTGTTTCAAGGGAAAAAGATGCATTAAACACACACATCCATAAAGATGCAAGAGCATTTCAGCTACACTACATTCAGTGCCAGAGCTCTTAGTTCCTACTTTGCCTACAGAGGATTTGGAGGATTGTTTCAATTTCAAACCCAGCCTTTAAATAGTTTGTGTTGCCAATTGAGAAATTTTTTTCTTTAAGCTCTGGCATGGTTATTTTTGCCACATGATATGCACAACGCATTTAGGTTTGCTATACATTCTTATAATAATTGTATTCCTTTTTCGAATAAATTTGCCACCCTTCCCCCAAACCTATTTTAATAAACTGCCTATTCTCTTTTACTGCCCCAACACATCACCATAAAAAAGACAGATGCCCAAGCATTAATCTATAATTTCCACATTCAGTGCTCTAAATGTGAATTATGTAAAAGTATGGTGAGTTACTTGGAAGGCAGAAGGAGCCTTGTAGTTAAATATGTCACTCATACCCACAAATTATTACAATTAATTCTTTAAAAGGTGAATCCAAGAGTTGCATGATAGCATAAGTTCAGTACTGAGTTTCCAAAAATGAGAAAAAAAAACCCCTTGCGTATACTTCAGTCCATTCTTTTAATAAATACTGTAGATCATAAACCATAAAAGTTATTAGAGATTCATAATCTGACAGTTGAGTTGCAGATTACAAGACTTTGTCTTTATGACTGGATAGTCCATATGCCAATAATTGTAGAGGTTGTTGCTGAAGGTTGATGTTGGTCAGCTTTCAGGCACCCACCCAACCACTCTCTCATACTTTTTCCTCAATAAGCAGACAATAAGATAGAAAATTTACCAACTATCAATATGGACAAAACAGACTTGACTTAGGTAAAATTATTTTAAATATTTGCAAATTAGAGTAGAATGATGAGAAATAAAGACTTAAATGAACCCAACCCTTCTTCCTAGGCCTTCCATTTCCCTCCTTCATTATGATTCTTCTGGTTCCTTCCCCCACCCCTTCCAATGGGATGGGGGCAATGGGATTTGTGGTTACTCTATGGACCACAACCAGTTTCTCTGCATCAGTCGTTCCTCTTGAAACTTTCCCACTGATCCAACCACAGTTCTCCATAAACAGCTCCAGCACAGGCCCTTCTCAGAGGCTGAAGGCCCACACGGGCCCTCCACTGGCCGCAGTTCCTGAAGGCCATGTCTGCCCACTCCAGTATGGGTTTCTCCATGGCTGCAGTCTGGACACCTAGCTGTTCTGGCATGGTTCTCCATGGGCTGCAGGGAAACACCATCACTGCTCCCACAGGATGCAGGGAAATCCCTGCTCTGTCACTGTGCACTTCCTCCCCTTTTTTCTCTCACCTGGGTGCTTGCAAGGTTGTTTCTCACACCTTCTTCACCCCTTCACTGCTGTTTTCTGTATTCCCCTTTCTTAAATACATTTCAATAGAGGCACCATCAATGCCCAGCTGAGGGGCTCAGATGTGGCTACAGCAGGTCTGTGGAGTCAGCTGGAGCTATGTTCATCACAGGGCAGCCCTTCGTCTCTTCCCATACCCAACAGCCCTGGCAGCCCCATCACTACCAACACCCAGATACCCACACCCAGTGCACTTATTTACTGACAAATTGGTTATTTCCATATATCACATCAGACAACTCCATTCCTCACTCCCCCAAAGCAAGAACTTCCAATGGCTGCCATTTACCAGGAAAAACAACAAACTAAGTTCCCAGTATAACTGAGGACAGCTCTCCTGATACAAGTCACTACTGAACACGTCAAACAGGACAAAGAGGTTCACAAGCATTGATGTTGGCACGGTCCATACTAAGAAAACTCTACACCATGTTTAAACCAGGTCATACTATACAGACAACCTTTAGTCTGGAATAAAGACCTCAAAGAAAGGTTTTTGTTTGTTTAGAGAACAAAATGTAGACAAAATACAGAAATAGATTAACGTATTTGTTGAGGAACTCTAATACATAAATTCATTAGGGAAGCAATAAACATTCTGCATAAATTAATTACTTTGTGCTTATCCTCATTAAATGCTACTTAATGAGTTAATAAGCTTGAAAAGCAATGACAAATTGCGAAAGTGCATGCACAGGATTTATTATTTTTTTTTTAATAAAGCAGCATGTCTAACTGAATGCTGAAGCTCTGGATACAGGCTGGTAACATTTATGCAAGGTGGTCACTATCTTCTAGACTTCATGAACAAGCACCTTCTGCCACAAGTTTTGAATTTGTCAGAAAAGCAACATCTTTACAAAGTTCAACTGCTGAAGGTACTTGTACTAAGTTTCAGGAATCCCCTCCTCCTTAAAATTAATTTTGTACAAATTAATTTATATTAAAGGATAACTTTCAGCTTCTTGAGAAATATTAATCAGAAATATTTTTTGTCCACACATGCACATGTATGTGCACACACAATAGGAGTATATTGCCACATCTGAGAATTACACTCAGGCTTGTGTGACCTCTCGGTGCTGAGAGTGAAGAATGTCTAAGTGTGTTGCCACAGTCACAAACTGGAAAGAGGCCAGGCAGCACTGGAGGAAGTCATATCCAACACCAATAAATACTGTAAATTTTTTGATGGCGTATGAGTGCTCAGCATTAACTGAGCTATATTATACTATGGAAGACTGAAATGGTGGCCCCATTTGTCATGTCACAGATATAGACTGCTTATGCTCTCATTTTCTGCAGCACAAAGGCTCAAAGTGTTGTGTTCTATCTTGTGATTTAAACAAAACAAATCAAAACCAAAGAAGTCACACATAGACATTTTTCACTTACTCTCTTCCCATGCCAAACTTGAGAGCAGATGACAAATTCCATCCCAGAATACATTAGCCATATTGATATTATAAATGCCTTTATTTTAAAGTAAAATATAACATCTTCAACTTATTGGTGCATTAACTAAGCATGATTCAATGGATGTTTCAAAACACAGTCCTCTCACCTTCCCAGAACACCCACAAGTCACAGTGAAACTATTAGTGCTACCTTGATAAAATATTTAAAGCAATCTTTGACCATTACATGAGCAAACATTCCCCAAATAACCTTGGGATATTAATCCAATTTTTCAACCCTTAAATTTATTTTTTTAACTCTTTAAAACTTGCTTAAGCTAAGGAATCCAATTCCTCTTTGTAGGGACAATAAACAGATAAAGTAGTATTCTGAACAAAGACTGTCAGTCCTTTTCAGGGATTCTCATTCCTTGGATTATGCTCCTTTTTCCAGGACATTAGTGTGCTTAATTCCTGATTCATTGAGAATCATGAGCAATATCTAGCAAATTTCAATGCCTATGATTACATACATACACACATCAAAGCATTTTTCAGTATCCTCCAGCATGACCAATCCACACAAGTAAGATCTCAGTATCAGCTGTCAGCATGAGAACACTTGAAACAAAATACAGAGGAAATCGGCAACCAAAGCAGCATCAGAGAAAGCTCCAATATTAATCTTGGATCACATAAAATATTTTGCATTGCTATGACAGCATGACATCATATTAACCCCACAAACACAAAAAGAAGTACACTTCACAAGAAGGCACGTACCGATAGTACACAGCTACCAGAAATTCTTCCCTTGGAAGTAAATAACTCTGTTGCTGGATGTTTAAGCAAACCTTCAACTATTTTAAAACCTAGTTACTCTGCAAACAAAACCACGTATCCATCAATCACACTAAGTCTTTAGACGTTTTCAATTGATTTTGGTCACTTAAGACTAATTCACAAAGGATTCGGAAGTCACTGCATAGCTAAATGCTGTCTCCATGATTGGATAAAAATGTGTATTAAACAAAGCAAGACATACTCATGTTACAAACAGGTCCTCAAGAGTTTTGTGCTGACACTTAGGCAATAAGAGAGCTAATGAGAACAGCTATATTCTGCTCAGCACTGTTTAGGATACTAACAAATTGACTTTAGATGATTTGTCATCAACTCCCTGCAGGAAGAAGCCACACTATTTAAGGGAGCGGGGGAAGAAGAAAGACAGCATACTCACCTATGGAAATCCTTGACCCCAGGCTAAATACTGGGATAATAGTAAAGATGATACTAGAAATAACATTTAACAGGGAATAATTTTAACCATTTATCTCAGTAATAATCATGTACTTTTTATTTATTGACAGGCACTTTAACCTGCATTCATGTCTTCATTTTCAATAGTCATGATAGCACTTTAAAAAAACAGTTTTGAAAAACAATTTAAACACCATTTGAAAGAGAAGAATCACAACTCATGGCTTCCCAAATTTTCACAAAATAGCCAATGGGGTCAAAAAAGAAAACCAAGTGGTAAGGGATGAGAGTGTTTGGGGTTTCTTTTTTCCTTTAATGTATCTTATTATCTCACTTCTGAACCATTATGTCTGTGGAAGAGAAAAGGAAAGGTCGTCAGTAGCCAGTGGCAGCACCAGCTGGGAGCTGGAAATGGTGCTTGTAGTTTTCAGCTGTCAAATGTTGGCTGAAATTTAATAAGTGCCAATATGAAATGATCTGCAAATCTGTAGCTTTTTTAAAATTAGCAAGAAAAAATGAAGGATTTTGAGAGAGCAATTTGAAGTCTGTTATATTATTATACGTGAAGTGTTGCAAGTTGTTCACTCTCACCGGTTCCAGGTTAGCAGAACTCCCACCCGTGTTCTGTGCTTAAACACCAAAACAAAACAGCATTCTGTATCACACTTGATCCACTCCCTCTTAAAATGCCCTGAATGCCTATTCCCTATGGCTGCAAAGTTTTTGTGAAAGTAGACATCAATAAAAGAAGACTAAAAAATGTATTTACTCTTTCAAGGGTATCCAGGACTTGTCAAGGACTTGCCAGCAATGAAAGACAAAAATGTAGAAACACTAAAGGAAAGATGCAGGAGTCACCAAGTAGCTGATTATGTAGCAAAACTACACAAATATTTTCTGGCTTTGGGTCAAATCTCATGCTTTATATACAAAACTGTAACTTTTGTAAAATAGATGTGCCTTTCCCAGCAGCAGGCTCTGTGTGAGAACTGTGTGTGCTTGAAACAAGAAGGAATTCACATATGCACACCCAGCCCACTAGTAGGACCTAAAATAAAGAGGATATGGTTCCTCCACAACTGTGAGTTCAGCAAATATTCTGCAATAGCAGCCACAACACTGCTGCCCTTTCTGAGATGATGAGCTACCATTTAAGCATGGAAGACACTCGGCCCACCCTTAGGCATTCCCAAGTGCCAGCCTATTTAATCAGCACTGATTAAAACCTTTTGGAATGCACACAGCCAGCTTACCAGTGCCACCACACTGCACCACCTTGCACAGGCCTCTCAAACATTCTCATTCCCAGTGTGGAAGAGGATGCTTGCATTGAGTCAAGAGCCAGGGGTAGATGACATAAGTGCCTATGCTTGTCTTTGTATGCACAAGTTTTGGATTTCTAGACCAGACGACTGGTGCAAACAGCTACAGCACACTGCTGTGGTCCATCACCCTCATCGTGCATCACAAACCAGACCAGAAAAATGTACCTGCCACGCAGTCACTACGTTATATGAATGGGTATGGCCATGCATGACTTGACACACCTACACACAACCTAAAGTACTGAATAACTGGCTTTGTCTCTTAAAAATAGATCAATATTTTTCATCCATCCTGTTTCCAGGGCACAGTATCTTCTGTGGTACTTGCTCTTGATTTGCTGACAAATTCAGTCCTACTCACTGGAGCTGAACTGACTTTTTTAAATCCTATGGATTTTACTTAAATTACAGGATTTAAAATATTAAGGTCTAGCTAGTGTAATGATGGCTTACTATATAAAACAGAAATGGAATGCGTTCTTAGCTAATGAAACTCCTTTGACTTAATTTTTTTTTTCTATCTTATTTGTCCCTGTGGACACTACCTAATTTTCCCTCACTCTTCTCATCTGACAGACTGAAAGTTTTTGGGAAGCAGGGACTGCCATTTATTGTATGTCTGGGAAGGACCTAGGCTACCAAAGCCCAAAGGTTTTGAAATGCTACTGCATTTCAATGTCCACGTCAAATAATGAGGACCTTTGACTGCTCTTTCTAGCAGACACAATTTCCAGTAGCTGTATTTAAAACTAAAAATGAGAAGAGAGTTTGAAAGTAGTGTTTTCCATTCTTGGAAAATAGATAAAGAACATAGTCAAACCACCTCACTCTGCCCTCTTGCACTGCTGGGAACTAGATTAAATACTGATCAAGTATTCAGGTCCACTGGAACACAGCTTCCTCTGGCCCATGGCATGCACCAGCAGCAGCAGCGAGAGCCGCAGCCAGCAGGACGCTGCCCAGCTGCTGTGGGCTCACCCTTTGCATGCCCAGGATTCCTCTTTCTGCAACAACTGCACAGTTCCCTTAATCCAGTGCCTTTGATTAAAGCTTTGTAAGGGAAATGTAACATCAACCTCAGACATTCTCTGTTTGACTAAAAGTTGAGGAAATATGATGGGGGGACAGGGACAACATCATCAGTGCAAAAGGTACCAGTCCTGTACCAAGGAATAAAATTTCACTCTTGTTGGAGGAAACAAACAAACAAAAATGATCCCTCAGGATTCTGGAAGGAAATAGCTGCAGCAACTGAGTATTAATGCACACATAAATTCAGAAAGCCTGATTAGTAGTTACACCAATAGATGAAACACACAAAAATTTCACCCTGTGGATGAAAGTTACCATGAGCCACCCTTAACTCACTGAGATAGGACTCCCCACCCTGATGAACAACTTTGATCTCAAGGCACCAGCTGTCTATTACATTGCCCTGCAGGTCCTGTGTGCTGTCTGTACACGCATTTCCTTTCACAGGGGAAGAGAGAATATGTCTGGAAGCATAGAAAAGATTATTAGATACCAAAATCTCAATTGATACAGAACTGGAGTAAAACTACTGATGGCTGTCACCAACGACTTACCCCTCTGCATACTAAGGATAGTCACCATGAGGGCTAGGGTCTCTTTACGGGAAGTGCTCATAGCAAAGCCCAGCTAGATCTGACACTCAGGAGTGGTTCCAAGCCATTTCTATCACTGGAAAGAGGGGTTAGTTAAAGAAGACCTCCTGTGAGAGTACTAGAGAGAAATGTCCTAGGCAGAGGAAGCCAAACTTGGCAGGGTGTGTGCCCATACTGTTGCTCCAGAGCAGACCCTGAAGCAAATTAGCCAGCCAACAATGCCTTATTTGCCTCCCTGTCCCTCTTCACAAGGAACTACTTCTCCAGTGCTGGTAGGGATACTGAATTCATTAGCATATATGTAGTGTGAACAATCAGGAGACTTGAACCTGGGACTAAAGTGAGAGCCAAATTATTTGACACTAAAACACATTCAGTGAGGAACAGTGAAAGGGGTCAAGGAAGTACCGGGCCACTTGACACCAAAAACAGTATCTGTGGTAGGAAGTAGAAGCAGAGCAGAGTAGCTTGCAGTGTTTTTAGATCCTTTCCTTTATACGGCTGTGTTGGCACACTGGGATGTAGACCAGCATGTCCTGCTGGGAAAGGAGGAGATGTGACAGGACTGAGGAATCGTGAGCCCAGAGCACGATCTTGCATGCTGAAGTGGCTCTGACTGTTCTGCATTAAACACACATGTCCACACTACTAAGCACACAGCAGCTCTGCCTATGATGGTACCATTTTCTTTTACAAAGACAAATACACAAAAGATTAGTTTAAAAACCTGCTACAACTGTTGCACAATAAAAACAAGTGACAAGCTTTTAGGCTTAATTGCTTCATTAGTCCAATCAGGGAATAAGGTATTCTGAGCCTGAGAGCTTGTCTGTTTCTTTTCCAGCTACATCCATTTAACTAATAAACAGACTTCTCTCTCCAGACCTTATTTATATTATTCTAGAGTTGATACAAAGCTCCCCATCTTCCAAAACATTAAAAATCTAGCATTGAAGAGAGAAAATTATTAAGTTTTAATTTTGCAAAACATGAACTGCCTTCCAGTAATAAGAATTAGTCAAATTTATCAATCTCTGGGAAGAACAAGTTTTCTCATTGAAACTGAGAGACTTTCTCTGAGGAGAAAACTGTTATGGACACCTGGTTGATGGGCCAGGATATTCTCCACCAGGTTCTCTGTCCAACTGAAACACTACATCAACTACCTGGAAACAAGCTACCAAGAACACTTTTATCCTTGTAAGGCCATGCTACATTTTAAAGAGGCCTTATGGCTGATCCAAGTTGCACCTTACCATCTATGTTTATAAAAAGTTGCCTTGGCTATAAACTGCAAGAGCATACAGCCAGTAAACCCTGGCTACACCCTGAGTCCTCCTTTTCGTCCTCTGAAGGCCAAAGATGATTGTGGTATAATGTGATTTAAGAATGCCTTCTCCACTAGGTAATATCCGAGCAGAATTTGATCCTACAGATGCACATTCTAAAGCCTGAGTCATTTAAGTTTCAAAAACTGACTCTAACGTTTTGTGGAAAGCACTTGACACATTTTGTCTTTGCCATCATGTAAAAACACTACTATTCCCTTATAGACATTGTCAACACAGCATTGTCAGAGAAATAAAGTTTTCTATACGCACTAGAAGTTAGTGGTTCTGATTTCCTTAAGGGTGAATTTTCCATAAAAAAAATCTTTCTCCAGCATGAATTGCAAAATTAGCAAGAAGGTTATGAGTAATTAGATTGAGGTGTTAAATCACTAATGTTCCTTAAATAAAACTCCTAATTAGGACACACGGTATATTTATCTACAATCTAGATCTGACAAACAGCACAAACTTTCCTTTTCTAGCTGACATCCAGGACACTGCCAGGGAAATACTAGGCTCCCACAGTACTCCCTTCAGGAAGGCTCATTTGACTTGCACAACTACAGGCAAGGATGCCTATCCCCCTCCACTCTGACACCAAAGTAGACTGGCATAGTAGAGAGAGTCATGGCTGTAAATTCAGTTACCTACCACCAGAAAGTTATTCATCTCTCTCTTTTGATGACACAGGAAGTCTGGGCACTTGTTCAGATTAAGCTTCTCTGATGGAATCTAGCTGCTGATACCATAAAAATGTAAAACTATCAACACAATCCCTCTTTCTACATGGTATTTCTCAGACCCTAAGATAAATGCAGTTGGATAGATGTTTTTATTACATCTAATAAAATACCACCTGACACAAACACATCTCAACTGAGAATTGATCCACAATAAACTACTGCAATACAAACAACAACAGTTACAATTTTTTACAGCCCCTTTACACCAAAGGTACTTAACTGCTTCAAAACAAACCCCACAATTACACTGACATTCCACACATCCTGCAGGCAGTCTTTCCAAACATTTTGTACCTTGTTCTAATTTCAGAACAAAACAATCCATTTTCCCAGAAAAGCAGATGCACAGATTTTTAGGTTTCAGAACTTTCTTTTAAGGTTTACACCAGTTTATTTCAAGTCCGCTGAATATCATTTCACGCGAACAGAGAATTTCTGTTTGCAAGGAACATTTCACCCCCACTTTGACACTGACCATCATAAAAACTAATATGTCTTCTGAACCACAACCAGTATCTTTTGGTTACCTGGATTTTACTGTCTGAAGTGATTCTGTTCTATGCTTGTTCTGCACCTGCAGAAATTTTTCTCTTGGCAACTCAGCTGAAAGGGACTTAGGCCTAGAAGCACCAGAAAAATTAGCATGGCTACCATAGTGCCTGTATCTCTGAGTCAACACAGATGTCAGCCTCACACTGCTGGGGATGCACGTGCTCTTCCATGTTCTCAAGGCCAGTGAAGTCAAGATTTGATACCTTATCCAAGACATTCATTCATTCCAGAAAGGAGAAACTATTTTCAGCACGACTTGAATTAACCAGGTACTTCTCTACATATAATACAAAAGTAACAGTTAAGACAACCTCCCTGAAGCTGTTTACCTGTGAAGCTTCATTGCTGAGAGTGTTTAATTAATATTTAGTCCAACTTCAAGTGTCCCTTTTTATGTAACACCACAGTAACCAGCCAATTAAAAAGATACATATTTGCTATATCCATTAGAAAAAAAACAAAACACCTCAGTCATCTCTTCCTACAGCACAAGGCAGCAAGTGACTTTTTGTAATATTTTTCTGCTATTGCAACTTACAATAAACTCAATTGTTTTGCAGTGGATACATTCAAGCCTTTGTACTAAAATATTCATTCAGACTGAGCATAGAGGTGTTCTGACTGAAAGCAGGTTGGATGTTTTGTCAGAAAGAACAAGTTTTGCTGAAACAAAAGCTTTTCTGCAAATGATATTACAAATCTAGTATGTAATTTTGGGAGAAAATGTGATGATAATGGATTTCAGCTACATTACTCAGGAGCTGAGACTTCACATTGTCACCGTCAAGACCTGAAGCCAGGTCCAACACCTCAGGTGGCACACCTTGCTTTTATGATCCCAAATATTTTAGGGAACAGAAAAATCTTTCCCTGACCAAGAGATACAATGTTTGCATTTGCACGACCAGGAATTAGAGAGAGTGATATTTTAAAGTGAAACATTTAGAAAGAATGAACAAAAGCTAAAACCCATCATCCAACCCTCCTCTTCTGCATGTGTAATAAGACATGCCAGGAATATACACACTTCTAGCCATGAATCAGAACAATTTATCAATAATTGCTCCACAAAAAGGCTGCGTGAACAGTTCTATATATACACACATATTAATGTTTATTTGATTGTTGTGAAATATCTCAAAAAAGCTAAATTAATTAACAGCCATGCTTGGCACCACATGAAACACACACCTGAAGGAAAATTAACAAATCTAAATGCAAAGGTTAGAGTTAGATGCCTGCCAGGATGGTTTTTTCATCTTATTGAGCCAAAAAATATTTGTCATCTCTTTCAGAAAGAAGCAACAAACTGTAATTCACATGAATTTGGCAGAGTCTTAAATCAGCAGGTCTATCCCACAAAATGGCAAGTATCTCCAGTAGCTGTTGTTGCCAACACGTGACAACACAATATTCCCAGGTACCATCAGTTGCATCCCCAACTATTGCTAATTTTGTGCAGGATTATAACATTTTCCTATGTTCATTAGCTACAATTGTTTTAATAACAGTAGGAGAAAGAAGATGAGATGGAAAAAACACAGAGAACGTGCAAGAGAGGTTTGCTAGACTATGATGAGAAAGACATTAACAAGTCAATACAGAGGATTGAGATGTTACTGGCAGACTATACAAAGTGGACTATGCTGCTTTTTTGAGGTTTAGATTTTTTGTTGTTGTTATCATTTAGTTTTTGTTATGTTTTGTTGGGATTAAGTCAGATGAAAAACTTGATATTTTGTCACTTTTTTATAGAACTGGACAAAAAAATCATATTCATGAAAATCTGAATAAAAGCAGTATTCAGATTGGAAGAATATTTTCTGTTGCATCTCACAATTAAACAAAAAAAACCCCTTTTCTGTGTATATGTATATTGAAACTGCATATTTAAAGAAATCAGCCTGAAGCAACTTGTTGGTTGGGAAAATTGGGTGAGAGAGAAGAGGCTGATGTTAAAATCTGTAATTCATCTCCTTGAAGTGTACCATTTATTATGGCCACTTACCTGATGTTCGCTTTGTCAGAGCTCCCATGCCTAAGGTAAGAAATCATTCCCTTCCAAAAGAGTAAAAATGTGGTTGAAGCTGCTGTTCTGACCATCACTTCATGACAAAAATGGTTTAAGGCAGCTTTAATCTAGATGTCCTTTTTCCTTGATATGACACCCTTCATAAGCACATTATTTTGTAGATACCTTCAAGCAGGGATCTGAATTTAGCACTAAGATCTTGTTTTACAGGGGTGAATGCCAAATGTTTTTCATCACATTATGCTGGTTTGAAATAACAGTGCTACTTAAAAGTAACATCATGACAACATAAAATGCAAGAGCTCTTTCAAAGCAGTGCAATAAACCATTGTTACCATGATGGTCAGTTGCCTCAATTAGCACTAAAAATTCCAAACAAATCAAGCTCCATTTAATTCCTACTGTACAATTACTGAATATATGATGTATGTTGATGTATTCAAATAACTCTCTACCCTTCCAGCTGGAATTATTTTGATCTCCCACTTCAAAACATTTTGATATTTATTCTTGTTACGCAATTAAGACAGGTTCTGCATACTATACATCAAACATTATTGCTAATACTTAGAAAATTATTCCATATACAGGCAAGTTTAAATTCGTAATGAAATTGTACTATAACAGAGACAAAATATGTAAAGCCATTTGCTGTCTGGAAACTGACCTCTGGCCTAACCTATGTAATATTAGACAATTGGCTTCCCCTCTGTTCCTTCCTCTTACAAATTGCTTGCTGTACCTGTGTCATCTTTTGAGGCCAAGGGCTGGTTTTCTCTTTGTGTAATGCGATTTGCAGCTGGGATTTCTGAATGCTGCTACAACACAAAATTACTGCAACGGTTCAGAGCTCTGCTCTACCAACCATCCTAATCCCGGTCTTTATTGGTACTTTTAATGGCACCCCTGCTGTTACAGAACAATAGCCCACTCAAGTGAACTTGTCCCATCACTTTGAATCTACTGTAAACACACACATATATACATGTACTACGTACATAACACGCTTTTTTATTCCTTTTTTTTTTTTTTTTCCCCTCAGGCACATCACAGATGCTGGCAGTGGAATCTAGAATGTTTTCACACTCACGAAATCATTCCCAAAGCAAAACATCACCTAAAAACATACTGATAAATGTGATAACAGGACTATAAGCAGAATACATAGGAGAATAGAAAGCTCCACAGGAGAATAGTCTCTTAAAAACTTGTGGGAACAGGAGTCGAGAGAAAACACGATCTGCCTGAGATTCTGCCCAGGAACAACGCACAGCAGGAGACAAAAGTTCCTCAACTCACTGTGTAAACACCTAAATTGCATCATACCTCTCTTCCTGAAACATACGAGATTATCCTGACACGCTATTCTCTATCTTGCCAAAGGGAAGGAAAAGTCATTTTTCCCCAGAGCGATCCTCCAGATCAGGCTCCCACTGCCAGCAACCCCAGCCCTGGGGTAAAGCCAAGGCTGCCGGTATCCAACCTCGTACCCACAAGTTTCCAATGGCAAAACCCGGGAGCAGGAAGAGATCCAGCCCGGCACGGCGGCGCGGGGGACAGGGGGTGAGGAGCCACCTGAGGCCAGCTGGTGCTGGAAACCAGCCTGGCGCTGACACTGCTCTGAAGTCCTTCTGTCACCCATTCGGGAGACACACTCCCACAAAAGATCGGGATTTAACCGACTGACACTACCAACGAAAGAAAATTATCAGAAAATCGCCATCCAGTTGCCTGTCACCACTGATTTCCACCAGCGGGGTGGCAAGATCGCGACAGCCTCTCCACCCCAGCCGGGGGCTCGGGAAGGGCAGCGGCGTGTCCACAAAGGGGCTGGTTTAAAGAAAAGTGCCCATCTGACGGAGCCTGGGCTAGCGTTCTGCCCCCAGCACACAATGAGCGCGGGCTGAGCCCCGCACCTCACCGAGCCCGAGCTGCCCCGGCTCGCTCCCCCCGGCAGCGAGGCGGTCCTGCCGCCCCTGCCGGAGCCCACCGGGGCTGCGCCAGCCTGCGGGGCCGCCGGCCACGGGCAGGGCACCGACACACGGACAAAAAGGAACACGGAACAGATGGAAAAGCACACGCATCACCACCCTCCTCGTTCCCCTAATACTCACAAGACACCACCGAACAAATCCGTCCGCAAAAGACGCCCCCTCAGCAGCCCGCTCCCGGTACGGGAGACCCGCGGGGCATCTCCCCGCTGCGGTGCGCGCCTGCAGGGCCCCCGCTGCCCGCCTCCTTCCCTCCCGAGGGCGGCACTCACCTCGGGGGGACGAGGCCGGGCCGGGGCGGCCGCCTCCCTGCCGGTGCCGGGCAGCGGCGCCGCGGCGGGGCGAGGCACACTTCCACTTTCTCTGAGGGTCTTTCTTTGCCGTGCCGTGCCGCGCCGAGCCGTGTGGAGCTGCGCCGCCTCTGCCTCCCCCGGCACTCCTCCCCGCCCGCCCCTCGCCGCCGCCTCCCCGCGATGCAAAGCGAAGCGAAGCGAAGGGATGCGAAGCGGTGCCCAGCTGCCGGGCCGGCCGGGGGCGGCTCCGCCGGCACCGCCCCGCCCCGCTACCTGCCGGGGCAGTGAAGAGGAGACGCCCCGCAGCCCAGCTGCACCCCGCCGAGCCCCTCTTGCATCCCTCTGCCTTCCTTTGCAGTACTCACCTGCCGCGCTCGGGGCTCACGCGGCCCCGCGGGGCACGCCGCAAAGGGCTGCTGCTTTTTCGGGGTTTGACATGCTTTGTCCGCCCCTCTCCTTCGGTAAACTGCTCGAATGACGAGGTCCGGGAAGGCTGTGCGTGTGGGAGCAGGCTACATGTACTTCAACACAACAAAGACCTACTTGATTCCCTACTGGCACCTAATGCCCAACAAAAGAGAAACACTGGGAACGTCATAATTATCACCTCGTGAGATGGATCCAAAAATCAACACTTCTTATGAGGTTGTACTTACAAAACAAATGGCAGCTTGGGTGCATCTGCTTCTGTCCCTGTATTATAAGCAGCTTGCTCACTCCCTGCTGCTTTAGAGCTGTGTTTTCTGGCACTGTAGGTAGAAATCTCGAAAAAACATAAAGGCAGGAAAGTTACAAGTCCCAGTGACAGTCTGTTGCCTCCTTAGTGGCACTGGCTGTTAAGTTCTTTCGCCCACAGATGACAACCCTGCCTAACTTCTAGCTAAAGTGCAGGTCAGTGTATCTTTTTTCAATGGAGTCTTAACAGGAAGGATCCTAGCAAAGTCCTCACTAGACACTGCCCTACACAACACATACCATGTAGTCTTCCACTACATCCTCTGAATATGTGCGGGTTTTGCTACCCTAGCAGGAATCATCTACTGATATTCTCTGTTTGCAGGCTATACCCTGCACCCCACATGGGCCAAAACTCACTTCAGGGTTGTATTTACAGAATTAAGCATTACCTTCTCCCACAACCCTTTCTAGACCTAGCTGACATGCCAAAGATAGAAAACCCAGATGCCTACACACTATGAAATGCTGTAGAATATAAATATTTACGTATTTGATTACCCTTCACTTGGTCTTGAATGGTCCCTGCTTACCTGATGATGACACCTGCACTGCTGACTTAAATTTTGTTGGATGGGATATAAGCAGCTGTCTCTCATTTAAAACTCAATTGTGATCCACATGTAAGTGGTCCCAAGGTTTTCCAAAGAAGCTCAAGCTATGAATCATGGATCTGACCACAGCTATCTCCACATGAAATTATGGGGAGCTGGTATGCAACTGAACAGCTGGTGTCCCTGTGGCCAGATTAGATACAGCCAGTGGGGGGTGTGGAGTGCAGTGTTGAGGGCAGAGCACACACTTCCCTATGTCTGGAAGCTGAACCAGCACACAAGAGTGAAGGAGCTATGAGGAGCGAAGGAAAGGAGAACCTAGTCTTTAACTTTGAGATTCTATAATCAGTTAGGAAATATCCTCCCTGAATAGTTTTCATCCTGATATTGCACACTATAGGTATCAGAATTCGGACCCTCATTCAGGCTCCTTCAGGTTAAATCCTTGAATGATGTCTTCTGGTTCCTTGACTTTGAGTTCTGGCTGCCTTCTGTCTGAAGCACTTTCTTAGAAAGTGGACTGAAACCCTCTGGGGCTAAGGAAGGCCTTCAATGGCTCTTTGCTTGTTGGCCCAGCCCTCTAAATAATCAATGGTTATGCAAAAGGAAGGCAATTTCTTCCTTATGCTCTGTAAGCAACTTTCACGTATAAGATCTGTCATTTCCTATTGATTTTAACTCAGTACAGAAAGACCAATGTCTCAGGTAGAAAGGTTATCCTATATTTGTGATGTCTATTTTTTTTCCTTTGACTTTTTCTGTAATGTAGATTTATTCTAGAGCCACCTTCTCTGTTGAGGGACTAGGGGCTAAACATCTAAAATGGAAATAAAGCAATGGATGTCTAAAGTACCTCAGCAAAGTACTTTAAAGCCAGTATTTCATGTCAAGGAGAAATTGTTGCCAGTAGTACTGAGGCAAACCCCATTCTTGAAAATACCGACATCCAAAAGTTTATTTACAAGGCTAATTGTGTTTCAAATCATTGAGGTGTGTCATGTGATACAAATATTGAGGAAAATCCCTGTAAACTGAAAGACTTTCTCAAAAGTGAAAGCTAAAAAAGTTACAAAATAATCACAACTATGTATCTAGAAATGAACAAGCTATTCGTTTTCTGTTCTTGGAAGAAGAGAAAGTGGAGCACTGGTAAGAAAAAAATGTTTAGATCTTAGTGTTTGCTGGTGCCTACTTCACTTAAAAGGAAGAAATATTTAGATGCCCCAGAAGGAGACTGCAGCCCTAAATGAGATTGCTATTTCCCCTGGGGGTGTACGTTTACAATGCAGCTAAGCTGGTTTGGGAGCTAAAGTTGCTCCCTAAACGTGGCAGTCCTGGTCCTAATGCTTCCTCTGTTGCATTTTCTGAGCAAAACTTGAAGAAAGCTAAACTTTTCTTCATAGCTAGTTTAAATGCTTGAACAAGTTCTCTGAGAGTCAGTGCTGGATAGATGAGAAGAAAGCAGAGAGCAAGAAGCTGTAGTTCCAGCAAAAAGGAGATGGGGACAGCCCTGGGATTGCAGCAGGCAGCCCCCAGTTTGACTGAGCTGTCTTGTGAAATTCACCTTCATTGGAAGAGCTCAGAAAAGACTGTACATTAAATCTGCTCTTCCTGTGCTATTAAGTAATTCTGGCTCAATGAGCTGCTAAAGAGAAAGATTCTGTTCCTTTGTCATTGGAACACACCATCAGGCTGAGGGAAGACCTCAATTCTAGTGCTTCCTTGAAGAATTGATTCTAGGTACTCGCCCAAGGCATCAAACCAAGGTCTCCCTGTTTCCCCAGTGTCCTCAGTCATTCCTCCTGCATCACACTCTCTAGCCCCATATTCCAGTGCCAGGTAGAACGGAAATGTATGCCCAGTTCTCAAGTTGACACTGATAGCATCTGCATCACAACATAATCCCAGCAGGAGTGCTGGTCTGCACGGTTCCTGTACCCAAGCTACCCCTGCTGGCTCTGCGGGATACGGAGCTCTGCTAGGTAGATGCACTATTTTCCAGCAGGCAAACCATATGAAAATACAATTCTAGCAGTTAATAAAATATTGGATTATTCCACTGAACTGGCAACATTTCATTAAAATAACAATATTGGTTGTTTCCAAAGCTGATTCTTCTTCTATTAGAAGACCTCAAAGGTCATTTTACAATTACATCTGATGTATATAAAGCTTCCCAGTGTTTTAGTTTTCATTAGTCTGATGACATAGAAGCATGCACAACTCTTTTTTTGCAAAGCCACGAATTAGAAGGAAGGCAACAAAAAAATACACCACATAGATATTTGAAGTTGGTGATATTCATTGTAAAAATAATTTGGCATGACTGCATATTAAAAAAACCCAAAAATTTGGATAAAACCTTTGTAATGGTGAGCTAACCACCCACTGCTCTTAACTGCAACTATTCAAACTCCAATATGAGCAAAGTTACTTCAGTATAATTTCCAATCTTCGTGTATTCTACCAAGAATGATATTTCTGTTCATCCATTCATTTTTGTAATGATAGTTATGAATCTAAATTGCTGTCACATTTGACATTAACCTTCAAACAAATCATCGCTCCTTGCTTCTC
Organism: Nicator chloris; assembly: GCA_013400495.1. NCBI lineage: Eukaryota > Metazoa > Chordata > Aves > Passeriformes > Pycnonotidae > Nicator > Nicator chloris. The sequence continues at coordinate 99,368 of WAAE01014576.1, read as the reverse complement.
CCCCAGAGCACTATCATTATCAGGGGATGAAATTCTGAATCAGATGGCATTTGAAATAGTTTGAAATGATCAGTTCATTTCTGTAAGCTACTGTTGGTAGGAAATTCTACCTGTGTGGCTCCACATAGTATTTTTACAAGTAAGAACCTAGAGAGAATCCATAAGAAAACATGGCCATTCCCACAGCATGAGCTTTATCAAAATGCCAAGCATGCCACTGGAATAACATGAATATGAGCAGCATTCCTTCTGTGACTCAGAAATTCTTGTTTCATAGGAAATGAAATTGAACCTTTGTGGTTGTTTTGAAGTTGCCTTCTTATGTTCAAGTGGATTGTCTTTCACTTTTCCACCTTTTTTAAGTAAATAATATATTCGGCGGGTCAATTCAAACTAAAGATCATGCTAACTCTACATCTTCCTCAGGATATATTCAACTTGTGTTTTGAATGTCTCATCCCTGTAAGTATTCAAGGCCACAATGGGTGGAGCTCTGAGCAACCTGGTCTAATGGAAGGTATCCTTACCCATGGCAGCAGGCTTGGACCTAGAAGATCTTTAAGGACCCTTCCAACACAAGCCATTCTATGATTCCATGATTTTATTAGACTTAATGGTTTTCTCCAGAAATATAATTTCAACTATGTACCTTGGAGAGACAGAGGCATGACACTGTCTCTGCTTGTCCCATGCAGATACAACACATGCTCTGTAGCTGTGTTGGTTGCTTTTTAGTGGAGTAGTCAGTTGTAGAAGGAAAACATCTCTAGTTTGACAGCTGAAAGCTTAGGTAGGAGGTGTGAATCATTGCCTGAAAGCCGGGAGACACTTTGTTCATGCAAATTGCATGAGGTGAATTGAGGACAGTAAAAGGTTTCTAGACAGCCAGAACCAAAGTTGTTTCAGAAAAGAAAAGTGGGTAAGAGAAGATGTGAGTCAGGGAAAGGGAGAAGGCCTATTTTTTATGAAGCCAAACATACCTAATTTTCTAACTTCGAATGCATTCCAGTTTTGCTGCATGGACACAAATGGAAAGGTTATGTCAAAGAAAATAAATTGACATATAAGTAAACAATCTGCTATGGCAACAAATATGGCAGGTGATGCAAAAAAGTGAAGAAAGTGAAGAAACTGACCTAGAATACACACATCAGAGGATAAATCTATTGCTTGTTGTAGAACACCCACATTAAAGACCATTCTTTTTAAAGGAAAGGTCTGTTTCTGCAGTGTAACAGAAATATCAGGAAAAGTGAAAAGGGAATAGAGAAAGGAACAAGGGAAATGAGAAGGAGTTGTCCTTTCACAACAGAGAAGATCTTTATTTATACATAACCAACACACAGAAGCCTGGCTTGCTTCTATTGAATAAATATCTTTGCTGCAGTCTTCCACCAAGGTTAATGAAACATTATGAAAGTTAGTCAAGGAGAAAAATTTTGTATCCACTGAAGTGTGTATGAATTTCACAGTGTTTTTGTGTCTGTCATTTCAAATTATACTCATTCAGTGTTTATTTGTTTTTTTCAGATTAGACAATAGCCTGATCAGATTGCTTTCTGGCTCCAGCTCTACTATCTAAATTCATCAATAACGACTTGTTTTCCAGTTTAGATTTCTATATCTTAACCTAAAGAGTCATATTTAATTTCCTATTCTGCCAGTGAGCTAATTACAGTAGAGGGAATGGCATTTTAAAACTGGTAAGAAAAACTAAAACAGAAGTGTCAAAGTTTATCTCACATTTAATATTGAAAGGTTCACTTTGAATCCATAGAGCAAAGCACAGCACAAAAACACATAGCACTTTTGCTATGGATTTTCCCTGTACCTTGATCTATTCTGCAGAGTGGATTAGATGCTAAGCTTGACAAAGACACTGATTTCTATTCATGGGTTTGCATTAATCAAGGTACATAGTATTTTAATATGCCACATATCTTCTTGACAATTAGTTTGGGGAAGTACAAGATTTGAAATACTGAAGCAGCTACTAACCTCTTAATAGCACCACTGATCTGAATTTATAACCCCATAAGGGCCTATCACAACCATAAAACTACTAATTGTTGATGTGTAAATGAAAGATTGGGTTACCAAGAGCTTCAACTGCTTGGTTATTGCTGCATTTAAAATATTGAATTAGATGCCATTAGCTTTTACAGAGGGAGATATGTTACATTGGCAGAAGTAATGTTCAGAAAACTTATATTTAGGCATTTTACAGACTTGTGCTGAAATACTAATCTGAGACAACTGTTCTGTAGATTCTTACCATTTTCATCATTATGTGAGTGATTTACATCCTGGGGTTAGGTCCAGAAAATTTTTTGTTTCTAAGGTTAAAACATTATTTCCAAGGTTAAAACACATGAACTTCATGTCTGTTACAGCAATGCAAGGCAGTGAACATCTGCATTTAGCTTTAGTTCAGTAACAGTGTGGGTCCAGTTACTTTAAATTCTTAGGGACTCATTTTTAGAAGCTGGTATTTTGAGAGGAACTTTTTATTTGTAGGAATCCAAACCAGTTCCTTCATACTGCTAGTTGAAAACCACATTTTGTCAGGAAAAGCTTTCTCAAAGGGCATGCAAAAGTGCAAGTGAAGTGTAGTAAATAATGATGTGCGTGCCTGTAGCCTACCAGAGTTACTAAATGGACAGTGTAGCTGGTTAGAATGAGATCTGTTCCTCACAACTCCAGTGAGGATTAGGCACTACCCTGAATAAAGCAGTCCCACAAACTGAGTTTCTGACACACCAAGCAATGTCCTATATACTTCTTGGGTTCTCCATGGGTCAGCCATCTAATCTTTTACTTCACTGTTTCCACAATTTCCAAAGGTTTTATTTACATCCTCGTGATAAATGGGATTGTTTCTAGTGGTAGTGGGAAAAAATTGTGATAGACTTGGCAAGAAGTGTTTGAGGTGTAGCTCTGAGGTATTTCAAGACAGCTTGAGCATGATCACAAGGGAAGGTGGAGGAAAACAGAGGGGAGCAGGAGGGGTTGGATAACAGAAAGAGTTTCATCCTTGAAGACATCTCTCTTTCTGTCCCTATTATTTCCAGAGAAGATAACAGTGCTTAACTGTCATAGATCTCTACATAACCTTAGGCCTACCCTCATGATCTTGGATGAATAGATGGGGATCTCATTATTCAGAGCCACAGCATCAACCCTGACAAATTCTGCTTCTTCTGCAAGTAACTCACCTTGTATGGAGTCACAACTGAGGACAGTGCCTTCAGTCAGCAGTGATATTCCTCCACTTCACAGGAAAATCAGCCTCTCAGTCTCCACTGGCTGTTGATGAATAGCTTTCAAACAGACTGCTTGAACTTTGCCCAAGGTCCTAGCAATAGCTCAATATCTGCTGGGTATTCACACTTTGGTGATATGCTGAAACTGGCTTTACAGGTTTTGTGAAGCTACTCAAATGTAACGGATGGAATTAATATATCGAGAAAAAAAATTTAAAATTTGATGTTCTGCATCCAGTTTCCTTTGAATTGGACTGAAGGTGTTTCTTGTAGGAACTTTTTGATTAAATCTACCCATGTCATAACCTTAGGCAATCTGAATAGAGTTAGTGATTCTCAGTAGAGCCAGTAATCATTTAGTCAAATGAATCTCACCAGCACTGTCCATTTTGTTTGGGAAAAGAGAAATATTTTTTAAATGGGGAGTTATCCTAATTTTTATCCAGATATGAAAGATAAATTTTTCTAAATTTCTGATAAATATTGCTTTTTAATATTAATTTAAAGCTTCTTTAGAAAATAAAGTGTTTGCTAATCACTTTTTCGTTCATTAGGAAAAATTCAAAACAAGGTGAATTGCACATCTGGCAGATTCTTGAAATTTTCTGGTTGTCACTCACAAAACTGGAATTTTATCTTTCATCCTCAATAAAGGAATGCTTTTATTTCATTTTTTACACTTAAAATACAAATAGAACATATTCTTATTTGAATTAACATTTCAGTGTGGAAAAGTTTTCATGCAAGAAACAGACAAATTCTTCAGATGACTTAACCAATCAGTTAGGCATAATAAGAAAATTATCTTTCCATTAGTTTTACTAGACTTCACACAAACCAAAAGAATCCCTGTACGAATGTCTTACTAATGGAATTAAAACAGAGGAAATTAAAATTTACCTCCTTGGCAAGGCTGGGAAATTCAGACACTGATTTAGTTATACTTTATACATGTACAAAATTCACTTCTACTTATTTATTATACTCATTTAAAATAAATACTTAGTTTTAAACAAAACAGATAAAGATGGATATACTTCAGTGGGATATTGTTGAAGTTTAAACAAGCAAATCAATATTCATTTAAATTGTATGATTTAAAGTGAATTATCTTAATTTACAAATTTAAAAGAAACTATTGGAAACAGCAAATAAACCCTTATTGAAAAATAAGAAAATTTGTTGTCATTTCAGCTCAACAAACTGACTACCTTTAGTACATAGAGGGACCAAGGAAAGATTCATTTTACTAGTAAAATTCATATTACAACACCATAGACGAGGTATTCACACTCCCCTCAACTACAGACTTCGTTACTTGTAGGCAACAAATACAGGGTTTAGACTGAGTCAACTTGTCTTGTCCACCATTATCTCAATTTTCTCTAAATAAAAGGGAAACACTTCTGGCACTATGTTTCTAATCCTCAATTTGTTATGACAGCCTTGACAAAATTACCTGGACATCTATTGCACTTGACTTTGCACCAGGAGAGTGGAGGGTGTCTGTCTGAGAACAGACAGCACGTACACAGCAATACTAATAACCCTTCCTGTTCATTTCAGTCAAATAGTGTTTCAAAAACATTATGCCATCATTAGTATTTCAGTGAAAAAGTGCTGAGCCATTGCTTTACTTATAAACCTTTATGCAATTTCTTGTGGTGTTTTGCTCCAGTTTTTGATGAGTTTTGCCCACAGAAGATCAGATTTCCCTTACCTAAGAAGAACTTTGGTGAAAAACCAGCAAATACTCTATAGAACTAAAGAGAAAAGTACAGCAAAATTTATACTTATTCCAGTAAAGCTGTACTGGAGGGGATTTCAACAAATCCAGTGGAACCAATCTCTAACAGGTTTATCTCCATGCCACACTTGTCTCCCCTTCTTATAGTCACAAGGCTGCACTCAGCACAACAAGAGAGGCTTCTTTCTTCTTTTCTGCCCCTTCAGGCTTTGACACAGATATTCTCCTTCTCCCTATGTTTGTGTGTAGATAAGTGTCGAAAGGGAGAGGAAAAAGTCTTTCTGCCTCCCTATCCTTGACCTGGAACTGATTAAGAGCCTTTTGCTACCACACCCCACCCACTGCACTACTGTACTGAGACATTAAGTTCAAAGACAAACAATTTATAGAAGATATCTAGGTTTCTAGGTTATATGTAAGTGCAGATAAGAGTTGTCTTCTTCTATAGCTTGATCCTATTCCCACTCCAATCAAAATCAAATGACCAGATTTGTGCTAGCACTTTAATAACAGAATATCTGAAGAATGTGTTCAATGAAAACTCCATTCAAATTTTATTTAATAATGGTGATAAAGATACTTAGAGAAGATTTCTATTTTACATTAGCTATTATTGGTAATGATGAAGAATGAAGTAACTTTAGGTGAATAGATAAATATAAAAGATTGCTAGATTATTTTTCCTTCAATAAGTTTACCTGCAATGCTGAGATGTCTGTGAATAAATAGGAAATGACAGAGGACTACTGCCTTTTCACTTTAGTCCAGTATTATGCTAGAGAAATATGTCATTTTAACCTTTTCCCTCAGCACTACCAAAGGAATTAAATATATATATCAAATATATGTACCTATTTGTCTCTAGGGAACCAGTGAGGTAAAAGGGTTAAATTGTGTTTAACCAGAATGTATACTTAGTGTTCTTTATCTCCCTGGAACTTGTTAGTACTTTGAGGACCAATTCACCAAGAATGAATAATACCGTGAATGACATCAGCTTCCGCCAACATGCAAGAGGTTACTATGGTAATGGAGAAAGTTTTCCACAGTACAAAACAAGTACCATACTTGATATATTAGCCAGCCAAAGAAAGCAGTCACATATAAACTACAGCATCTTTCTAATGAATAGCCATTTATGCAGCATGCATGTTAGCAATTCTGCTGGGTTCCTCTGAACATCAAACTGTTGGCAGTTATATTGAAAAACTTGGCAGATTTACAAAAGTGCTAACATTTTGTTTTCAGCAGCTTGTTTTTTTCTCTCTCAGAGCCCATATCTTCAGCATATTCACAGAGTCTTTAACCAATGCCAACCAGGAAGGTCTCTGATCTGAACTTAAATGTACTGTATATGTACACCAAGAAGGCAGGATGTCCAAGCCATGCAAGTGACTCAAAATAGATTTTTTTATCTGTGGCAAAAGAACAGATGGCTTCTTTGTCAAGTGGTGTTTCTTTTTTATTTGCTCACCACCTCTTCCATAAGATTTTAATTCTCAAAACAATACAGCGTATTTGCTAACCTGCAAAAGCCAGAAAGTATTGAAACCTTAAAATCATAGCCATGCATATACATAGGGTAATTTCAGTAGTGAGTCAAGACCATACCAAACTACATAAAGATCCCCTAATTGTAAACAGAGGCAAGATATTATTTCCTGACTCCTACCACTTTTCAAAAAAACCCCAAAACCCGTAACTTCTTATTTTGGATGGGGTCCTAGCAAATCCATTCTTTCTTGCTGGACATTGAAAGATGAAGGAAAGAAGAAATCTGAGAGCTGTTACAGACCATTGATTCCATGTGTCTGCTGGCAGATAACTCTGGGGCTTTCTACTGATGTAAACTATTGTAAACCTTGGCCTAATGAGGTTATATCATCTGACAAGACCTTCTTTGCAACACTTTTTCTATGCTTCTCTAATGCATTTCCCTTGCCAAGGATGAAGAAGTGAGTAAAAAGCAAAGGAATGAGTTAGAGTGAATGAACTTTCATCCAACTCCAGCAAAACGTAGTAACTGATCTTGGATTCTGTCTTCTGCCACCTATGTAATACATTTTGGCTGTAGATGCTGCCAAATACATACATTTAAAATGCTGCCAAAATTAAACTTCACTTTCCAAATCTTTCTGTGCATGATCATCCAGTCATTCAACTGCCGTTGTTTTCATAGACATGAAAGGTTTCTCCAACTACTCCTCTGCACTTCTTATCAACCTTTCAAGTGAGGTTTTAAAATGGATTTTAAATTTAAAACACCTTTCATTGGATGACTTTTTTTGTATATATTAATGTATTCCTAATGTCAGAATCAGAAAAATATTCTGTATTCTAGAATTTGGATCCTGATGGCTCTATAGGTTCAGCTACAGAATTTAAAAGATTTTCTAGTCTCGACATTTGAACTAAATATTTTAACATCTTTTTTCATAGTATTTTAACAATTTAGCTTCTTCTCTGTTGTCTCATCTATCACCATGCCAGTTGATATGCTGGTAATGCTTTTTGTTTGTTTCAGATATTGGCAAAAGGGTAAACAAGAAGTGGAGAAAGTACAGGAAAAACTTTTCTGTTTTGTCTGAAATGCCATTCCTATTTTTTTACAGCTTTGCTTTATCATTTCTAAGACATTTCATGTTTAATTGTGATTCTTAATTGAAGGGTATGTCTGTTCCAAGAAGAGATACTCAGTCTTTGGAAATGGAGGAGACAGTAGCACAGATTGTCCGTGTTGGCCTTAGACCTGAAGCCTGACTAGTCTTAATGGGCTAGCATGATACTGATGGCAGAACACAGCCCACTTTTATCAGCAGAAGTGTTCTCCCTTTTGTTCGTGTTTTCAGGCACTGCAATAAAGATCAGAGATGATCATTTGGGTAGTACTTTTCCATACAGCTCAAATAACTTCCCTGTATTTGGCAGTATTCTACCATACAGCTCTTGCAACTCACCTTTTTTTGACAATTATGTTTTTTTTCCAGTGGTCATACCTATTGCATCTTAGGAAAGAACGTAACTAGGTTTCTGCTTTGTAGCAAATTATTTAATGTGCTAACACCACCTCAAAAGTGGCACTAACTGTCATTAAAGAAAAAATCAAACCCAGTCAGATGGTTAAATATCCATCTTCTTTTAAGTGAACATTGGCCTTAGTACTGATATTCAGCTGCTTCCCCACAAGCACTGCACAAACTAGGAAGACTTAGACACTTTTCAAATTACTCACTGCCTACATACATCACTGAGGATATTTCCTTCCCTTGGACATATAGGAAAGCAGCACCTGACAGGCCCCAAAAAACTCTCTCAGTAAGACTTCTGAAAGGCCCTACAGTTGTTCATGTACTTTGAGTTAGACACACAGGAGGAGTACAGACAAGGTGTTCCCAAGAGGTCAAAAAACAAAAAGAAACTTTACTGGCAACTTTAGAAAATCAAAGAACTTTGGCAAAAGGTTAAGAGCAACATTCAATCAACATAAAAAACTTCTTTACACATTGACATAGTCCATTCAATTTAGCAAACTCTAAGCCCGTTTGATTTTAAGTTATTCAAAAATTCCAAGTAGACGGAATTAGAAGAACAAAGAGAAAGAGAGAAAGACACAAAACATATAGAAAAGGACTTACATAACTACCATTCCTGTGTGCCAGCAGTGTTCAGGTGACAGAAATCCCAAGAGGCAAGAGGCAGGGTCAAGATGTGTGCTTGCTGCACGGTCGGCCCTAAATACCCCTTGACCACCCTGGGCTCTTCCCCCAGGTGGGACTCTGGTATTTCGGCCACTCAGGAGCTGATTGGCGGCTCCAGGGTTGGGGTGTGGAGCATCGGCTCTGCTGTGCCAGGGATTGGAAGCCTCTGCAGGGCTGGGATACAGGCCTGGGTTGGGGGGTGGGTATGCAGACAAGGCTAGGTCTGCTTCTTCCCCCACACATGCACACAAAGAAATGTTTGGAGCCAGCAATCCTTCCATTCTCTCCCACAGCCCTGGGGACAAGGCATTGGACACCCATTCTGTATCACACATGTTCTCCTGGTTATGATATTAGGAAGCTGGAGCAGGAGAACTGACCATGACCTTGCATCTGCAAATTCTTCACACAGATTTCCGTCTCAGTGAGATCTCAGTTCAGCTGCAAGATCTATAGACATTTTATATATTCAACAGAATCATGACACAAAATTTTATGCCCAGCTTCACAAATTTCAGAAGGTTACTCACAAATTCAGGATAATGATGAATAGAGTACCTGGCTCTGAAAACTGCTACTCACCCACACTTGCTGAACAGTCTTATGAACAATAAGTTTTTTTCATCTTCCTATTTTTCAAAGGATGTGGACAATAATTTTTGTTTCATGTGACAGCAATTTGTTTTCTGTGTTGTATTTATATAGAAAGAAAAAAAAATGACCAAAATAATAACCCAAGCTTAAAGAGAGTTCTAATGAGGAATACAAAGAAGAATTCCTCACATTCCATCATTCTCCTATGCCATGATGGTTAATCATTGGCAGTGTTTGCAATAACTGTTTTTCTGGCTTAAAGGCCAAAATACAATTTTTTTTCTACTTTATTTGAAATCAAAGGTACATCTCTATGGCAATAGATAGCTGTAAATTAAAAAAAAGAAAAATACTGGTTGATATATAGACAGTTGTAATTACACCACCAAGATCTACCAAAACAATTTATAGCATTTAAAAAGACAAGTTCAAAACAGCATGACTCTACCTCTACTCTGACAGAATACAAATGAATGAGCAGAGGAAGATATAGTATCAAATACCACATCATTATTTCTTGTTCCCTCCTCAGCTTTACCAGCATGAATTATTTATACTGACTGAGCAACTAGAATCAGTCTCATTCACAACTACACACAGGTGACAAAATGTAACAGTGATAATGATGGTAATTTTTATTGCCCTCAGTTATTTTCCTACTACTTATGGTTATGAACCTGCGTTTTTGAGTCTTCTATTGCTTCATTTACATAGCATAAGACATCTGGAAAGGTGATTTGCTAGATTTATTCAGTGTTTGGAATCCTGGGACAGTTTTGAATTCATGCAGTTGAGAACAGTACAATTTTCTCATCCCTCAACTCTCTCTCACATCTACTAAAACAGTCCCTTGATGACTACAGAATTTGGTGCCTTGTAGCTTGGACAGTGCTCTAAGCTAACTAAGGAAGTGATTGTACTTGACTGGGAATTTCAGAGATAATTTTTTAGTAATTTTTAAGTTCCCTTACCCTGCTTTAGACATTATTCATCCTCCTGCAAGTATCTGACTTAAATCTGCTGTTTGGATGCTTGTAACCCTGACATTGCATTAAAGGCCTTAAAATCTCAACACACTCATGTGCTATTTCACTCGTGCCTGTGGTGTTATCTTCGAATCTCCCTTGTCCTGCCCACAGTCCCCTCCTTCCACCATAACCCAAATGTATGGCAAATCTGAGTGATACACAGAAATGCATACAGCCCTCAGGTATTGTTGTCTTGCTTCTGAATCCGCTTTTCTACTTGAAGCTGTTTGCAAATGAGATGACATTAGATAACTTGACATTAGCTGAACAAAGTGTCAGGTAAGTGAATAGCTGGGGAGAAAGAGAGGCAACAGAGGCTGGCTGTGAAATCCCATAGTATTTCAAACAGTTTGTGCTTTCAGAAGAAGACAAATCATTGTGTGTTAGAGCGCCAGAGAGGAAAGCAAAGACGAATGTGGGAATCAGTCTCTGAAAGTGTCTTGAGACTGATACTTATAAGTAATGTACAGTGGGCGAGGTGGATACACTCTGCAACTGCTAGGCAGAGAGCAGAGCTTTAAATGGAGTCTACAGTGGGAAGAGACTAATCCTGAAAGGCTGGCACTCAGGGTTTCAACAGACTAGAGTTTAAAGAAAAGGCAAAAGCCAGGAAAGAGAGGAAAATAGAGTACAGGCTGGTGGTGAGACAAGAGCTGGAGGAGAAAGATGGCTAGGAAGGAGAAGTGGACCTACCCTTCTCTGGAACAATCAGACAGCAAATCATGGTCTTTCTATTCTGAATTTTGGTCTGATTCATTAATTTTAAAATGTTATCCTTTTACCTTTTCTGGATGACAAATTGGAGGTGGCTATTCCTAGCCAAAATGTTCAGGAGGGCTGAATTTTTTTTGTCTTTTTCCTCTCTACCTGAATTTTGAGATACTCTTGACTATCTTTCTCTTACTTGTAGAATTGCCTTCAGCTGCCAAATAGCACCTACAAAATAGGAACAGTGTGGTGCTGCAATTTTTAAAGCATGGCTTTTACTAGGGCTGTAGCAAAATGTCAGATTTTTCAGTGATGAATAAAAAGTAGGTTTAGTAAGCAAGTAACAGAGGACTTGGAAGCCATGTTTCACGTGGCTGACTGAGTGCCAGACTTCAAAACTCTGGCAAAGAGCTTGCTGCTGCACTGTACTGCATCTATGCCCTAGTTTGAGCTTTAAATAGGAGTTATCTGCCAGCTTTCAGTTATCATGAAACAAGTAGGAAAGCAGTCTCATGCTATATACAGTATTTGGAATTTAAGCTCAAGCAGTAACAGGGAAGCCTAGTCTATGGTTCCTTTGCAGGTATGAGAGACAAAGGAAAAGAAGAATTGATGAAAAATGGCAAAGATGTCCAGAAGGACATCCTGGACATGTCCCTGCTATTGTCTTTCTCTAGATAACAGCCCCCCATTCCCATTAGCTGCCTGACCTTGTCAATGGGAATTTTTTTAAAAACTAATGTTTTAGTTATATAGATAAAGCAAATTACTAGAGAGAGAAAAAAAATATTGACATGACCTTCCATCACCTTGATTTTCTACACTTTAAGAGATTTTTAAATTTTGTTTTCTGTGACATCTCTCATTCAAACGAAAAAAAAGAGTTCTGTGGTTTGTGGCTTCATCCAGGTTCTGGGAGATATAACTTCAATACTTCTTTTGGCTGAGGGAACTTAAATTTATATCTTCTATTAGGCATCCAAGGCATTAGACTAATTTCCATTCCTCATAGGTTGAAACTTCTTTTTTTTTTTTTCTTTTTTTTTTTCTCAGAGTGATTGGTACTTCACACTCACGAAATCCTCTTGTTCTGCTGATCACCTTTGGCTACTAAAGATTGCCCCAGGAATGGTGGTTCTTGTTAGATATGGAAGGGTTAATGAGGCCTTCCTTTTTATAAGATGATTGAGCTTGACAGTCTGGCTCACGAGATCGCACAACCTAACCCCACAAGTTAATCAACCACGTAACTAACTGCTGCCAAGTCCATGCCAGTTAGGATTGCATACGCTCATGTCAAGAGGGCGTTCGTGTGTTCCCATCTGGAATGATTCCCTGCACATTTACACCTAATTCAGATGAACCTCAGCAATAACACTGGGCTAAAATCAAAGGTGAATTTAAAAAACTGAATTAAGCATTTCCTAGAGGTTATTGGGCTAGGCTGCCATACACCACAACTGAAAGAAAGGAAAGGAGGAAGCCAGACTAACATCTCCCAAAGAGGGGGCAAAACATGACTGAGACAGGACGTTTGTTGTGGGTGATTTCTCAACAGCTGCTTTTACTTTCAGAATGCCTTGACATATTGCTTGCAAGAATCTTAAAATGATAGTGCAATATCTTTATTCTGATAATACATTTCTTAGATTTGTCATAGGGTTATTCTAAGCTCTAGATTTGCACAAACTCATATAGACAGGTTTCCATGTCTAGCTACAAAAATCCAGACTCTGCATAGGTTTCACACACTTCTTGAGGCATATAGATTCACACAGGAAGGTGTCAAATATTACAATCACTTCATGGAAGTCTGCATGTGAAGAACTAACAACATGACTGTGTTTTTAAGGATGTTGTAGAACACTGTGCTCACTACTGTTTCATAGTTGTACAAAGAAGTTAAACAATTCACCAAAGTGGAAAAAACACAAACAGCGCATTGTCGTGTTGTATGCTGGCTTTGCAAGCAGGGCAGTGGAATATATCTCAAACTTTGGGCTACATATCAAGGTCTGCTACAGGTTTTGTGTCATGCCGTCATTTCCTCACTCTGCCTCTTGTCTTCATAAGACACGTAAAAATGGAATACCCATTACTGAGCTTATTTCATTGTAACACTTCTGAGCGCTGCCGCTATGTGTACAGTCACGATTATGTGCATGTGAAAAAGGGATACACTTGTCCTAGAGACCATTAGTGTCTGATTAGATCCTCTGGGGCTGCTGCATTCCAAACAATTAATCAGATCCATAGTATCCAAATTGGTCAAGAAGGCTACAGACATTTAAAAATGGGAGGGTTTTGGCCTACAAGCAAACAGACGTCAACATGAACTCAGAAGACCTGTCATGAGGCCACCCATTAACAAGGATTTCACCATTAATTATTTCCTCTCAATACAAGTCTGGTGCAAGAAATAAGGAGCAACTAACATGGTTTAATTGCATAAATGTAAACTATTTCAGTTTGTGCTGCATTTGCATGTATTTTGGATCATTAAAAATTAAGAGGAAAGCATCAAAATTAGAAAATATAAGGATATAGAGAAAAAATAAAGATACGTAGATTTGATAGAATAGTAACAGAGATTTAAGACACTGACATTCCATATTAACATGTCTTCATTGTATTAACAGTGCCAGAATGAATAGCTGTGCTATTTGCAGGGGCTTCAATGAAAAAGAATGATCACGTTAGCTCAGTCCCTGTGAATAATGTATGAGGCTGAATTCAGCTTATTTGCCTCATCTTGCCTTCAGTCTAAAACCCCCACAAAATAAAGGACTATACTTAGCATTAAGTAACAATTTCTTGTTTTAACTTCCATATCATTGTTTCTGTGCAGTTAGACATTGGTTAGAAAATTGCATATGGAGAGGTTTTCCATTTATTAGAATTTTCGGATGCAGTCTCAGTGTCAGATGGAGGCCAGTCTGGGAGTTGTTCTATTTTACCCATTTAAATCCTTTAGGCCGTCAATGCATTTTTAATAGGCCATAGAAGAATCAATTAAATCGTGTTATTTGTATGCGTTACAGGGTTATGCTCTTGTGGGTATCTAGCTAGTGTTAATTAACCAAGGAGGAAAGCATTTTGTGCTTTTAAATGGTGTAAAATGCTGTATTCATAAATTAGGGATCTAACAACAGTTTGGAATGGAAACATCTTATTAATAATAGCAATGTATTGGTGAGTTATGACTTCCACCTGAAGAAAGTTATGTGGAAAAGAAGACTTCATTATCACCTCTGTTTAATCAACCTATTTTTCTAATTTTATTCTTTTAAAGAAAATTATACTTTATAATCACTTTGAAAACTTTAGCTACCTGGGACAGTAATGACTTTGAAGAAATGAAGTCACCCATTCTCCCATAGCAGACAAAAGGTGACCTGAGGAAAATACCGTGGAGTTCTGAGGAATCTTTCTAACCCTGCTTATACTAGGAAAAATCAGCCTACCCTTGTGCCAACTGGGTCAACTTAGAAATTATATCCAAAAGAAAACAGTGAGGATGAAGAGTAGTAGAAAAGAAGAAACTCAGGCCATTTCATTCATTGCTGTTTATAATTTTCCTAATCGACAATGAAAAGGGGGAACAGCAGAGTCCTGTCATCAAGCAATACTTAGAAAACCAGGCTTATAATACCTAATAGTCAATTTTAGCTGCAACGAGTTTTAACTCTAGCAGGAGAGCAAAAGGCATTTTCAGCAATCCGGGTAGTACAAGGGATGGGGGGAGTACAATAATCAGGATAAATGGAACTGAAATGTGGTAAGAATGGAGAATCATAGAATATCCTAAATTAGAAGGGACTCACAAGCATCATAAGCTCCAACTCCTGGCCCTTCACAGGACAGCCTCAAGAATCACACCATGTTCCTGAGAGCATTGTTCAAATGCTTCTTGAACTGTCAGGCTTGGTGTTGTGACCACTGTTGTGCTGCATTTCACCTACATATCTCCTAGAATCCTGTGTCTTTGGGTGTCCCCTCCCAGATTTATGATAATTCCCCCCCTTTTCCGTACACCCTGCCAATCACTAGTGCCCCTGCCCCACAGACACAGGGTCTCCTTTACTGCCCCTGAAGAATTCCTCAAAGGGGTGTCGAGCGATTGGAAGAGACAAAGGAAGTTCCACCTTTCCCTGCAGACATTGGACTTCTCAGGTGTCCCTCTTGTCCTTGACCCACACCCCCCTTGTCCCTGGTTGGTGCACTCTCTGCCCCCACCCCCTTCTCCTTCCCCCAATATAAGGAGCTGATAAGCACATGGAAAGGGTTCCAGCCTGGGAGGTCGTCCAGTTCAGATGTCTTTGCTACCATCACAATAAACCTGGACCTGACTTCCTAGCTGGCTCCGATTTCTTGCTCCACTGTACTCAAGTCTCTCCTTGGACGGATCCTGCCTTCTCTAAGACAGAAATTCTCTCAGCCGGGTGCAGTAAGTGTCTCTTGGGAATATTTTCCTTAGCAGCCGCTTTCTGCTGCTGAGATAGAATTCTCCTCACTTGATAAAAGTGCGGTAACCACTGCAGACCACTTTCCTGGGGAGCCTGTTCCAGTGTCTAAACACCCTCTGGGTGAAGAACCTTTTCATGATATCCAACCTAAATCTTCCCTGACACAAATCAGGCCGTTCCTTCGTGTCCTGTCAAGGGTCACCACAGAGAAGAGATCAGTGCCTGCCTCTCCTCTTCCCCTCAGAGGAAGCTGTAACTGCAATGAGGTTTCCCCTCAGTCTGCTCCTCTCCAGGCTGAACAGACCAAGTGACCTCAGCCCATATGGCTTCCCCTTCAGACCCTTCCCCATCCTCATGGCCCTTCTTTGGACACTCTCTAATAGTTTGATATCTTTTTTATATTGTGGCACCCAAAACTGCCCCCAGCACTGGAGGTGAGGCTGCCCCAGAGCAGAGCAGAGCAGGACAATCCCCTCCCTTGCCCAGCTGGCCATGCTGTCATGATGACCCCAGCACAGGGTTGGCCCTCCTGGCTGTCAGGGCACTGCTGACTTGTGTTCACCTTGCCATTGACCAGGTCCCTTTCCCGGCACTGCTTTCCAGCCTCTCCTTCCCCAGTCTGTTTGTACATCTGCGGTTGCCCCATCCCAGGTGCAGAATCTGGAACTTGTCTTTTGTTAAACTTCATACAATTGGTGATTGTCCAGGTCTGTAATTTTTCAATTTGCCTTTGAGAGTCAGCAGTGTACTTCCAGTTTACTACCACCAGCAAACTTTGTCAGCATACCTTTGAGTATTGCACCCAAGTTATTTATGTTGACTTAATGAAGGAGAATCAAATGGGATGGTAACAGATATCTTTCCAGCAGTATGATATCCCAATCTCCTGCTTTCTCACTGCTGGGGAAAAGCAACTTCTTACTGAATTACTCTTTCTGTAGAGGAACAATAGCTTTACACATACTAATCTTCTGATGAAATTCTTCTAGGCGTGATGCTCTAGATCTTCTGCATGAAAGTCCCTGCATAGCCAGAGGCTTTTTGCTTTACTCCTTCTATATCATAGCCAGTGCAGAAAATGAATAAATGTGAGAAAATCCGTTTCTCTCAGTGTTCGTGAAAAACGGCATCCTGGCATTGTAACACTGGTCACAGGAGGACTGCAGGACAATGTATGCCTGAAAAAGCCAAATGGGAAGGGAAGTAAAACCCAGAAGACAATCCAGAAAAAAAGTCACTGGGATCCTTTAAAAGGAAAAGAGCCCTTTGCATACAGTTTAATATTTTTAAAAGATATTATAATGTTTGAAGATGTAATTAAATGTTGCACATGATGCACAGATGATGGTCACTTTCATTTTGCTGACCCTGCTCTGTTTATTATGTGACTGACTTTGTTGCTTTGAGCAGGCCATGTTGTATAAAAAAAGCTATTCCTTTAAGGCAAGGCTGAAGACAGTAAATAGTTCTTTGCGGTGGAATTTAGTTCAGAAGATATTAAATAATTTTTTCCCTTGGAATTTATGCTTGATGTGTTTGTGTTTCTTGCTTGTGTTTCTCACTACAGCCTTTGGTAAGCTCAGAAAAGATCCATTTGGACTAAGTACTGTTATAAATAAGCTTCCCTTCATACTAATATGAGGACCTTTATCTTATCCTGCTATTATAGAAAAACAACAACATTTTCCTGGAGCAACTGGCATCCATTAAGGGATCCTATCATTCATCAAGCACAAACAGTTTGCTAAGCCAAGTCTTGTCTATGGGAACAAAAACATCCTCACATTTCAAAGGAGGCAGAGCAGACGTTGTCACATCTCAATAAAGAGCTGGATAAATATTGTAAAATATTGTTTCACTAGAGCAGATGCTCAAACCATATTGACACCTACTAACAAACTCGGACACCCTGGGGCAAGAAACTTTATTTACAATAGAATTGAATTATGTCTGAACGTATGACCAACATCCTACCTTAGGCAAAGAATAAGATTACTTTAATTTTTTTTTAAATGAATGAAACCTAAATGCAGACCCACAATTTCCTTGTTCTTGAGCATCAGTTTCAGAAAATGAGAAACCATCTACTAGTCCTTAACATAAGCTGAGAAAGAATAACAAAAAACAACAAAATTTAAATTGCAGACAATTTTAACTTTTTAAAAAGCTGTTGCTATATTTCTAGATATGTGGACGAGTCTGATCTCAGCATTTTGTTTCAACTAGCATATAGACTGTCATCTGAAAAGAAGATCCAACAGAGGACAAAATAAAGTCTATATAAAGTAAATGGCATGTGTTTTTTGTTTTGTATTAAGGAACAGCACAAAATAGCTCCAGGAGATCCCTAAAGGCTTCTCTAAATGATCATTTCCTAAAAATAGTTACAGTACTGTTGTGCTATAATCTGCATTTCAACCTGCTGTGTTTTAGAAGAGGAATCCTAGAGTCACCATTAAATATTCTAAGCATGAAACTGCTGGGATGGAGAAAGAGCGAGATTAACATTTTAGGTTTTATATGAACTCCGTGAGCACAGGGCCTACTCTGCTGCTGAATCAGGTTTCTTGCAGTTTTCCAAATATACAGATTTTTCATGGATTGTAAAAATAAAAACAGTTATTTTATATAGTGAGGAAATTGTAGGATGTTTGAGCACTCTTAGACCATAAATGGTCTAAGCACAATCCTCAGTGAGATGCAATTATTAGAAAAAACAGCAGGCAACATACATGAAGCCATGACACTAAAAAGAATGAGGTGATGAAAAGGATAAAGTTAAACTTCAATTTAGATGGTCAGAATGGCACAGCTCTCATATAAAATCTTAGAGTCATAGTATGGTTTGGGTTGGAAGGGACTTTATCATCCAGGTCCAATGCCCCTGCCATGGGCAGGGACACCATGGACACCTTTCACTAGACCAGGATGCTCAGAGCACATCCCCCTTTACATTTTCTTTTTATTAAGTTAATAAAGCTGAGTGAAAGTGAAACAAATAAAGTTTTGAGGCATCCGTTCCCTATTAAATATTAAGGCCAAATCATGAACTGAACATTAATTTACTTTGCTGGAAACTCTATCCTTGATTGCTATATTCTACACACTAATCTGTTCATCCTGACAGTGAGCTACCCATAGCTGCTACAAGAGCCAAAATAATCTGAATTTATTTATTTGGTTTGCAGTGCAAAATTCACCTCTTTCCTGTGAGTAAGTACACTATTTATACCCCTTTATTCTTCAATTGAAATTCCTACAAGAGTTCAAACACAAGGTATAAACTATCCTTAGAGAAAAACTCACCAGAAGCTGTATTAATATGTACTTTGTGCATATTAGGTCCTATATTAAGAGCATTTATACCGTTCAAACAGTCTCACTAGCATCAAGCCTTTGGCTATCAAAGAAAAAGATCCTGCATAAGGCAGATAAGCTCCACCAAAGCCCTTATTTGTAAACATAGTGCAGCTGCCAAGTGTCTCAGGATTCTCTTACGTTACCTGATCACGTAGTTGGGAGCAGACTGTAGAACAGACTTTGTCAGCTTGCAAACAGAATGTGTGTCTCCCGATCTGCAACAGATCTTTCAAGTATCAAAAATGCATAAAGATAAGGTGCTATTTAAATCCTACATTTACTGGTTTACAACTTATAAAACCAAATTACTGCTCGGGGCAACAGCTCCATCCTCCCTCCTTCCCCTTCCTTCTTCTGTCTTTAATTTTAGACTGTACATTGTTAATCAGGTAAAATTGCCTCCCCCCATTTATATTTTTTAAAAGATCAAATAAATCTGAACTATGTCAACTGGGATACTGGAAACATTAATTTTTACCACTTACACTTTTTTTTTTTTTTTGCCAAACTCAAAAAATAAGAATATAGACAAACTTAGGGAGAAATGTTTAAAACAGTTGTCCAACACCTTTGCTCTGTAAAAAATATAGGAGATAATAAGGAAAAAGAGGACTGACAGGCATTAACTAGCAATCAGAAAGGCAACACATTTCTGGTAACATGAACTCATGTTTTTCTCTCTAAAAGGGTATATATTAGAAGTGGTATGTACAAAAGTTCAGGACACAGGAGCTTTAGAATAATACATGCTATTAATGAAAAAGAGTGATAGACCTACCAATAACTTCAGCAGGAACAATTTTTACGAAAAGTTTATTGTATTTTTTTCCCTGTAGCTTTACCACTGGCTAGTCAGACAACTGTTATTATCCCTTCCCCTGTAACCAACTTCTCTCCTTAATCAGAAAAGGAGTACAAATATGATTCCAGTAAACAAGTTCACTGAAAGAGTCTCATTTTGAGTGACTTTTGTCTTTCAAGTGTGACAACAAATTTCACATCTTCGGTGAGTGTGATCACAGTTTCACATTAATCCTTTGCAAACTGCCCTCAGCAAACTGCCTGAGTTGTTCTGCTCCCATACTCTCATGCCCTGCCTCTCTAGGCACACTTTTCTTTACCCAACAGTGCTCTACATCATCTCAGAAGCTGTTTGTGAGAGGGTTAGACACAGTGAAGAATCACAAATTGTAGGATCTAATGCCAAAATCTGTCAGTATGATTAAAAACATTAAGTTCTGGTTGAAAATTGGTATATTAATAAACAAATGCAAGTATTGTTTTTAGCATAGTTTTGTATGTCTTAAAAGTAAAGTAAACCATATAAATATTGTGTACCAGGGAAGAATTGTCATCTATATCTGTGGTGGGTTCACCCTAGCTGACACCCACTCAGCCTTGCACTTTCTCCCTTTTCTGCAGGTGGGGAGAAGACACAAGAAAGGAAAAAAGACTTGTGGATCATTGTTGTGACATTTTTATAGGAAAAGCAAAAGCTGCACACATAAGCCAGGCAAAATAAGGGATTAGTTCATTACTACCCCTTGGTAGAGAGATGTCCAGCCACATCTTGGCCAGCAGACCCTCAACATGAATATCGCTGTTTTAGCTGAAGCACATCACTGTGTGGAGCACCCCTTTTGTCAGGTTGGGTCCACTGGACAGGCAGTGTTCCTCGCCAGCCTCTTGCACCTCCAGCTTGGGGCCTTTAGGATGGGGGTGGGTGGCAAAGAGAATCCAGTAGGCTTCATTTCCCACACTGGGAATCAAAGTTTTGTGTCTTTTTTCTGCCCCAAAAGTGGGAGTGGGAAGAGGCTGACAGAGGACCCTGCCAGGATGGCAGACCAAAACTGACAATATTCCATTCCATGTGTTATTGTGCTCATCAAGAAAAGCTCAGGAAAAAGAAGAGAAAGGGAGGATTTAGCAATGTCTTGAGAGGAGTAAAAGAACATAACTGACGTAACAAAGACAAATCAGTAACACAGTAGCACACTAAAGCTTGCATTTCTCTGTTTCAGACACTGGATTTTGTTACTCATCTGTTTGTGGTCTTGGCAGGTTTTTTGCCTGTGAAAAGACCCTTTGATAAGTTTCATTAAAGTATCACCACAGGAATATGAAATGTTATGTTCTGCCATCAGGATGACAAATGTCTCTTCTTCCTCCTCAACCTTTGAATCAATCTGTACAGCACAAAAGCAGTGTGTCAGCTTTGTGCCCACAAATACTTCTCATCTTGCTGCTGATTTGTAGCTGGGAAAAGTCATAACAGCTACCACATCTAATTTGGAAATCAATTTCAAAAGTGAGTCTGTGTCTTCTTTCCAAGAAGAAGTCAGATTTCCAACAGATTGAACTCATTAATGTGGGTTTCTTAAAAGAAAGATATTTCAGTTCACTTCAATGAACTGGTTTTCTGGGTTCCTAACATTGTTACTGGGTGGTTCTGTATGGGGAACAAGGAGAGTAAGAGGCTTTTTTAATGTTTTTGAATCTCCCTAACTTTGATTTTATACAATTAATATATAAGCAGGAAATTAATAGAAGTCCATAATTATTTTATTTTTTGCAGGCAGGCTGAAACAACTGAAGTTTCATGCAGGTCACAATAAGAAAATTTTACCACATAAAACTTGCAATAGCATTGTCTACTCACTTCTGCAATACCCTTGAATTAAATCCTTATTCTACAAGCGTTGAATGAATTCCTTGTTCTTCTTTGGCTGCCTGCATGGCTTTTGCTTTACCTCCTAAACTCCCTTTATCAACCCTTGAGTTTTGTCACTTCTGCCCTTCCAATTCTCTCATCCATCCCAGCAGGTGGGAGGGAATGAGCAGCTGGGTGGGGCTGAGCTGCTGGCTGGGGTTAACACAGACACAGGCCCATGATCTCGGGGTCTGGTGGGGCTGTGGTGGGACAGGTCACACCACAGCAGTGCTGCCAGGCACAGATGCAGCAGGCTCTTTCAGGAAGGACAGTGCCAGGGTGCTGTCAGGGGTGGGGATTTCCATGGGACCTGGAGCTGCAGGGGATCACCATGGCTTCTGTCTGGACAGTGTTGAGCAGCCAGGCCCCTTCCTACTGCCTCAGCTAAGGAGCAGGGCAGGATGGGGAGCATCTAGGTATCTGGCAAGGTCACAGTGACAGGTCTGAGGTCGCCCTGGAAAGTCTGCCATTGTAATAGGAGACATTCATAATGGGTCCTCCTCATGCTGGTTTTCCTTGTGCTATAAATTCCTATGCTTTGCAGAGATGTAGTGTCACTAGTGTTCAGGAATAAACCAGGTGGTTGTCATCAAGCCTGACTAGAAGCCATTAAAATCACTGAATTACAGTTGGTGTGAAACAAAAAGTATTGTGAGCCATTTGATTTAATTAAAAACTGATCTGTCAGTTAAATGGATTGAACTTTACGTTTCAAAAAAGAAAGAAAGCTCAACAGTAAAAAAGCACTAAAAATACCTTTCACATAAATGTGATCACAACATCATATAGAAATCGATTCTGGATTTAACAAAGTAATTTTTTTCCCCTGCAAAATAATTAAATTCCCCTGAAATAATTCAGACTGTGCAATGTTCCATAATCTTACCAGCAGAAATGAGTAAAATGTAGCCACCAAGTTCTGGTCTGGGGGAGTTATCCAGTCTCATGGGTGAGAGCCATTGTGAGCCCCTACAAACTTCTCTCTAGGTTCTGCAGTGGAAGAATGTCACAAACACAAAGACAATCAAACCTCTTTCAGTGCAGAAATTTTGGCACTTAAATCTCTCTCAACCTTTACTTTTTTATCTCCTGTGGAGTCTAATTACTCCTTTAAGAAAGTCAGCTGTTAATTCAAGAAAAGAGGTTTCCAAACGCTCTGTATTAATGATACAGTTAATGAAATGCTGTAAAAAAACTAGGGAGAAACAACTATTGCAAATATTGTTCCACTTTTGTTTCATAGGATTCAATCTGACAGTGGTTGGTGATGGAATTCAGTGAAATATGATTTCCTTGTTATTAAGCAAGAAACATATTCCCTTGCTTGAGAGAGGAAAGGTGATAGCTACAGACCAAGGACTTTCTTCAATGGAAAAGAGTTACAAAGTATACTAAACTTTCCTACTTGCTCAAATACCAGCATTTGTTTTCAGAATGTCTGTCATTTCAAAAACAATTTGGAATTAAATTGCGTGTGGTAAAGTTGCAAGCTAATTCATCATAATACTTAACCCTACATGTCATCTAAGTTTCAATGGGATTTCTTCACTAATTATGCCATAGTTTCTTGCCTGGAAGAAATTCTTCCTAGATGGTGGACATAGGGTTATTGTAGTTTTGTCACAGTAATTTGATTTGCATACAACAGCCATTCGTGCACAGAAGAGTAAAGACAGAATAGTAATACTAAATTATTTCTGCTATGTCTGATATTTTAAAATAGGGGAAAAAATCAGTCAGTGGTGCTTAATGTGAAGAAAGAGTGCTAACACAGTAATATGACATTCTAGATAAATTTCCCACGTTGCTAGTGTAGCTTAGCTGTGTGTTTTGTACTGAAAGTATGTAGCTGAACATAGCTGGCAATCAGTGAAAATTAGAAACAAGATAAATGTTCCTCACAAAGTAAATGAGCTAATCTTTGCAATGTATTTGCTTGCAATACCCACTTTGTTCTTGGATTTAAGTAGGAGGACCTATTAACCTGCTTCTCAGCAGTAGAGAAAATTAATCCACCCAGTCTAAATAAGGCAATTGTAAATTAAAGGATTTCCTGCAGATTTGTTAGTCTCCTACAACTCTTCAGCAGACAGATGGATACTTACATATAAATAGCAAAATGTGGAGGATGCCGATGTTGCTTGGGACCACAATTCATTTAGAAGTGTATTAACCAGCAAGCCATTTTTTTGTACTTAGTGACAGAAGCTATTTTTTCTGTAGATTTCAAACAAACAGAACCAGCATGGGCTTTGAGGTAATATTGATTCCTTTTGTATGGAGAGGTTCTTTTGCACCAAACACAGATATATGCATCTGACTGGGGGGGAAAAAAAAAGAAAAAGAAAAAGAAGAAGAAAAAGAAAAAGAAAAAGAAAAAGAAAAAGAAAAAGAAAAAGAAAAAGAAAAAGAAAAAGAAAAAGAAAAAAAAAGAAAAAAAAGAAAAGACACAGAAAATCCTTGAAAGAGAATTCACAGTCCACAAAGTACAGTGAGATTGTCTTTTGAAAATGACCCAGAGAGCTGCAGTAATACTTAACTCTGAGAACCAGTATCAGCAGCCCTAGGACACAGAAATCAGAAGACCTGGCATATGGCTCTGTCCACAGAAAGAAAAGACAGCACTAATTTTAACTACAATGGGGCCAAATGCTGCTCTGGTCTCTTCCTCCACAGCTCCACCCTGACTATCCCATGAGACTGAGATTAAAATGTTATTACTCTGTGCCCATTTTTTCATTTCTTGAAAAAAAAAATGAAAGAGCATTTGTTGTTTCCCAACACACAGTCATTATCTAGCTATGTAAATATCTAAAGATGTTTTAACTAGCCACACTGTGTGAAGCAAGTACTTCCTGCTGAGTTTGATTAATTTGCAGTGAAACAGGAATAATGATACATGCCTGCCTTTGTAATGTGTTTTCAGATCTGTAAATGAAATGTTTAATATGAAAAGCCTTATGAAAGTTAAATATTTTAAAACAAATGTCATATGAGTACAAAAGCATGAAAGTAATCTTACAAAATGCAATTAAATAATTTGCTACAATTTATTTGCATGCATACTACACACTTCATATATGTTTTCATGCATAGAGATTTTACCACACAAGGAATTCACACAATCCACACATGACATATGGATGAGCACAGACAGTAGACAAAGTTAATATGTACTTGTTCAAATACAATACACTTCTATTTTTTTTGCTGAAGTTTAAACTTGATGGGAAAAAAATATAGGCTGATATTTCACTACTAAAGTGCGTACAGTTGAAATTTTATTTGAAGAATTCTGACATTACATAGTGTTTATTTTTCATCAACAGAATTCAAATTTATAAGGTGAAATAACATTTTTTACTAATACTTAGTAAATAAATAATTATAATTTTGATAGCCATAGCAATAATTTATTTTTGGATAAAAGTGAAAGTAACAGAAAAGAATCCCCTTAAATGGCAAGAACTTAAAACATTTTAAGTATTTAATCTAGTTCCCAGGAGTCTCTATGCCATTTGTCATCTAATTATTTGAGTAGCATGAATAGGGCAAATATTTCTGACATGATCAGAAGTTCAAAGAAATGAGCTATGGAAATATACACAAGACTATAAGGTCAAATTATCAAAGCAATCCGTTACGGACAGAATGCTCTTGTAGATTGTATGACTACCTCAGTGCCTCACCAAAATATGTAAAAACTGGGGAGAATATTAAATAAGTTAAGTAAAATCCTAAGCACAATATTTTCCCAGATAAGTGTCAACGCAGACAGTAAGTTCCATTAACAGATTAAGGGGAAAAGACCCAAAAAAACCCCAGCATGACACCAAAAAAATTCATTGCATATTAAAAAACCCTTTTATTCACCTCTCTTGGCTATTATGCAGCCTGTGAGGCCTTGTCAGTTTTGAAACTTCCCAACATAGTGAGAGTGTGAGTTTACAGGGCAGTGTTCTCAAAATCCTTAAACTTCAGTCTTTAAGTAGCTGACTCTATATATTTTGTTTTCTTCTCTGACCCAACTCCCACCATTTTCATTTTCAGTAGCTTCTGAATTTTGATGCCTGAGACACTGCCTTCTCCCTCCTTCTTTCATAATTCCTCCTGAAAACATCACTTTCTCTTCAGCATCCTCAACTGTAAGTCTACAATACCTGGAAAGTTTACTTCAAAAGATAATTCTGTCAGTAGCCAAACTAATCATATTGGCTTTCCTTCATATCGTGTGCACACAGATTCTTTAGCATCTGAGAATAAGTTTATAAACCTTTCACTCTGTGTGTCTAGCAGTAATCCTTCAGTCTGCTGCCCATTTTCAACAAACTTTAAATTCTGAATGTGCTTGACCTCTCTGTACTTTTTATCAAGTCCGTTTGAAGTTGGTCAGAAGGTTCAAAATGCACAAGGTCAAAGAACACAGTAGTATAAGCCCCACATCCTTTATAGAGTACACTTAAAAATACTCCTTCAGTAGGTGGGGACCTTGCATTTGTTATTAATTTGCAATTATGATTAAATCTTAGATGCAGAAATAATTTCTTAGTTTCTTCTATGACATACATGAAATTTTCACACTGCATAGACTGTGACTTAGAAAAAAAATTGTATAAATGCACCTTGACACCGTAGCTTAATACAAACCAACTGATGATTCCCCCCTTCAGGCAAACCAAACACCCAAAGTTTCAGTCTTCCATAAATGCACACATCAAATCAATCCAGGAGAGTGGACCATTGTGCATAAAATTACACTATTACAAACTAATATAGGAACTATGTCATTTCTAGCAAATTATGTTCAGCATTGCAAATTCAATATAGTATGTGTTACAGTATTTCAGAGAGAATGTGCATTGCATAAAAAATATCTAGGGCTTGTTTTTCCTGGCAGACTTGCTAAGTACTTTCTAATTTCATGCAGAGGAATAAAAGGCCAAAATTAACATGATGATCTCTTCCAATTTAAAATCTTAATGTTGCATTTGTTTTGGAGCTCATTTTATGTATATCAATACAAAATATAGCTCCTTAAATCATCTAGCAGTATTTGTCCCAGTCTTCACATACATACTTAAAGATGTGGAGGAAGTATCTAGGCAAGCAATTACCATAAATAAATTACAATTCTTACAATGGAAAGAAGGTCTGTGTTCTGGAAGGCCTACAAGCAAATTTGTTGGGCTGTCTTCTTGTCGTATGAATGTTGGATCCTAGTTTGCTGCTTGTGCTGAATTTCGCTGGGGTAGGATTAACCATCTTCACAGTGGCTGATATGAGGTTGTGTTTTGGATTTGTGCTGAACACAGGGATGATAATACAGAGATGTTTTTGTTATTGCTGAGCAGGGCTGACACAGGGACAAGGCCTTTTCTGCTTTTCCTTCTTCCACACTGGTGAGGAAATTGGGGGTGCATGGGAGGTTGGGAGGAGACACAGCCAGAACAGGTGACCCCAATTGACCAAAAGATATTCCAGACCATAGGATGTCATGCTCAGTGTATAAAAAGGGGGGAAGAAGGAGGACAGGAGAGACATTTAGAATGATGGCATTTGTCTTCCCAAGCAACCATTACATGTGATGGGGTCCTGCTCTCCTGGAGATGGCTGAACACCTGCCCAACCATAGGAAGCAATGCATTGATTCTTTGTTCTTCTTTGTTTGTATGTGTGGCCTTTGCCTTCCCTATTAAACCATCTTTATCTCCCATGGGTTTTCTAACTTCTACCCTTTCATTTCACGCCCCAATCCTGCTGGTGAGGAAGCTGCATGGGGCTTGGTGGCTGGCTGAGATTAAACCACGACAATGCTCTTGGAAAGTGCCAGAGTGAAAATGGGAGCTGAACTACAATCTTAATGCTTCCCTTGCACCCAAAAAGCCCACAGCCCTGCATATATTTTTTTTGCCATGCCTCAGTAAAAGAATAACATGATTTTCCTGGTCAAAATGCATNCAGAACAGGTGACCCCAATTGACCAAAAGATATTCCAGACCATAGGATGTCATGCTCAGTGTATAAAAAGGGGGGAAGAAGGAGGACAGGAGAGACATTTAGAATGATGGCATTTGTCTTCCCAAGCAACCATTACATGTGATGGGGTCCTGCTCTCCTGGAGATGGCTGAACACCTGCCCAACCATAGGAAGCAATGCATTGATTCTTTGTTCTTCTTTGTTTGTATGTGTGGCCTTTGCCTTCCCTATTAAACCATCTTTATCTCCCATGGGTTTTCTAACTTCTACCCTTTCATTTCACGCCCCAATCCTGCTGGTGAGGAAGCTGCATGGGGCTTGGTGGCTGGCTGAGATTAAACCACGACAATGCTCTTGGAAAGTGCCAGAGTGAAAATGGGAGCTGAACTACAATCTTAATGCTTCCCTTGCACCCAAAAAGCCCACAGCCCTGCATATATTTTTTTTGCCATGCCTCAGTAAAAGAATAACATGATTTTCCTGGTCAAAATGCATCATTGTTCTGGATTGTATCCATGTTGATCTAGTGCCATATGTTCCTCTTGGTTCTATGTGGGGTAGTAGGACAGGACAAGTCCCCAAAAGGAGATTGGGGAAGGACAACACAGAGAGAAATAAGGCATTTGTAATTTTAGATTCTTTCCATGTTCACTGTCTACTTGGTAAAACCATCTATTTGCAGAAGGTGGTACTTGATAAAAATGCAAGTCACTGTTAGATGGCAAGTCAAAGCAGGTTCTCTGTGCAGGTTCACTGGAATGGAAGTTTTAAAGATACGCAATTAATTGCTACATAGCTTCCTTCACAGCATATTGCTGTAAGCACTCTCTTTTTCCTAGATCTCATACAGAAAGTCTTCCTGTATAATCTGGCATCACAGATGATACTGAAAATCAGGCCCTGGGAGCACTGAGCATTGCACTACTGGAGTTAGCTGTGAAGTTATTCTCAGGCTATATTTTCCTCAATATTTTGGTAAAGTTTGTGCCAATGTGCAATAATTTTTTATGTACTGTAGGTGTAACTTAATATAAAAGTGACAGACAGGTTATGCAGAAGAAAACAAAACTCTGGAAACCAGTACTAAAATTCATTAATTGAAGGCTCATCTTTCAGTTGCCATGGTCATCTGTGAGACTGAGACCAAAGCCTTTGTCTGATCCCAGTTTCAGTGTGGTTTTTTGTTTTAGTTTTGTGTTGAACAAATAATAAACCTACACTTTGCATGCAATCACATTTGAGGCATCTTTGTGTGCTGTTACAAAATCTAGGATGACATACTTTGCTGATTTCAGTGTTAGATTGAAAACCCAAATTCAAGACACTATACTTACTGTAAGGTAACTTCCTGCAAGAGAGCTGTGTAAGGTCCCTTTGTAGCCAGTGGATATCTAATCAGAAAACTTGAGCAAGTTGTGAGTTTCTCAAATGACCTCATGATCATCTAAATAGCTCATTATTCTTACTTGACTTCAATGGACACCTATATACTGAACTCATATGTGGAGACCTGCATTTTAGACAGGTAAATGTAGATATTTGGTCAGGATGCCAAATGCCACACATAGCTAGCACACAGAATAAACATGGCTTTACTGTCATGTTCACTTCCTAAACTGTACCTTCTGGAATTTCAGTAGAAAGGTTATTGAATTGTAGCAAGGTGATGAGAGCCCCAGCTGCTCCTGGTTTTGTATTAAGCCATGCATAGGCACAGGACCAAGTATCTCCCTATCTGCATTGTCTTCTCACCCATGGAATGGACTGAGGAAGTAATTCTTGGCAGGATTTGTCCGTCCTACAGCTCTGTGTGGTTCAGCAAAGACCATTCACAAAGCTGTCTCCCATCTCTTCCAGGAAGAAGAAGGTAGAGCAAATTTCTGTTACTTATTGAATAGGGACTCTTGGCATACCTAGATGGGATGACTTATTCCTGACTATTCCTTATTCCTGACTATTCTGGCACTCCAGGAAAAAAAATTGACCTTAATCAGATTACTCAGAAACACTAGAGATGAAAAGAGCTTTTACAGCTCTCAGGCCCGCAAGATGCTAACAACAAATGTGGGCCAAACAATAACTGTGAGAAATGTATGCTACCACAGCTTCCATTCTACTCCTAGCTGTGTAACAGCTACAAATTTGGAAATGTTTCATAATCTATCTTTGATGAACATAGAGAAGTTTTCAGCAGGGATCCTCCACAGGCTTCCCCTGAATAGTCTGACTAAGAGTGCTGCATTTTAGAAGTTATTCCTCCATGAATTATGTATGAGTTCTGGTGTGCTTTCCTGTACAAACCTTTAGGGTCACAGCATAAGTCTGCCATTTCTGTGGAGTCAGGCAAACTCCAGCACTAGGTTGTTCCTAGAGAATAATTATTTTCAGTCAAACAGTTCAGAAAAGGAGAAGATCTATGATTGGGGGTACAAACCAATTATGACTAGTTATTACCCTCTGCTTACTATATATCCAGCTCCAAACCCACATTGGTTAGAACTGGTCTGGGAGACGAAACTCTACTTTGCTTATGATTTCAAGTCTGGAAATTATTTCTGTCTACATGAGGCTACCAGAAGTAAATCAGCAATGGAAAATCAAAAAGGTGCTGAATTTTTAGTGCTGTAAGCAATCTTATTGTTAAAACCTTCTCTAACGCTTGACAGGTTGGACAGAAACAGTTGACTTCAGTGGAAACCTGTTTCTGCTCTTTCCAACAATTTGTCAAGAGGAGAATATTTCTACAGGGTGATCCAGTTCCTATGAGTTGGTATTTTCCTATGAGTTGGGAAGTGTCCTAGCCAGACCCCTGACCAGACTGAGTTGGTGTTGTGTGTGTCAGCTACTGGCAGGCTGAGGCTGCAGGTTAGTTTAGCAGGTAGGATGATCCATAGAGAGGATCATGGTCTTTGCCACAGGAACTCCAGCTTCTCCAGTGCTTCCTCACCATGGCAACAAGACACTAGGGCAGGACTGAGGGAAAATAATAAGTTTGGTGTGGTGATCTTTGTGCATTCAAGCGTTATGGAAAGAATCATGAAGAAACATCCCTCTCAGTATGTTTTGAGGACGTGAAATGAGTTAAAGGGAATGTAGTTCACCAGTATTTTAGAAAAAGCATACAGTGAGGATAAACCATCCCACCCTGAGGTACAGGAAGAAGGCAAGGTAAGAGAAGGTGATAACAGTTTTACTGCAGTGTTTGCTAACATTGGCACAGAAAACCATGGAATTGGGACGTAGGGACAAGCACTGGAGAAGATGAGGACACAGCCTCGCATTGAAAATTCAGGTAGCTCTGAAAAATAGAAACTGTCTGATTCAGACATTGTTTCTGTGACACAGCAAAAAAAATTATCAGAAACTAAGGTACTTCTAGAAAAATAATCCCTGTCTTCTGCTATCCCACTTTTCCTCCTGTCTGAACCTCATTTTGCTAACTAATTTTGCTTCATTTTTTGCTACAGAAGATTGCAGGGAAAGGCATATTGCTGCAGGACTGCCAGTGCAACTTTCCTTGTGAATATCTGACTTGTGAAGCAGCTACTCTCAAGGGAACATGGTTTAATTTATACACCCATTAACAGTGTAAATTAATGCTTTACTGTTCATCCTCTCTCCAAGGATTTTAAGTGCCAGTGGAGATTTCATTCTGAACAAAGATGAAAGACTTCAGAGCAGAGCAGAACAGATGAGAAAACCTCCAAAAATTAAAAAAAAAGCAAGCGTATAAAATGCCTTGAGTGCAACTTGCTGTAGCTGGTTTGGATACTCTCATGAATTGTCCCACTTCCACATAGCTGGCAGACCAGGACAGAACTAGCTAGAAAACAGGTTTTTCTTCAATTAAAAATTTCAGATTTCATAATCTTGGGTTACAAATTTGGATGAAAAGCCTAAAATTCTAGTTTGACAAGTTCAAACCCCACTGTTTAATTTTAGGAAGTCTAAGGATGCATTCATATTAGTGTTTTATTTCATATAAGAAGTGATATTCAAGCAATTTTCCCAGTTATCCCCACTTACTGTTTTGAGTAACATGCCACAGAGCTCTGAGACAGAGCACACAAACTGGATTCCTTTTGGAAATTAATTTTTTGAAATTAAATCAAAATATGTACTCTTAACCTGTGCCAACCAGTAGTGAACCTCTAGTCCTCAGGATTGAACTAGTGCTAGTCTGAAGTAAATGCTGGAATATGAACTTCATTATTATTTTCTTCCTGTCTGCTCCTGCTGTACACATGACTCCTTAATGTTGACTCAGTCTAATAATCCAAGTCATTGACTTTGTTTTTCCATGCATTGGGGTCAGGTAAATATAGGAGGAAAATTTTTATGAAATTAAAATTTATAAACAGTAAGGACTGTTGCATAAATCAAAACTTGAAGAATGGAAAGAAGAAATATATGGGAAGGGGAAGAAGAATGAGTCTCCTCTGAGCTCCAAAAAGCAATGCAGATCTTGGAAGCATTTTGCAGTGACATCCAGGAGTGGCAGCTGCTGGATACCAACAACCCTGAGTGCAAGGTAAAGCCTCTCCTATCTCTGCAGTCACCCAGGGTGCTTGGAAGGCCCCAGAAGCAATGACTGACACCTGAGCTAACACACCACTTGCTTCTTACCGACTCCACAACCGAGTGTTTAATCCCACAATCTCACCAGAGCCTTGCTTGGTAAAAAAAGAGAAAAGATGAACTGCCTCAAATTTATGGCAGTATGCCAGAAGAATCGCAGATATTGGCTCTTGGTGCATCTTAATGCCTTCACTTTTAGTAATAATGACTACATACTCTTCTAGATTCCTAAACCATGGAAAAGGATATATACTTTTTTTTTTATAAGTCCCCAATATGTGAGGCCTTCCAAATTTCTTAAAATGAAGGATCAGGATGGTGCAAGAAGGAAACAGGAGGGAAAAAATAATTACTACAAATGTAAAAGGTATTTCTTTGTAGTAATTCAAGGAGAAAACAAAAGTAAACTACATTCTTTCTTCAGTTACAGAACTACATCAGATTCCTTTAAAGTACTGCCTAAATCATGCACAAATATGAGAATCTGGTTCTGCTATGTTACTTTATCTAGTAGCTTGCCTTTAGGGTGCATGAAAGAATTTATATCAGCAGCTGGAGTAATCTGACATCAGACATAAATCACAATATCTGTGTTTATCTTTGCTAATGTGGGATTTAGATAAAGTTGCTTATCAAATTTGTGCTAATAATTTAATAAAGTTTATCTCATCTATTGGCAGTTAAAGTCTTTGAAAGCTATTATGATAAAAGCTATATATCTGTATATACTCCTCCCTGTGATTCAGCAATAAGTTGCTAATGTTGGTTTATCTACACAAGATATATCAACAGATATGTTTTATCTGCACAAGGTTATTTAGCTTTTCTTCACTGATAGTTCTGTGATAAGACACCTCCTTTCACAATCCAGCTTGACAGAGACATGTGGTAGAAGCTGCATATCTGGCTCACAAATAACATTTCTATTTACAACATGCCAGAATTAAATATTTACTTATGAGAAAATAAAGCAAAAGCAGCGTTTAATTACCAGTAACCTGAAATTGTTTTGCAAAACAAACTTCCATTTATCAACCTGAAAAAGACTGAAACATGCATTATTTGACATGCAAAAGCAAGCCTCAAGATAATGTTATGTGATGTACGTGACTGTGTAACTGGTGTAGATTTCTTGAACTTTGAGGGATGATTTAAATGAATTTTTACCAATCTCCTAGCAGTCATACTCAATACATTATTTCTCAGAATCTTCTAAATTTTCATGTGTTGCTTAAAGCTAAATTTGAAGTTGCATCTGTTATGCAGAAGAGGTATCCAAATTCAGTGTGAGAAAGGAAATTAGATATTTCACATATTTTATGTGAGTATATCTCTTTCACATATTTTAAGCCTTTTCTATAGTGTTTTTTTGTTTGTTTTCATGCTTTTATTTGGTCTTTTCTTCCCTGGATACGTGTTGGTTTTAAAACCCACAAAGTTCTTTAAACCTTTTTGCTTCTTTATTATATCCACAGGCTGATTTAGTCTCCAATGATTTTGTCAAGCAATCTATTGCACAACACATTCCAAATCTTCTCAAGGAAAGTACTTTTTTTCTTTTAAACATCAATCTTTCCAAAAATTTCTAGATTCTTACCAAAGAAACCCTAATGCTTAACTAAATCTGTGTTTTCTATACCAAGGCAGAACTTCCAATGTGCTGTGCAGAAATATAGCATGGTAGAGTTTTTAAAAACACAGGGTCTACTGGACAAAATAATCTCAGCATTACCTGGAACAAAAGTGTCCAAAACACAAATACTCATACTTGGATGTGCTTTTAAATGGTGAACTAAGTGAAGGTTCTTTTGTAGGTCACATACAATAACACATGCAGTCATAATTTTCATTATCCTACAGTCCTATTTATGCTATCAGTATTAAGAATCATGTTTAAACTGAGTGCACTCTGTCTGCTATGATAACTCACTTTTTACACTTTGAAGTGTGTATATTTTTCATCCTTCATTGTCATGCTTTAGTAAGATTTTTGACACATGATCTTATTAGTTTTTTAATAAATTCTTAAAGGATTTGTCCCATTAAGGTAAAAATAATATCAGCTTGAGTATTATGTTGGATTTAGGAAGCCATACTCAGTCTTTGTTTTTCATGACAATGCCATAGTGTCCATATTAAACCAGTTTCCACTACAATCTTGCATTCAAAACAAGTTCTGTATTATTTTATTTAAAAATAAAAGCTTTGCATAAGTCTTTCTAAAAGTCTTCAAAGCTTTCAGATATTAAGACTGTCACATATACATTAATATTTCCTGTCTCATGGCCCAGCCATAAATCTGCATCAGACTCCCACTACAAACTAAAGACTTCTAACTATTTTCTAATTAACAACTAATTAAATTTAAAGCTGGTAATTTTGCTCTGTAACCCATAATGGATACAAGCATTCCTTGATTAAAACTCTTTCCAGATATGTTCTATCTGTAAGTTTAAATAAAATCATGTCTCTAACTGCCACTGGAGTTAGACATGATTTTATTTAAACTTACAACATACAATCCATATTCATTTTTCAAGGAATTTTGGTCTATTTCAGTAATTTTGAATTTATTAATCTAACTTAACTGAAACTGTCAATGACTTGTGTTGTAGAATGTATTAAGAAATGCACAGCTAGACTCCATTTAATTTATCTGGAGACAAATTTTAGGTTCAGTGGAAATCCCTTCAAAATGGAATTTCACTACATGACATTCCCATCTCTGGCACTGTTTCTTCATGGATGGTCTTCTGCTTCCCATTTACTTGCTCTCGTAATACCTGTGAAAAACTGGTGATGGAGAAAAAGAGTTTCAAATTAACTTCAGGGATATTCTACTTCCTGGATTATCCAGAGATTTTCGAGGAGCTAACAAATAGAAATATACAAGTTATAGGATAACAAACAAAATCCATTGGTATTGAGAAATGCAAGAGATCACTGAACTTGGTCTGACCTCAGACTGATCATCTCTGCATTTGGGAAGTGTTTGGTGCTGATTGATATAATGGTTCATTTCCTTTACAAACAAATGGTTTAGAATTTTAAAAAATGCCCATTGTGCAGGCTTAAATTACAAATGTAACTTTATAACCTTTGTATGCTCAGAAAACACCTTTCTTCTTTATCCTCTCTTCATCTTCCTCATGCTTTCTTCTCTGGAATTTGACATAACCAGTGGTCTTACTGCATATCCTTCTTACTGAGATTTGGTACATAGAAATGGCAATTCAAACTTTGTTTTGAAGTTACTTTAATTGGAATGAGAAAAATCTTGTCTTTAATATTCCATTGCTGAAGTCTCTTAATGGCAAGAATGGGTAAAATATATTATATAGCTCTTGGCACATATGGGACAGCTTCTTGTTTTTCCCCATAATTTTGACCCAAAACCTACTATTTATTTCTGTAGTATGATCCCCCTACAATAAATGGAAAGGTTAAAGTTAGAGCTTTTCCACTCCTCTACTGATTGTGAATGCTTCTGACCAGGAACAGGAAAATAATTTTTCCAATATGCCTGGTGTACAGGAGTTACCTGGGGTGCAGCCCATAGCCCTGGCTGCCCTGAGGCACCGTAGCAACTCCCCAGCTCTCTGCATCGGCCACACAGCACCAGGGAAAAGAAAGCTGAAAGTTTTTCCAGTAACACCTCAAAGAGGAGCAAGAGACAAGGCAAAAGCTTCCTTAAATACTGACCCCCCAGACCATTTTTATTGCTTATAAATCGGAGTTAAATGCTTAGGGCTAAGTTATGTGGGGAAAGATCTTCCAGAAGTGGGCAGAACCTAGGACTAGGAGCAAAACAGTTTCTAAAATTTCTTGCTTTTAGCTAAGGTTAATGGTAATAAATCACCATGTCCCCTGAAAGTATCACAAAGAATCTTCTGTAAGAGTGTATTAACCCTGCATATGCAACATAAACTGAGTCAGGATACCACATGAAATATGAAAGTTCTGCTTGAATCAAATACTATTCAAGACAACAAACTTTGACCTAGTCTGGTATTTTTGAATAAAATCTTTCCCCAGGCAGTGTTTTCCAGTAAAAGCAAGAAGCTTTTGTAGAATTCATTTACTCTTAAATAAAATTGATATTAATACCTATTGAGGTGCAGAAACAAGCCACTACATAACCTGCCCTTTCCACTGCAGTGTGAGGGCCTTAATTGCTATTCTTGCATGTGCATATCTTGGCTGAGCAGCACTGAAATACTTTTGGATTTAGATTTAGGTTTCTGAAAAAAGGAGATAAACAAAAAACCATAAATGGTTTATAAAGATGTAAAACACAAACATGTATTATGTTAGTGAAATGGCTAAGACAAGATGAAAAGAAAAGAAAAAACAGAAAAGAAAAAACAGAAAAGAAAAAACAGAAAAAGAAAAAAGGAAAGGAAAGGAAAGGAAAGGAAAGGAAAGGAAAGGAAAGGAAAGGAAAGGAAAGGAAAGGAAAGGAAAGGAAAGGAAAGGAAAGGAAAGGAAAGGAAAGGAAAAAAGAGAATTACTGCACAGAGTACTTTGAATTACCTAGAGATTTCAGGTCTTTACTAATGGAGTACACCAGAAAAGCAGCTACAGAATTTTAGCCAAGGTAAAGCAGTGACAGTGGGAAATTTACCAAGATGTATTAAGTCATTGTAAAGATCTGTAAGGAATATTTTGTACCTTCCAGGAAGGGTTTATGTACTTTGATCTTATTTCCATGACCAACAATCTGAAATATATAATAGCAAAATGGATTGAGCCAGTTTATTGTAGTACAGGATATGAGATATGAGAGTGAACTACTGAGCTATGACAACTTGTAAAGGTGTACTTTGCCCCATTCCTGAAATTAACTTTTCTAAATGTGAAGTTTCAAGTGATTCTGAGTGTTACAACCTAAATCTAAATTCTCTTTCTACCCATATCTGTGCTGCATATGCAGTTCCTGTGAATATTGGTACTGTAACTAATGAATCATGGCAGCATGAGAGCATGGTTGGAGTTAGAATTGCTCTTCTTGATCACTTTGATTTGCTATGAAATTACATTGGAACTGGACTGATGCACAGTTTGCCTGGTAAGTTTTAATTGTACAAGTGAAAAAGCAGCAAGCTTTTGCTGATGCTGAAAAAATAAGTGGGCCAATTTGAATATTTTTAAATGCCTCAAGGATTAAGTTACTGAATTACTCACAAGCTCTTGCAATTCTGCTGTACAAAACTTGTTAAAGGCTGGTCTGCAGAAAAATAAAACTCCAGATTTCCTGTTCACACCCCAGAAAGTCTTGTATAGTGGCTTATTTATGCTGAACATCTTTAATTATAAGGTCACGGATTTTTATGGTTGTATACATCAAATAGAATATTCAATTTACATCAAACACTATTCTGCCAAAAAGGAGAAATTTAAATGAGCAGGTTTCCTGCCTGAATTAATACTAGAAGGAAAACTATAAAATATGGTCTCTGAAAATCAGAAAAGGTAGAAACAGGATTAAACCTGTCAGCACAACTGGGAACAGTCCCAGAACTAAATGAGGTCAAGCAGGAGTACTTTAATAGGTTTCACTGTGTTTTGGATCAAGAGTCTCTGTTTATCCCTCTTATCAGTGGATTTTTGGAGTTTCTGATTGACACCTTGCTTTCAGCTCTCCATACCTTGCTTGCCTGTACATAAAAAGTCCAAGTGAGGTGACAGAGCAGAACAGTAGAATCTACTGCAATCTTTCTTGCCAGATGTGGGAAGATCCTTTTACACTGCAAAGAAAATTTATGCTCCAAGAAAGCAGTCAGTCTAATCTGACTTAATCTAAACTAATCATTTAGATTTCAAGGCATACCACATTTTCTGAAATTCTGCTTCTGGCAACCCTGGAAGAGTCAAAAAGTTGGGTGATGCCACCAGGCCTAAATTTCTGTAGAACACCAGAACTAGGCCCAGGGTTTTTCTTTCCTAAATATATACACATATAAGCTTGCTGTCTATATCTGACTTTGAATTTTTTTTTTTTTTTGCAGTTAGTAGATATTTACAGAGAGTATTTTTTCTGACATGGTTTGCAAGTCTACTTCAAGATGTTTGTCTACTTCATCTGGTTTATCTGAGGTTGTTACCAATTCCTAAAGGAGCCTTATGTAGCCACCTCTGATATGTACTATTACATACAAATTTAAGTGTAATTAATTCTCTGCTAAATGTCTTTTCACTTTCCAAACAGAGAGATTAACTATGGAAGGTTACTTTGGAAAGATCTACTGCTGAAAAGAAAAGAGCAAAATAGTTCCAGCTGGAAGGGACATACAATGATAATCTAGTCCAGCTGCCTGGGAAAATGTTAAAGCACATTATTAAGTGCAATATCTGAATGCCCCTTAAACACTGTCAGCTTGGGGTACCCACCACCCCTCTAGGAAGTCTGTTCGCAGAGTCAAACAACCAGAGTGCTTGTTTAGTTAGTGGCATACATAAATCTACTCACTCTCCTTCCCAAAGGATAGTTAAACTCATGTTTTCTGCCTCTCAGAATAATACTGTCACCTGGACATAAACATGATATATTTTTCTTTTAGAAAATATTCCATTTTATTTTATAGGACTCAAAGCTTGCTGGATAAATCAAAATTTGAGCCTCTAACCTATGAGGAGATGGGCTTTCCTTATTCCGATTTCTGGTTTAAAGTCTTCTAGTTTACATACATATGCAAAACACACAAAGCTCCTGGCAAACCCCCTCAGATTCTGGCATACTTTGGAGAAAAGTATTTATCTGCTGTAAACTTCCTCACTGTTACTCCTTTGACATTAACACCTGCATTGCAGGGAAGACAAAAGGCTTGTGAAATACCTACTTCCACCTACTGCCACATAAAGATTGTTTATAAAGACTAGTTGTATTTCTCATCTCTAAGCCTTTTGTCAAGAATATTTTGAAGACTCAAACATTTTCCCACAGTGTAAAGATACCTTTGTATCATGCCATTGCTTCTAATTTCAAACACTGCTCTAGATTGTTAATCTCAGAAATCTTAAAGTGTAGTTCACTGTTATGTACATTATGATCATCTTTTGTTTCTTGCTAATGTGAACCACCTTCACCTCAGCCTTTCTACTAAGCAATTCACCAAGATTTCTCTACAATGTCAGAGCTCATTCTGTGATTTCTGAACTAATATTTTATGCCAGATGCTGTTCTCAAAAGTGCATACTCAGAGTCAGCATTTCACTCGCTTTCTTAACTCATGCTGTTTATTCCAAAATTAGCAGTGTAAAAATAGCTTCTGAGTAGATCTATTTAAAGATGATATTGCAACTGGGGTGACAGAAGAACAATCAGAAGCGTCACTGAAAAAGATAAATGAAAAATAGTAAAAAAAAAAAATTAGGCTGTCCTCTGGCCTAAACAAAAATGGTTTCAAATATGCAAGTGCAAGGTGGACACAGAATTACAACATTACTGTACTTCAAAGTTTTGAGTAACGTGAAGCTACTTCCTTCACATGTTTTCCTAATGCAGGTTCATAAATAATGTCAAGGTCATTCAAGGTCAAGGAATGCAAACGTTTAAGCACAGCTTTGTATAAAATCATGAATCTGATAAGAGTGGATTAAAAGTAACCAGTCATGTATTTCAACATTTCTTATTTCAAATTATATCAGAGCAAGAGAAGAGCAAAGCTTAAAATTTTATTGTGATTCACTTTTCCCATGAAGGGAAGAACTAAAAACCCAGCAATCTATTTGCTATCACTGAAAAGATTTTGCAAAAACTTTTTTTTTGTCTGAAACTCCCTTGCATTTATTCAAAGCCACTGTGGAAAGAGATTATGACCACTCAGAAATTAAAAACTAATTCAAAGACTTAATAAAATATGAAAAAAAAAGAGCCCACTGTAAAGAAATTTTAATATATTAGCTCACCCATCTGAATGTCTTTAATACTTGTTATTATGAAAGTAAATTATTTTGGGAAAATAAATTGACAGTGTTTCCTTTATTCAATATTATAAGGTATTGTGGGGAATGCCAGCAAAATAAGGTAATAAAATAACATAATTGCAGGTAAAATATGCTATAAACAAAAACAGAACAATGCATCTCAGAAAGAAGGTCTGCTTAGTTGTAATATGTCACAAGAAGAGATAAATTCCGTTTCTTCTTGGAAAAAGGAAAAAAAGCAACTTCATATCCAATTAAAATCAATTGTGAAGAAGCATTCACACCAGAAATAAACACAAAAAAGTAGAGTCAGAAGAGGTGAATAAGTGATGTACTCAAAACTCTACAGGCAGTTTGTAATATTAATTCAGGCAAAAATAACCAAAAATAAATATGTGAATGTGCAGCAAGAAGGGTAGAGATTGTGCATATTCTAAAAGGAAACATTAAAAAGGGCTATATTATTTTGATGGGAAGGATAAATAAGAAGAATGGAAGGGGAAGTAATTTTTATCTCCAAGAGCAAGGAAAGTTTTGTTCTAGAGAACAGCAGGAATATGCTTTCAACAGCTGCAATAGGAACACTGTTATCAGCAACAAAAAGCTATTTCTCCAGCTAAAATTCCTATCTGCCTCTAAAGAATGGCTACCCCTGATTTTGTGATGAGGCCACACAGATTTATTTTTTGTAATTCTGGGAATGCAAAGAAGGAGGTGTAGGTTTCATGATTTACTCTTAGATTTCCCCCCCTTTTTTTTTTTTTTTTCACTTTTTGGTGGGCATATTTACTTTAAAATGTAACAAAAAGTCAGTTACTGTTGGATTCTTCCAATATGTACATTGACAGGTTTTTTTTTCCCATATCTGCATTTTTAACATTTTATACATATATCTATACTTAGTATAGGAGTAAATATATGTATACTTCTGTTTCTGTGTTTAGAAACATCCTAAATTTCATCTGTGTTCATCAAGGTCTGATTTCTCAATTTGCCTAATACTCATTATACACATACTATTTTTCCCCCTTTCCTTTTAGCAGTATTAGTTAATTGACAGAAGAGTGGACCTGGAGCCTTTAAGAGTTTATGTTTTTTAGTCTGGTTATGTGGTGTGAAATGACACTTGCTGCTGGTTGTCCCATCTGTGTTCATTACTTTATACTGCTGTGCTGTGACCATTTCTGAACTCAGAACCTGTAAAACACCTGAATATGCCTGCATTTAACTTGGCAAACAATCCATTGAAAAGTATAAAACTGCAGGAAATGAAAGACTTACAGGAAGATTAAGCACTGGTTATAATTTTGATTTCACTTTGACAATAAGCTTTACTTTGACCTGTAAGCCATCAAATGACATCTTTTTGATATATTCAGCATCATCTTCTGTTCTACAGTAGACTTACAAAAATAAACTGAATAGAAATAATGCAGTTGTGTTCTATGCTTTTATTCCTAGTGCATTTAAAAGTACATAAGGTAAGGAATATATATAAGGAATATGCAATTGTGACAGTGGCACAGAACCTGGCTTGTTTTAATTTTAAATTCAGAATAGCAGGTTGTAAGCATTCCCACATGCTTGATTCTTTATGTACACTGGATAGCTTTTGGAGTTTAAAAATGAATATGCCAATAACTTCAATCAAATCTTTCTATGGCTCAGCACTATAACATAACTAGAATTGCAATGGGCAGCACATTATCCTGTGGTGTCCTTATAGAAACAGCACCATTAACAAAAAAGATGGTATGGAGGATTTGACTTCTCAAAGGGAAATTACAGGATGAGAATATCGTTTAGAGAATGTCAATAACATTGACAGGGGAAGAGGACTACAAACATTGATTTTGTAGAGGAATTATACCACAGTGAAACAGGCAACCTTCAGCATACAGAAGCTGTCTTAGTTTTGTATATGTCACCATTGTGTAGTCCATGCAGTGTAATCATATGAGGACAGGAGGATGGAAGCAGTGAAGGAAAAAAAACCCAAACAATTAAAGGAATAAAGCAGAATATGTAAATTCTTCTTCTCTTTTATTAACAGAAACCATATCCTTGGGTTTTCATAGGATTTCTACTTGGCAAGTAACCTAGCTCAAGGCAAAGGCTGGATCACCCCGCCTGGCACTTCACAGAGCCCCTAGAGCTCTGCATGCACTTTTGTGGCCCCACTTCAGCAGAGGCATCAGCAAAGTGGACCAAGTTCAGCAGAGGCCAGCAGGATGACGAGGGCTGCACTAGGGGCTGGGGAGAGAACTTGTCCAGCCTGGGACAGAGACAGTTTCAGAGGCACCTCAGAGCCACCCTGGTGCCTGCAGGGGAAGGACAAAGAGGTTGTAGTCAGGCCCTTCAGAGCGATGACAGGCAGCAGAAATGATCTGAAATAAGAGTGGTTCTCAATACATATAAGGAGAACTATTTTTTGCTAATACAACAGACGGGCAGTGGAACAGACTGCCAGGGAGGCTGGAAGCCTGTCTTTGGAAGTTTTCCAATATCTGACTTGGTAAAGCTGTGATAAACCTGGTCTGATCTAACAACTGGCCCTGAAGTGACAGAAGAGAGACATAAGGACCTCCACAGGGGATTCTGAGGACTCTCTGTAAAGGGAGTGACCATTAACTCTGAATCAGTCATACAAGAGTCAGCTCTAAGAAAAATAGAGATGCATCATGTTAACCACACTAACAGAAGACAACTGGACAGTCTTGATTTATGACAGCTGGCATCAGACCTGAAAAAGAATTTGTTTACGTTTAAGTGCAGTCGTAGAACCCCAAAATCTCTTGCTTAGCACGGAAACTGCTTTAAATTTGGGTTTTGATTTTGAAGCTCTTGGTACAAATGCCTGACACAACAGTTGTCTTGAGCAGAGCAATGCTGCAGTCCCACACAAGTGCCATTAGATCCCAAACTAGGAAGAGTCAGCACTAAGCGGCAGGTTCTTCAAATATTCCTTCCTAATGGGGTAATTTAAAACACAGTAAAAAGATCAGGCCACTCAAAATACATCTAGATTGTGGCTATTTCCCTATAAAATCAGCAATTTTAATAGCATCCACCTTTTCCCACATAACATAATGACACTTGAAAGACTGATAAACGTTTCTTAGAAATTTGCCTTCATTATGAAATAAGGATACATACTAGAGTTTTTTTGGGGTAAAGGAAGAAAGAGAGGAAAAAGAAAGTGGAGAGGGCTAAGAGCCTTCAATATAAAACTCAGAATTCAAAGTTAATTAGGCTAGAACTACTCAAAAAGAGAAGAATCATCTAAACCAGTGCCTAAAGCATTCACTCATGGGAAAGAGTTTATTAATTTCTCACCTCATGATTACTTCTAAGGCTTTTTGATAACAACTGGCAAATGTAAAGTGAATAAACAG
This sequence comes from Nicator chloris, assembly GCA_013400495.1. Lineage (NCBI taxonomy): Eukaryota > Metazoa > Chordata > Aves > Passeriformes > Pycnonotidae > Nicator > Nicator chloris. Next base: position 55,918 of record WAAE01014576.1, on the reverse strand, counting down.
CCCTTTTTGTGTAAAACCTGGTAAATCTAAGCAATCTCCAGTTCAAAGTCCAGGTGTGACTGAGAATTGGATAGATTTTGAATTTGTTTTTCACTGCAAGGCTAGAGGTTGCCAGGTCTGATGTTGTACCACCTGCATCATCTTTGTCACAGAGCCTGGATTTTGCACCCAGAATTTTAAAGCTTTTAGGATCAGCTCAGTTACAAGGCCCAAATGACTGAGATGGCCTATTTTCAGATATATAAATTAAAATACATCTAAAAATACTACATTAAGAGTAGCTTAAAATTACAAAGTCAAGGACTTAAAAAAATGGGATGTGCTAGATGTGAAAGTTATGTAATCTTAATCAGGTTTTTGTGAATGCATTTTAGGCCGCTGCCCTTAATTGAATCTGTCCCAACTGTCGCCCTTCCTTTTTCTTAGCTCCCTCAGGTGTTCCTGTTCTGATTCTTTGACTTCATTCTCTGCCCAAACAGGCTGTGCTCCATGCTTTGAGAAAATACTCTTCCTCACGCTCAGCCTTCCTGTGGGCTGCTTATCCAGTTTCAGACTCCTATTCTCTGCATGACGGGGAAGTAAAATATCCCTCTCACTTTCCTTGGGCTGGGGGTGGTTGGCAGGATTTTAAAACAGTGCATTCCACCCAGATTTTTAACCTTTCTTCATAAAGGAAAGAATGTTTGGACTCATGTGCATATCAGGCAGCCCTCCACTCTGCTATAGCTTCTGCAGGACTTTATTTGTTTAAGCAATTCCACAAGAGTGTAGTAGCCCCAGAGGTATCAAGCTACTACAAGTTTCATAAAACCATCTGTTCAGAAGAGAGACATTCTTAATGCAGGTAAGGGAAAAAGAATCAGTATTCATTCAATGCTTACAAAAGGTCAGAGGATGCATTTGAGTTACAAACCACAATATTTCAACTGCCTTTACTGCTCACAGAGCCATGTGTTTACTTTGGACTTTTTTCTTCTTCTTTCCCTCTTGGAAATAAAAATGGGTCTGGAGCAGAGAGCCACCATGGAAAATTTAAGCCTAAATGGTTAATTTGATTTGGCAATATGATAAACAGCTTGAAAAAGGGACTTAATCATAGGCAGCACTAGCGTCCCACATGTAATTACCCATTATGTCCCAAGTGACAAACCACAAAATGTTTCCTTGAGATGTAGGAAAAGTAGCTGCATCCAGACAATTTAGGTTTTGAGTTGAATCCAGCCCAAGGTAGTGTTTACAGATGAACAGTGGTTAGAGGAGGATCTGAAAACTTTCCATGGTGTAGGGAGGAAATGTACTACCATAAAACTCTCAGCAGAAGTCTCTCATCTTCAGCCTGGTAATGACACAAGTACTATTTCTGTTTTAATTGTATATGTGACAAGGTCACTTTAGTGCAATAATTATATACCATTGCAACCAATAATGCTTTACAAAAATGGAGAAGGAACAAATTCCCTTTTAAATGCCTACTGTTTTTAGTAAAAGCAAGATGACATTGTGGATTTCAGAGAGTATCTGACTACTCACAACTCCAGATAAATCTTGGATAGATTTCAAAACCATGGTTTCTCACATAGGCTGAGTAGTGTTACAACAGTGCAATTTGATCTGCTGCTTCATATTTCCAGGTATAGTTAAGACAGTAAACTTTTTAAATTTCGTAGGTTGTCTTTTAAATCTTTTTCATTAAGTGTATTCTTAATGTCTTTGATGCACATTTTCTTTGTGCCACACTGTACTAATCTTCTGTACACGTTCTTCTATCCTGTGCAATTACATTTTGGTCAGCGTTGGTTTTATCCTCTTGGCTTCTGTAACAGTCACTGAAAGATGTGTCCCATTCCTTACAAGACAGATAGCAGTGCTTAGAGTGCAACTTATTATCCAGGATACAAGCAACATGTTCTGGTCAGGTAAAAGGGACAGAAGTGGGGGATGGAAGGGAGAAAAGATGGTGTCAGTGAGTAGTAAGAATAGCTGAGTCCTGTTAGAAATTGCTGCAGGGATAGAGAGGCTCTGTGGTAGAAGTGGCACTAACACAAGCCTGAGAAGGCAGAGTGGTCTTCAATTTTACAGAGAAAAGCTGAAGAGCCCAGCTTTCAAAACACCACAGTACAGATGGGCCTTGCTGGTAGAATTCCTCCTCTGTATTTATTTGGGTCTTCAAAGGAAAGTCAGCTTGTTTTAACAGAAGGCAAAGTTTCATGACCAGCTCTGGTGTGCAGTGGGAGAGATGCTTCTCCATCACTGTATTCTCTCTGGCTCCACTGGAAAGGGATACGATGACCTGTACACATTCACTGGTTGATGCAGCTTTGCTTTGCAGGCTAATTGTGTGACAAAGGTTACCTGTGATTATGAGGAACTCATCACGAATTACCAATCTTCCCAAGTAAACATAGGCTCTTTTTTTGTGAGTATCTGTATCATACTCACATATGGCTGTGCTCACTTAACTTCATAGAATAACATTCAAGTTACTACAAGTTAAACCACGAGTTTCCTCTTTGAGCTCAAATGAACAGCATTTAATACTCTAGAGCATGGGACACAGGAAAACTTCATTCATCCTTGATCACACAGGGATTTTCAACTNAAAAGTGCAGTAACCACTGCAACACAGGGATTTTCAACAGATGTATTTTTCTTCATCAGGGCCTGAAAAAGTCCTATAATCTCAGAGAAAAACAGTGCCATCAGAGACAAGCAGGGTTGCACTCCTTGTGCTAAGGTGTTTCTAGGCTATGCAGTTTGTCCTGGCTGGGTGTTTGTTAAACCTATTAAAGCAACTCAAAGACTGTCCAGAACTACTCTAATAGTTCCACTGTGTCACAGTCCTTACAGCTATGAAATGTCCTCCTGTGTATAACTAAAGCTCCTCTCTTGCCAGAAACAGGCACTGCTCTTGCACTAAACTTTGTTTTTTGTGAATAGAAGGTGAATGCAAATTGATCAGGAAGCTTCTTTATAGCAAAGTTTTGTACCTGAAGCTGTTAGTTTATTTTTCAAGTTTGTTTGAATCTAATTCCTCCAAATTTACTTAACAAATGGCTTTTTCAAAGGCATTTGCCATTTCCACTGATCTCCTCTAGATTTTTCCTCATGCTTATGCACTTTCTTTATAGCAGAGTAGCCAAAATTTGGAGCAATACCTTTTAAGTGGATGTAATACTGTGATTGTCATCATGGCTACATGATGGTGAAGATACATCAAACATCATATTCCTCTGCATTTTCTAGAAAGTGTATTTTTTTGCCTCCTCTTCACAGCATGGATGTTGAGGTATAAATGGTTGAGAATAAGCTTTTATTCTTACTGGTTGTAAATTATTTTAAAGAAGTGTTTTAATATTTACCTCTAAGGAAGAGTTGAGGGAAAGAGAAAATCTGTATCCCATGTGACAATGAAAGCTCTCTTGCAGTCTATATCATGGCAAATGCTCTTCTTCTTGAATAATGTGCCACAGCAAGAGATGCTGGATGGAAGGAGATCCCCTTTTTGGTACAGATCATCTGGCATTAATTCTGTCTTCCTCACAGAACACTGCCATTTCATAAAAGCTGGCTGCAGGTATGTTTAGGACACCATCATTCTCCTCTTTGCAAGCACTAAGAAATTAAAATCCAATATTATTAAGCAGTTTGTTCAGTTTTTTAATGTGTTGCAATAGCAGCAAGTGAGACAGGCCTACCCTTCATGAGGGGTAGGGTATCATGAAGCCATTGCTTCATTACTGCTCTTAGACAATATTTGACTTTAAAAGTGGGCTTGGTCTTGAGTATCAGATTAAATGGCTCTATTCCCTCATCCACCAGACTGCCATGGTTGGAGAGCTGACTTATCTTGTTCCTGTCTGAAAAAAACAAGAAATCCCACCTCTCTGGTGTAGAAAAATTATCTTTCTGCTTTGTGTTAAATGAATAACATTTTCCAAAATGCTAATTAACTGTATATCTTTCTTGCTTTTTCCAGACAGCTCAGAGTTTGTTCTGGCACTTGAAAAGCATAAATGAAGAAGACTTTTAAGAGGAAATCTCTGAGTAGGGTTTGTTAGTTTGGGTAAAGTACAAAACATGAACACAGCTACATGGGTAGGATTCTGTCCAAAGTGACTCAGATCCAGCTAGTTCATGGTACCCTGGTGTAAAATGAGGCCTTTTTGGAAATACATATCTATGTATTAAATGTTTCACAGATTTATTATATGCACTTTTACTGTACATTTCCTTAAGAACCATACAGTAAATACCCTGTAAGTAATACACTGAAATGGTTTTCAGTCATCAGTCTGTGATCTACCTCTAAAGATTTGCCAAAAAAACCCCCTTCAGTAAGTTTCCATTTGATATGGATAAAATTTGCAAAATTTGCGATAGATTTCAATCACTTCAGTATATATGAAAATTCAAAGCTGGTTTTGTCAGACTTATTATTTTCTCTTTGCAAAGGCTTAGTTAAATTTTCTTTCTCCTTGACAAGATAAGTTTAATATCATATTTCACGTGAAATTGAAAATATGACATATACTTACACTGTCCCACTCTGAAGTTGGCTTTGAATATTTGTGTATATACACTGTTATTTATTACCATAGCTGCTACTCCTGAAATAAACATGGTGCAGCAGGAGTATTTAATTTCTTTCACTGTTTTCATTTATGGCATGCCAGACACCCCGGACTTGTGTCAAACCTTCTGAAGATGAACATCACAGGATTCCACTGGTAAAACCTGATTTTATGTCTAAGTCAATCTTGCTGCATCACCGCTATCAGTTCTTTAAAAAATTGCAAGGCTGTCTGGGTTTAGTTCTACTGCAATCTTATTAATCCTTCTCGATTTAGCTGAGATGTTTTTCGATATGACATTGAAAAATAGGTAAAAAAAGCACCCTGTATTTTAACAAGTTCAATTAGCATTTGTTTTGCTTTAGCCTTGGTCTCGGCAGCCAATGGAAAGCTTTATTTCATTTTTCATTCTGAGATAAGAAAATATCTGGAAAAAAAAAAAAAAAGAAAAACTAAATAAATCCAGCAACCTCCCACATTCCAATCCCTTTCTTTACAGCCTATTCAGCTAAAGATATATGTAGTGCCTCCTTGCTTGGCATACATGCCCGAGCAAATTTGGCATTGCCTCCAGCAAAAACTCAGTGAGAAACCACCATACTAGGCAACCAAGGCAAATTGCTACACAGCACAACACACACACTGCCAACAAAGCTTTTCCTTTGCTGCTGCTACTGCATCATCCATGTTCTGTTTGTGAATGGAGTTTCCAATGAGGAAAAGCCATGAGATAGTAGGTCTCATTCTGTCATTTCTCATGCTAAAGACATAAACATGAGTTCAATGTCATAAAACCTTTAAAGACATCAGGTCTACTTTTACTTGGAGAGAGACTATTTACAAGGTCATGTAGTGACAGGAAAAAAGGAATAGCTTCACACTGAAAGACTGTGAGTTTAGATTAGATATTAGCAGGAAATTATTTACTGTGAGGGTGGTGAGGCACTGGAGATGTTTTGGATGCCTCATCTCTGAAAGTGTTTTCAAGGCCAGGTTGGATGGGGCTTTGAGGAATCTGGTCTGGTGGAAGGTGTCCCTGCCCTTGGCAGGGGCATTGGGACTGGATGGGTGTTGGAGCCCAGGGCATGGCAGAAACCCCCATGAACACCCCCATGTACATCTTGGGGGGTTCAGGACCCTTGCTGGGACCCCAGGAGAACACTGCCTTTCACCTTTGCCCATGGAAAGGACTTTTAACACTCAGAGAAGGGTTGTAGGTTTGATAGAATGTTAGTTTAGTTTATCATAGGGTGTGAAAATGTAGTTTGGGTTTTTAGGACGGAGGCTGGGAAAGAGACAAGATGGAGGATCTTGGGTGGTACCTGAGCTTCTTCTTTCTTCTTCATAGACTCCATCTTCTGTTGTGTGGTGGCACAGGGGGATTGGATGGAATGGTTTGAGGTAGAAGTGTCACTTAGAGAAATAAGTAAGGACAATAGGTTCAGAATTGTAAATATCATACGTTTGGGATTTGGATTGGGTCAAATGGCTCCATAAGGCCTTGGGGGTCACTCCCTCGGGGCCATTCCAGCCGTGTTCTTGAAGGGAAAAGACCTTGTAACTGAAGAGCGCGCCACAAAAAGATAAGAAATAATAAACACCTGAATAAGAAGCTGGAAGTCTCTTTCTACTCCTTTCTAACTCTGGCACAAACTGATCTCGGAAGCAGACAAGCATTCCGAGAGATGGGTTTTGAGGTCACTTCCAACTTAAACAATTCTGTCACTCTGTGATTCTGTGATTCAACCCATCAGCAACTCACACCCAGAAGTAATAGTCCTCATATTGCTGCCTTCTCAGCTTCACTTCTTATCAGGGCTTAACAATCAGATATATAAATATGAATTATTATAAATTAGGCTGGTTATAAAAAGTGTGCTTTAAGAACTTTAAGAAGGCAATTAGAAATGCTTAAAAAGGAAAGTTTATTTTCTTATCCTTTCTGCATCTGAATGACTCCAGGTAGTTAGATAGAAAAATAGATATGAAAGATGAAAACACAAAATTAAGTTTAAGACCCTTACACTCCATGCACATGAACATACTGTGACGGTGCAGTGCTACTAGGTCTTAAACTTTCTTTTCTTTTTGAAGACTATGACATTTTACTAATATCTGGAACACTGTGGAGCCAAATTTTTTTGTTTCAGTTTACTGTTTTACACAGAAATAAAATATTTGCATTTTTTATAGAACAAATTGTTTAACATCAAAACCAGTTTTAATATAAAAATTTTAGCTGGGTCTGCATAAAGGAATAGGAAACCAAGTAAAAGATATTTATGTACAAACAGTTCAAACACTTCAATAATATTTCAAAATTAAGAGACAACAAAGTATTTTAAATCTTAATTGTCCATTTTTTCAATTAAAGACTTTATAATATCCAAAAATAATTAATAATTATTTTAAAATTATTTTACAAACTTTTTTTGATAAAATTGCCATCTCTAAAAACTCATTGAAAGTAGAAGTAAAATATATCTGAAAATGCATATTAAGTATAAGTGTAGTAAGTGCATTCATTAAATATGAACTATACTTTTTTTAGCAAAACTCCTTTTGATTTAATCCAAACTTATTGCTTATGTTATGAGGAGAGATGATTTTACACAGCCAACATAATCCCTTCCCCAAGGTGATTGCAGCATGATGTGGTGGAAGCACATCATCTTCTGGCACTAAAGAGATCACTTTTTAAGAGCATGTGGAAGAAAACCTGTGGAACTCAAGGAATCAGGGACACTCCTCATATACATCAGGATTTTTTTTCCCTAAGATGTTCTAAAGTGTTTTTTTTTTTCTCTTTTCCATATAAAATTGTATATGAAGAAAATTCCTCGAGTTTTTTTTAACAAAACACTTGCAAATTAGCAGTTTACTTTCAGCTGACAAGCTTAAAAAGGTTAAACCTTGCATTGGTCAAATAACTGGAAGTCAGAAGAGATAGATTATTCTGTGCTGAAATGTCTACTAGGAAATAAGCTTTTTTTTATTATTTGGGTGTTTTTTCAACTGTATTATGAAGAGTAACATTGAACATGATTGTTTACAAACCATTTTGCAAAATTATTAACTTCATTACCCTGAAAGAGAGAGAAATTATGCTAAAACCTATAGCTAAACACTATATTTAGAGGACTGCAAAACTGAAATTAAACCCTGGTAGGCTGATGGGCTTTGTAGAGAATTTTAATGCAACAGAAGCAGCTCTTGTGGAAGTCCATCAGCACAGGTTGCTGACAAATGCTGTGAGCCCTTTATAGCCTAATGCAGTGACTTTCTGCTTTCTCCAACAGCAGCAGTGGAAGGTGTTTGGGAACTCCATCAGCCTCAGGAACTGGAACTACAACCAGAAGGACATACTGTGTTCTGGCTCCTTTTGGCTGGAGGCCCAAATTTTCCCCAGCCTTCCTTTTGTAACCCATGTATTCAAACAAGCACTTTCTTCTTCCTTTGATATGACTCACCAGATACAAATCAGCCAGGCCTTGATTTTCCAAACCTTGTGCCTAAGCCTGATGGCTTGGGCAGTCTGTCTGCATTGCTGCCGTGCTGTCAACAGCTAACAATGGAATAGGTCAGGAAGTGTGGTCTGGACCTGGATAGAAGGGGCCTTAGGACTTGGGATGAGAAATAGAGTGCAGCAGGTGAATGTGCTCCATTCTGTAAGTCACAGAATCATGGAATGTTTTGGGTTAGAAGGGATCTTTAGAGATCATCTAGAGTGACCCCCTTGCCATAGGCAGGGATATTTTTCACTAGATCAGGCTGCCCAAAGCCCCATCCAACACAACCTGGATAGGTTCAGGAATAAAATACCACAAGTTCTTTGGGCAGCGTCTCACCACCCTCACCCTAACAAATGCTTCCTTTTGTCCCATCTAAATGAACCCTCTTTTGGTTTAAAACCACTGTCCCTGGGTCTGTTTATCTACCTTGGTAGAGGGTCTCTCTCCATCTTGCTTATAAAGCCCCTTTCATATATTGAATGGCCTCATAATGTCCCCAGAGCCTTCTCCTCTCCATATTGAACAACCCCAACTGTTGGGGTTGTCATTTCTGCTGTGAGAGGTTTTTTTATCTGTAGACCTTTCACTCCTGTAAATGCAGATTATTTTCCAAACCCCATGCTTTGTGTTGCAGAGAACAGATGTTTCCTACTGTAAACATTACCTCTAAGAGAGACACAGCAACAAGTGAAGGCAAAATTAGAAAAAGAAAGAAAACTGATCAAAATTGTCATGGAAACAGAAGAACTTGCCAATAAAAGCAACTTAAAAATATAGCTACATATCATAAAAAACACTTTGGCCTCCAGCTGTAGCTTCAAAGAGAAGGGAAGGAAATAGGTCCCTGTTTTACACTAGAGGTGTGCATTTATACTGAGTGCTTTTGTGCATGTTACAGCATGTTGTTCAGCGTTTTCTGATGGGAAAATGTGGGAATGTCAGCACATTGGTGTGCACTGGTGGTGTGTGTAAGTGTGAGTGTATCAATGTATGTGAGTGAGAGTGCTTACACTTGTGATTGCTAGTGTGTCAGTATATGGGCGTGTGTGAATGCTTAAGTGAGGCAAAGTGTTGAGTCCTGCACTTGGTCACAACAACCCCAGGCAGTGCTGCAGACTGGGGAAGAGAGGCAGGAAAGCAATCTGGCAGAAAAGGAGCTGGGGATGCTGGTTTACAGCTGGCTGAACGTGAGCTGGCAGTGTGTCCAGGTGGCCAAGAAGGCCAATGGCATAAATAGAATAACCCAGACTGTTTCTCTCACCCATGTTCTTATATGACCTGCAGGAACCTCACCTGTTTCCACAGTGTGCAGCAGCTTTGTTTGAGCGGGGCCAACCAACTAGAAGATCCTGTAATATTACCCAAAGAAATGGCTTCTGCTAAACTTGTATCCCAATGCTTAAATGTCTCAGCACACATTAACAATTCACTGTACTGTTCAATGATCCCAGAGGCTGGTGCATGACAAGGGATGTGATACACCCAGTCAATGCCATATGCCTTGGCCCAGGTGACTATGAGGTTGTCTGTGTCACATTCACAACCGATTCAGCTATTTTGGGGGTGCAGTGTCATCACAGAAGTTGTTTTTCAATGCCCAAGATGGTGTTCTGGCCAGTGGCATGGGTCATAGAGTAGGTTTCCAACCATCCAGTAGTTGCTTCCATCTCTGTAAGCACCTGGTGCTTACCACGGGAAGTTTGTGGTAGTGTGATATAACCAGCCTGCCACGTTTCCTCATATTGGCATTTCAGACATCATCCCCTGTGCCAAAAAGACTTCAGCCGCTTGGCTTCTTTACTGTGGTGCTATAAATAGCTCACCCTTTTGTTCTTAGTCCAGATCCATCGGAGCCACTTCAATTCTAGCACTCTGGTTGTCCTGGTTTTGGTTGATACAGAGTCCTTTTTCTTCTTCGTAGCTGGTATAGTGCTTAGGTTTTTGTGATTTATTATGAGAATAATGTTGACAACACACTGATGTTTTGGCTGTTGCTAAGCAGTGCTTACCATAAGTCAAGGACTTTTCAGTTTCCCGTGCTCTGTCAGTGAGGAGCTGCACAAGAAGCTGGGAGGAAGCATAACTAGGACAGTTGACCTGAAATGGCTAAAGGGATATTCCATACCGTAGAAAGTCATGCCCAGATTTTAAAATATCTTTATAGTTACCCAGAAGGGTCTGATTGCTGCTTGAGGATGGGGTGGGCATCTGTCCATGGGTCATGAGGAACTATATTGTGCATTGCTTATTTCTCATGTTCTGTTACTCTATCGCCTTTGCATTGCAATTATTGTTATATGAGCATAATTAGTTTCATTATAGTTATTATACTTTGTCTCAAATCGTTTTTTTCCTATGTTAGCCAAAGAGGTTTACCTTTTCTTTCTGATTCTCCTCCCTGCTGAGGGAGGTGGTGGAGGAAAAGAGCAAGAGGCCGCATGGTACATAGTTGGCAGCTGGGCTTAAACCATGGTAGTCCTTGTTTGGCACCCAGTATGAGGCATGAAGGGTTGAGATAATGATAGATCTGATCAGAGATTGTTAAAACAAAGTGGTTATAAACATGTATTACGTTGGCTTAACAGTTGCTGGTCATCACGTTGCTTTGTTTGCTCTGAGTTCCCATGTGTGCTCAGAAGTGCATTATATACTCATGTTCTTGCTGGCTGTGTTCCCTGTGTGATGTTCACGTCCTGTGGAGTCTGGGAGAGGATTAACCGTGCTGTGTGCCGCATTGGTTCGCGCCGGGCCCGAGTCGCGCTGTGCCCGAGCCGCGCCGGGACCGAGCTGTGCAGTGCTCGAGCCGCACCTGGACCAAACAGCTCCGAGACTGAGCTGTGCCGTGCCCGAGCTGTGCCGTGCTCGAGCCGCACCGGCACCGAGCTGTGCCGTGCCCGAGCCGCACCTGGACCAAACAGCTCCGAGACTGAGCTGTGCCGTGCCCGAGCCGTGCCGTGCCGTGCCTGAGCCGCGCCGTGCCGTGCCCGAGCCGCGCCGTGCCCGAGCCTTGCCGCACCCGAGCCGTGCTGTGCCCGAGCCGTGCCGTGCCCAAGCCGTGCCCGAGCCGTGCCCGAACTGTGCCGTGCAGAGCTGTGCCGTGCAGAGCCGTGCCATGCAGAGCTGTGCCGTGCAGAGCCGCGCCGTGCCCGAGGCGCGCGTCGAGACCCGAGCGCGCTCCGCCGCCGCCGCGCTGCCGCGTTGTCCGTGCTGCCCGCGCCACCCGGTGGGCACTGCCCGTAATTACACACCTGCCTTCCCTCCGGGAGCCGGGAGAAACAGCTCACGGCATTTTCTTCTTCCTTCCTCTTTTCCTTCCCCCGGAATTCTTCGCAAGCCCTCCAGCCCTGTAGGCTGGTTGCAGTAGCATTTGAGAATATTAAAAAAAAAAAAAAATTACTGTAGATTCATGGAATGTCCTGGGTTGGAAGGCACCTTAAAGATCATCTAGTTCCAGCTCCCCTGCCGCAGTCTATTTCACTAGGTCAGGTTATTAAGGATCCCATCCAACTTGGTCTTGAGCACTTCTGGGAATGGAGCATACAAAACTTTTCTAGGCAACCTGTTTGAGTGCTTCACTGCCCTCCAAGAAAAGAATTTCTTCCTAACATATAATGTAAACATGCCCTCTCTGGGTTTAAAACCAATGCCCCTTGGCCTATCTCTAGTTGCCTGTATCTCCAACTTGCTTATGTGCCCCCATAAAGTCCCTGAAGGCTCCTCTTCTCCATGCTGAACAACTCCAGCTCTCTCAGCCTGTCTTAATATGAAAGACACTAAATCCTTCTGAATATCTTCTGAATACCTCTGAAACAAACTTGTTGGGAATTGGAATGGGCTTGCATATAGTTGAAATCTAGGGTTAAGTGATTAAGAGCATCCCCAATCCCATGAACAGCCCTTAAGTTTGAAAGAGGAGTAGGGGGACTTAAACTCCAACAGGGACTGCAGCTACTCAAGCCTCGGTGCCAAGCATTGGAGTTACTTCAGTCCTTGTGACAATCACTGTAGCCACTCCAGCAACAGACACTGGGGCCACTTCCATCCCTGCACTCTTCTGCACTGCAGACATTCACATTCCAGCGACAGGTACTGGGGCTATTCAAGCTCCAGATACGTTAACCCCTGTGACAAGCATGATGGCTGCTCACAATCCCAGTGGACAGATGTTACAGCCAGACTTTGACAGTGGGAAGTGCATATGAACCAGAAGACCAGCCTGTGCTGGTAGTAGTCACTCCCATGTGCAAGAACTGCTCATGAAAATTGTCTCATCCCAGAAAGATGGACAAGGAGGCTGAAGAGGGCAAAGCAGGGTCATCACAGGTACATGAAGATGACTCTCAAATAGAGTTTGCCACCACTCAATCCCAGTCCCTGAGTGAGTTGCATTAACGTACAAGCAGATGGATGGGAGGCATATATGACTAATGAAATTCTGGTTCTTTCTTTCAGTAGGATTACTGTGTTAGAAAGAACATGTATATGTAGCTACATCACACAGGCAACCTGTGACTTCTCCCTGTCTGACTGGACAGGTGTTCTGGGATGACATTACACCTATTACCTACCCTAACTATATTGCAATGTCACTCCTGACAGTGCTCAAGAGCATTTTGATATGAGACCTATAAAACGCCAAAACAGTAACAACAATAAAACTATAAAAGATGAAGTCCTGATGACCCTCCAAGGTAAACTTACACAGGTTGTAATACAAGTAAGAAGCCAAATAGAGGCAGTGAACAGTCTGTAATAATGTTAAATATCATATACAAATATGAGAGTTACACAGAAGAGCCTTGTATTACATTGGAAGATTTAGTGTATAAATATGTATGCAATGTACAGATACTTGTTTTATTATAGAATGAAAAAAAGGTTGTTTCTCTAAAAAAGGGAGATTCTTCATAGTAAATTATGTTAGATTCTACATTCAAGGTGTCAGAGTAACTGAAGGAAATTTGTTTCATCTTCTTATATCTTGGACCACAGGCATTCCAGCTTCCACGGGAAAAGTTACAGAAGCTGTAGGCAGCCTGTCTGGTATAAAGGAAGGTGGCAGAGCAGAGGATTACAAATAATTGTTTTGCTAGTAGAGATGCCTTTGGGAGCTCGTTACAGACAACATAAAAGTTTTAAATAGAAACTCAGATATCAGTTGTACCCCACTGCTGCCTAAGTTCAGTCATTCAAAGTAACCCTTCCGTGCAGTCTGTCTTTCCTTCTTTCTGTGTTTTTCTCTTCCTTTTCAAGAAGTTATGTTTATATCAACAGCGGTGATATTTTCCTTGTGGAAGGCCAAGATCATAGAAGCCCTAGACATATATTCAGAAGGCTGCTGCTCACAAGTCTCCTACACACCATTTAACCTCTCAGGGGAATCTATAAAATATCTGTGTGTTTCCATTTTTGCCAAACAATTTCCAGTGCTGTCAGCCTACTTTAGCCAGTATAAATGGTTGGGACAGGAAGTGGTATGAAGGCATGATCTAACTCTTCAGTGGAAAGAAGAGAGATAGGAACCTAGCTTAAACATGGAAACTTTTCTTCTGTATCTTGCTCCCATGCTTTTTAGTGGATTTTTTAAAAATTTATTTATTTTGGTAGTAAAGACCATCAACCAGGTTTATAAAGAGGATTTTCAAAGGAATCATGGCTATGGATTTCCCTTTTAGGAATCCCGCCTTTTACAGGAGAGATGGATATTACCTCTCTTCACAATAGCTTGTACTTTGCTATAAAGTAATTAAAAAGTGTCATGATGAGTCTGTCCAGAAAAACTGCTGCAGATGATCTTAAATGGAAAAGAAATTCCTTCCTATACTTGCCTGCATAAGAGGCTGCTTCATTCAGACTCCTGAGATCCTTCTGCTGCCTGTGGTCATCCACCATTTTTTGTCATAGATTTACAGCTTCTTTTTTTTTGTTGGCTCATGCCCCTCAGGAGTGCACAGTCTTGTGTTGTCCCACAGAGGTGGCCATGTCACATGTGCCACTCTAGAGAGGCACCTGCCTCCTAAGCACTGTATCATCACCCTGCTGTGAACCCCTCAGACCAATGCAGGCCACGTGTGCATCCATGGAAGTCTGCATGGACACCGTTTTTTAGGAATAGTCATACGTAAGCCAAGTGCTGAAGAACAGACAAGGAAGACTCTCGTACTATCTTCATTCTAAAGAAGTGAAGGTAGTCATATCTTAATGTGCATTAATATATATGTACATACTAAAATTTATAGAGATAACTCAAAATTACTAATTTTTTATGGGAAAGAAGAGGCAAATAGTTTTAGAAGAGTTTTTAGGCAGTTGAGACTGCTCAACTAAAGCTTACAATGGAAAGATTAAGAAAACCCAAACAAAAAATAATGTTCCACAAGCAATAAGATTAAAACAGGATGGAGAGATCTAAAAAAAAAATCCCAAAAAACCAACACGATTTTTTTCTGACAAGTTATGTGGTACACAAACCAGTTTTTGTTTTGGTAGCTGGTGAAAGTAAGGCACATATCTAGAATGTCCTTGAAAACCCAGCCCTTTAAAACTGCTTAAATCTGTGAGAGGCTGGGATAAACAGAGATCTAGTTTGAGGGTATGAAGGTATTACCTGATCCAATGTTCTGCTACTTTATGATTTTTTCATCACTGAAGCTATTCTTTCAGATACCAAGAGTTTTATGTGCTATTACAACTACAAGATATTATTAAAAATTTGCAGTATATCACTTTAGACTGTTTTCTGATGCTGGTATTAAATACATTCACATAAGCAGAGGCTATTGAGAAAAATCACTATGAGAATTTCATAAAATATTTTTAATAGCATGTTAATTTATAAGATGACATAGTGAAACACCACAAGCCGTCGGTGTCAGTAAATACAAACTAGGTAAGACACTCACAGGGAGTCACAGGTTTTTAATGTTTTTGTAAACTCAAGTAGAATGAATGCTTTTGTGCTAATATATTTTTTCAAGTATTTTCAAGATGAAGTAGAGGAGTATTACTTATTAACTAGAAAATAATACTAATGGTTATTAATATTTGAATATTATATAAAACTCTAGTAAAATAAATGGCGTAACAATTTCTAGCACTTCATATTCATCGTTCTTTTTTACTGCACTTCACAAGTCAGCTTAAAACTACCTTCAGTAATTTTCTGAATTCTGAGTTCAGCATTTCCAAAGCCATGAAACATTTTTGCTTTGAGCCTACTAAATTTAATTTTCACCACTGGAAAAAAAAAAAAAAAGAGAGAGAGAAAAAGGAGAACACTGACCTTGAGACACAGCATTAAAAATAGTTCTTGTTAAATGAAAGTCCTTTAAAATAGTATTTTTGCATTACAAGCTTGCACTTGTCTTTCAGAACTGAGTATTGACTTCAGAGTAGATCCTCTTGCCTATTTAAAATCACAAGTCACAAAAAGTATCCATTTCATTTAGAACAGCTGAGCACCAGGGTGGCTCCAACACAGCAGAAAGGAGACATGCAGGTTCATCACAGGGATATTGTTTGCAATCTCAGGCAATACAAATTTACTCCAGAAATCAATGGTGGGAACATTTCTAATGAGGTCCCAAAGAAGCAGCTTAGACAGTCTGCATGGAACAAAAAACATAGATGACTAGGAGAGCTGAAATATTTTTATATCAATGGCATTCTGAAATCATGGTTGTGCTACAGACTTCTGCAGGCATAGCTATGTTGGTCAAAGGTGTGAAATGCATTTTTGTCACTGGGCTGGTGGGAGAGAAATGGCTAAAATTAAATAAAATGCTAGAAGTGTTGGTGGGTTTTTTTGGTTGTGTTTTTTTTGTTTGTTTGTTTGTTTTTTGTTGTTTTTTTGTTTGTTTTTTGTTTTTTTAAACAAAGTGCATCTTCAGCAGAACTGATTTTCTGTACCATATTCCACAGTGCCATTTGAGTGCTCTGAAAATGGTTGTGGCCTCATGGTTTTCACTCATGAATGTACTGTGTCTTCTAACATCTCACTTGAACTTCTGTGGGCTTGGAGGGAGGTGAGCAGATAGATGTATCAAAATACCCTTGGAATTTTTGCTTGTACTTGTGTTGTGATCTGAAATCCAAATACTATGGCATCTGCAGCCCTATAAAAACGCTGAGTACTATATTTTGCTCTCTTAATACCAATGACTTACCAGTTTACAAAATAAAAGATTTGATTCCTTCTCCCTCATGTGTACATTTTATTTTAATATGTCTGATTTTTCTACTCATGCCCTCCCTCTTGGCTTTTGCAATTTGTAATTGAATACTGTAATGTCGCCTTTTTGAGAGCCAGTGAAGTAAATTCTACTGCGAGTGTAGCTTGGGGAAGGTCACTGCTACAAAATATACCCACAAATGTCTATCTATTGAGTAAACAAGAAATATCTTTAAAATTGTGAATTCTATTTGCTTGTTGCAGAAGTTTAACTACTTAAACAAATGAAATTTCCTTGTATTTTACATGCCACATGTTTACTAACTATAGCATTCATTTAAAAGTCTCTCTATTTTCAATTTTAGTTTGGAATTTACCAGCTGGAGTTTACCGATGAAGCAGAACAGATTCCTTCCTTCCTTCCTTCCTTCCTTCCTTCCGCTATTGTATTAACAGGCACTGACCGGTTTCAGAATGTTACACAAACCAACAGTTTTATATATAAAACCAATCTATATAAGTTTCATAACTTCACTGGTGTACAACCATAAGTGTTGAGCAATACCAGGTACTTTATTCTCACTATACTGCCAAAGTCAATGTTTTTCTCTAGGAGCTCTCTCCTAGCTTGTGATCATCAGGCTACATCTATGCCCAGATTTACCAAGGAGATGCCTAGATAAAACACTCTATGAAACAAGTAACAAGCACTTATTTGAATAAAGACCCATTTTCTATTACTAATGCACACTCTATGTCACTGCACACCTCATTTGAGGCTGGGTTTGTCAATACAGACAACTTGCTAATTTTGAAACCTTAGTATGTTTTGGTGCCCAGACTGCTCTGGTAACCTATTATTTCACTGTAAAAAGTGATTCTATCTTTCATTAAGAACTTCTGAATGCTTATATATCTTCTCCTAAAATATTGGTGATTTCTTTTTTTTAGCACAGTAGTTTTTTTTAAGCGTTTTCACCACTAGAGGGCAGAGAAATACAGCATTGGCAAGCGAGTAAAAATTCCTTGCTCTGCAGAGAGAATAACTGTTTATTGCTGTTAGGATTCAGAGGCTCCTCCAGCATTCCTTTCCACATGACTGTTCAGAAGCACTAAATGTAACTGAATACAGCTCCCAGAGGTGAATCAAACCCAGACAATTACCTTGATTGCTTGCAAAGAATCCTCTGCCATCCTGCATCTGAATATCAGGATTCGCTTTCATCTGAGTGCTAAGTTTGCAACACTGAGCCCAGGTATTCTCTAAGGTGAGAGAACTGAAGATGAGCTATGTGTTAGGTAGCTTAAACTGCTTATGAAAGTACAAAAGTACTTTCATGCACAAGTTAGTAAACCTGTTTCATAGTGGTGGTGGGATTCTTGATGAGTAATTGTCCTCTGAATCTCTACTTTGAAATCCAAAAGTCTTGTGATCATGATAGCCATATTTGTGATGTGTTTTACAGTTATCTGAGAGAAGGTATCTGTATGCAAGATATTTCCAGTATCTGGGAATAGTTAGATGTTTAAAATACAATTAAGCCGATTTCTAACCATCTTGTAATTGAATTAAAATATGGTCTATAATTAAAATATGGTATGTGGAGTAGCGTGTGGTATGCAGCACCTTAGGGTTAAACTCAGCTTCTTGGTCAAATTTATCCAAAGATTGATGCACTGTAATTAAAGCATCTGTAAGTTATAATTTGGATAATTAAATTCTGAGACAACTTCTTTTGAGTACGTACAGTGGAAAAAAAATGCATGAAATGGAGGCTATTTTGCTACTCAGAAGATCTTTCTAACATAACCCAATAAAATTTATTCTCTACTGAAAACAACCACAGGTCACAAAATTTTGTTGCAGACAGCTCAGATAGGTTTACCAGGTTCCTTAACTCTTCAGAGATATACACAGTGTACAGAGTTTAGGTGGCATTACTGCACTCAAGGGTTCTGTGTGTTTTGTTCTATATTTGTGTTTTCTTCTTTGCTGTTTTCTTCTATGGAGTAAAAAACCTCCTCAGAAAAATAGAAAACAAACCCCCCAAAACCAAAAAAAACCCAAAAATATTTTCCTCTCCCAACATGTTGTTAATCTCTATCTGACTTCTTAGCAAAGAAATGATAGAAGCCAGTTAACCCTGTTTTACAAGCACTCTTGTAATTAAAAGATAGAAAAAGATTTCCTCAAATTGTATGTAAAGTAAAAGAGAATAAGAAGGAAAACACGTCTTTCCAAAAAGTTGAATTTTCATATATTCAGAACAGATTTTGACTTCCTTAAAGTTTGCTAAAAGCATTAGACGAAAAAACCACCCACTTTATTTGAAAAACATCTGTGGAAAAGAATTCCTCCTTGAAACAGTCACCTTTCATTGCCTGCTGCCATACAAATCAAGAGCTTTGCTTCAGCTCAGGCTAAGGCAAAGAAAAACAAAATGAGAACAGACACTGGCCTGATGTGAATGAATGACCTGAACCCTGCTTATTCCATACCTCTACTATGGAATCATTAAGGTTGGAAAAGACCTCTAGGATCATCAAGTCCAACCGTTAACCCAGCACTGCCAAGTCTTCCACTAAAGCATGTCCCTAAGCACCACATTTACACATCCTTTAAATACTTCCAGGGACGGGGACTGAAACACTTCCCAGGGCAGCCTGTTCCACCTTTTTGGTGAAGAACTTTTTCCTAAAAACATTTTTCCTCTAAACTTTCTCCTTGGCACAGGCTGTTTGATAATGGTGAGGGGGAAGCTGAACAACCCAACCCTTTGTATGAGGAGCATTACCTGTGTATGGAGCAGTACCTATAGCCAGAGCACCACCTCTAGTCCTATCATTTGCAGCCTCTCTGTGCTCTGGAGAAGAAAAAGTCACTTTAACCTACTGCAGCTGTGGGGAAAGGCTTATTCCCACCCACTGGGTCCAGTCAGCTGCACTGACACCAGCTCTGTTCTTGAAGCACGGCCAGAGGAAAGCAGTTGCTCTGTGCCCTGTGTGCTAATGCTGCTGGAAATGAAGCAAAGGAGCATGACACTGAGGCTGTTTGAGAAGGGATGTAACAGTCTTTCTTGCTTTCTTGCCGTCTGAGCTGGTGGATAAGGAGATGTTGTGGTTTGTTTTTCATTAAAATGGTTTGATCTGTCATTCCCCCTTATTGTTTGTTCCCCAGTTGTTCCCTCCTGCCAATCTGTCAATGTACCTCCTACCTCCACTTGTCAATCCCCTGTTGTACCTTCCCCGTGTTCTGGAAGGTTCTGTGTTATTCGGAGTGTCATTGGTGTTTCAGACTTGTACCCTCCCCTTTCATTATCCCTTTAGTTCTTATGTCATTCACCACCCTAAGCCCTCCCTTGCCTTTTCCCCATTTCTCAGAGCCTTGTCCCCTCCCTAAGACCCTCCTCCCTTTATTAGTCCATGCTCTCCTTTGTTCTGTGTTCACTGTGCCTCGTCCCCCTTTGGGAAATAAATTCTCCTGGAGACTCAAGCCTTTGGACCTCTTCTCATTCTTTGTCTCGACCTCGACGCTTGCCACTGACAGCTGTGGGGCTTCGGCTCCGTTGTGACTGGGTGCTGTGCTCCTGGGCTGTGTCCCTGCTGTGCTCCTGGGCTGTGTCCCTGCTGTGCTCCCAGGCCATGTCCCTGCTGTGCTCCTGGGCCGTGTCCCTGCTGTGCTCCTGGGCCTGTGTCCCTGCTGTGCTCCTGGGCCGTGTCCCTGCTGTGCTCCTGGGC
>WAAE01014576.1:10554-35890 GCA_013400495.1 Nicator chloris | reverse complement strand
GGCAAGCAAGCTAGCCAGCAGTGGCTGTGGGATTCACCTGGCATCGTGTCAAGGAGACAGACCCAGAGAACGCCAATGATTTGCTCTGTGCTGTGCTTGTCGAAGAGGTGTGTTCACTGCACGCACAATTTGAGCGACTGGCATCCTGCTCACAGAGTGCCTGTTAGTTGATGCTTCCATTTTCTCATTACTGTTACATTCCTGACGTTGTCCTCCCTGTGGGCTGATGTCTCTAGAAGACGCCTCCTCCAGTTCTCTGTCCTGCAGCTGATGAATGAGTCCATGTGCACTGTGAGTGGTGGTAGTGGGAGAAGTGCCTCTTCCTGAGCACACACAAAAACTCTGTGGATACTAGTGGACCATCAGCTCTCAGGCACAGGTCCTCCATGACCCTTTGGTGAAGTGGGCAGCTTAGTTGTGACCCAGACTGGTTGAGATAATTATGCAGAGACATCATACCTTCTGTCTGTCTTGAGCTGAACGGTGTATTGAGTATATACTGAACAGGTGTCAAAGGAAATTTTTAGCTTGAGGCCATGCTTTTAAAATAAACACTGATAATATCAGGAAAGTTTCAAAAAAGTAGGAGAGTGGTGATGTGATGGTGGTGTTTAAAATGCACAGGAAGACTCACCTAAGGAATCCTAAACTAGCTACATTACCAGTTAAACAAACCTGATATCTTCCTTTGCAATTACTAGTTTGGAAGGTAATAACTGTTGGGTTACAATCTACCTAGGGCTGTGGAAGCCTTCCTATAACACAGAATGAATTATAATTTTAGAGGAAAATATTCCACAGTACCAGTGACACGTAAATGAAATGGATTAAGAATACAATAACTGGCATATTTTGAATAAGGTGGTCCTTAGTGAGCAAATGTTATTTTAAGACCTGCTTATCTGCCTAAGATCTGCCTTAGATCTAGCACAATTGACATTGTCTTTGTGACTTGGACCAAAAAGTTACAGCTGAACATATTTGCTCCAAGGACTGAAGAAAATTAAATAATCATCAAGACAAGTCAATCCCACAGTGACTCTGGATTGCTTTATAAGCTGGGTCTTTTCTACAAAAGCAGGGCATTCACATGTAGGACTGCAAAAGGCAAGGTGACAAGTAGGGGGCATATCCTGGAAGCAATGACTGTGAAAAGGGGCTAGTGAGAGTGTCCTTTTAGCTTGTCATTAACTGCCAGAATCATAGTCCAGAGAAACGATTTTATAGTCAGTGAATTTATGCACAGAAAGAAAGAGTAGCAGATGGCTAGGAAGCTGTTCTTCTGATACGTTTTCAAAGGACTTTGAGAAACAGGAGAGTCACAGAAAAACAGTTATAGGACCACAGAAGATAATTTACAATGGGTTGCTTAAAAAGCCTTGATTAGAAAATGTACCAAGAAGTGACTCCTCACAAGTATGCAGGTTTCTTGGGTGGAAGGGGGAATACTAGAGTCTCTAATATATTAATAAATACCAGAGGCTGTCAGCAGAATCTGGCTAGATAACTACAAACAGGAAATAAGCCACCATTTTGATCTCGCATTAGCACAAACTATTGAAGAAGGCTTCTGCAGACTTCTCTCTTAACTTGTTCAGCTCAAGCTTGGATGCCTTTCTGGTACAATACAGAAATAAGGGGATGAAACCTAAGGTCTTTGGTATCTTGCAGGTCAGATTAGATGATGTAATTGCCTCCATTGACATACAACTCTATGAGTCTCTGAAAAGGCCGATATCCAAAATGTTTGAACAGTTCAGTGTAGACAAGACAGTCCGGACTGAAGCACACACCAGGAACAAGTGTTTTTAAGCTGTTTTGCAGGATTTTTTTCATTACAAAATAAAACTCACTGGTGCAGTATTGGAGAAAAGCCAAACTGGCCTTAAAGTAAGAATGACCTTCTTGGACCACTTGTTCTTGGCAAGCTTAATGCCTAAATAGCAAGTGAGGTGTTGTCTAGTCAGGGAACAATTGAAAGCTACTGATGCTTCTCTGAGATAGTCTTTATTTAGTTTTTCCAACTTACTGTACTTTTTTCGGTCAAGATCCTCAGCATATGAAAAAGCAATTATGCCATATTTCTCATGCTAATACAAAATGTTCACTGTTAAAACAGTGTATATTTTGTTCTCCATTCATAAGATCTACTCCTTCCTCATGATTGATTTTGCAGATTAGCAAAAATATCTAAAGTTTGGGTTACAAACAAATTTCTCATTTCTTTTGTGCTATCTTTTATATTAATATATTAATTTTAATAATCTAGTGTAGAAAAATATTGCATCTTTTTTTTTTTAAGATCTCCTATAGTTATGCATGTGTCACTTTATATGAACTATAAATCCTGTTACATTCTTTACCTTTTTAAAATTATTTTGGCCGCAGCTCTAAGGGCCAGCTCAAGAACAGGACATACTGACTTTATAAAGAGCAGTTCTTGGTTTTTACAAGATGCTGTCAGGTCTGCTGAATACCCAAATTCTGAGAGCCTAGGACTTTCTTAATAAGATCTTTTTGTGGAATGCAATTTTTTCAGGGGTTGTACGTCTAAATCCTCCATTTATTTTCAGTGTAAGTACTAGACTTATGTGTGTAAATAGAGGAATTGACATAACCTTTCTGCCTTTCAACCATCTGCAGATGTAAAATGTAAGCACAGTTAGAGCTTTATGTATTGTGCTGGTGTAAAGACGTTGTACAAAGGGACTCCATATTTCTTATGCTAATCCAGTTCTTATACTAATCCACATTTGCCCAGATTTGCGACTTTACTTAGGAATCTAACTTTCTGTGGATAAAATAATTCCCTGGCTTCCCTCCAGGCTCTGACTCCTCTAAGCAGTATTTCTTTCTGCAAGTTTCATGCAGTATATTCCTTAGGCAGATCTGAGTGCACAAACAGAAGCCCAGACTGATGCCAGTGAGCCATTATGGTCTGTCTGACATGGCTGAGCCATTCCACATGACTGCAAGTATCTGGTGGGTTATTATTGCAGACCCCAAACAATCCTCAAATTTAATGCTTGCAGATTTTAATGTCTGATTCTTTTCAGTCACATGACTGCATAAACAGTTCAGTTGTCAGAGGCCAGGAGCTTTTGCACCTCCAGTAGATGTTAATGTGGCAAAGCAAACTTCACATGATTTCAAAACAAGCCGCCAGTTTCTTTGTCATACTGTTTACAGTAGGAACATTTGTATATGCTGATTCTTCCACTTTTAGGAGCAGAAATTTCTATCACAACAATGATGCTATGAAGCAAAATTCAGTTGTCTAGGGAATGATCTAAATGGTGTGATTGATTTAAACATTGTCCTGAAAGAAGGCTTGGTGAGAAAATAATGCTCCCACACACTCTCATGAGGTTTCTCTATTCCAGCCAATGTTTTTCCAGGTGTTTTACTGTTTATTAACACTATTGAGCTGCAGCTCGCAGCCTTGTGTTGTTTTGTTTTTGTTTTTTCTTTTTCTTCCCAAGAATTTCTCCAGAGGAACGTGTCTTTAGAGCCAGACAAGCATTAAAAAGGATTCATGAAGATTGACAGTGGGTACAAGGTGGAGATAGGTCCTCGTCAGTCTCTCAGTCAAGCTAGTGTGGACAAATAAATGCTGTGCCTTATGAGTATAACCTTATCTGGGTGTAGTGTCTTCTCCCTGCTTTCAAGAAAATTATACCTGGAATGGCTCCTGTTGCATGTTCTATGACACTACTTCTCTTTCTATGAGGTCTTGTTTTAGGTATCATGAAAATGATGTTCCTTTTTTTTTTTTTTTTGTTCCTCCTAATGCTGGTGCAATATGTTCTATTTAATTTCTCTGTCACATATGATTATATGAAAAAGAGAGAAAAGATAAATGAGAGGCAGGGGAGAGGGGGCAGTAATTGAGCAACATTTCTTTTTCCTGCCTCCATCCTATCAAGGGATGTGTTTTCTTCTCTGTTAGGCATATTTTACTTCTCTCCATACAGTAGAATTTATGTTCACCCATTAAGAAAAATACATCTATGACCTAGGGGTATATATGGCAGCAAGTCAGGAATAATTTAGTCATGAGATCATATGTGAAGGGAAATACATTGCTGCTGGAAAATGTTCTGCCAGTACTATGAAAACACTGGGACATTTGTATTAAAAGACACAATTTTGTGATAATACAAAATAGTTAATAGGTTAGTAAGCATAAGGATGAGAAGTAACCAAAATTAGTTACCAAGTTACCAAGAGCTGATGATGAAGTTGTACTTGGACTAAGGCTAAAAATTACTCTGACAGAACATTTCATTTACAGGAATGCTGAATTAATCACTGCCCTTAGCTAATGCACTTACCAGACTTTGTGACAATATGGATAAAATCTAGATTCCTTTGTGGGTTTGTTTTTTTTTTTCTTCCTAGCATTTACATGGAAAAATGTGTTATGTCACCCTAAGCCCTCAGCTCAGCTAGTCTGGGGTGCCAAAGAGCTTACAGAACATTCATCTCAAATTCTTCAAGAAGTTATCTACCAAATTTTGCAAGACTCCTTACTGACAAAAGTAACATATTAGTTACTTGATAGTTCATTGTCTGTAACTCTAGAAATACTATGAGAAATATTGAAAGAGATAAAAGATAAGCGACCTAAAAAGGGACATAAGGAGATAATTGTGTTCTTTAAAACAGTCATGTGGGATGGCAAGACAGTAGGATATACCATGGTGTAAGGCTATTTTACAAGAGGAACATTACGTGCAGTCTGCATTGTCCTGTGTGGAAATATGTATTGTAAATATATCATGCTGTTCACTTCTGTAGGAAAAGTATCCTTGCATCCTTAAAGCAAAAAGTAAAATTTGGGCAAAACCCCATAGTTGTATAGAGACTGTCTATCCTAGCAAGGATCAGGGACCAATGCATGTTCCATTTGCTGGATCTGCAGCATGAAGCAGTTGGTGCTATAACCTCACAACACCTCAGGGTTGTGGGTTTTTTTTTTTAATGTCAAACTAGCTTCAGACTTCTCCCAGGCACTGAAAGCTGAAACTGCAGGAATATACTAGGCGTGGTCCTCCAGGTTATTTTTCAGTTTAATTACACTTGAAAGACATCCAGTTTGTTCATGCCAGCTCCATTAACACCTTCATGCAAAATGATGTGCTGTGTACAGGAAAGTGCAGGAGGAACTACTTCAGAAGAGTAGATATATCCATTAAAAGCATAACCATGACCTGATCTATTGATGGCTACAATACAGGGGAATGTAGTGCTTGCAAGTAGCAAAACCCTATATCCTTTAATATGCAGGAAACATTTCTTAATCAATGCCCAGTTTTATGATTTCAGAACTACAACATGCTTACAACCTCTCATGAGTTCACTTAGTGGATAGGAGCTATGTGGAAAAAAATACATGTTAAGGATTACAATCTTATGCTGTCAATTCTTCTGTCAGTTACAGAATTGCTTTTTGTAATGTGAATTAAAACAAGGAGCCTCCGTGAAATGCACATCTCTTGAATATATTAGTTCAGAAGTATCTAAAAACAAGCTAAATGCTGAGCTATCCAACTTCAGCCCAAAAGTTATGGCAGGTAGGCTTAGGTGGGGCTTGACGAACTCCAGCTTGTCCCTGGTGTGCTCAGGCTGCTGCACGCCCACCTTGGAAGCCAGCACTTGGGTCAGCACTGGGCTCTGGTGGGGCTCAGTTTAGACACTTACAAATCTCTGCTGAACATCACAGCCTTTGGGTTAAAACGGACTCAAGTTCAGCAGCCTTGGACTGTGGGGTGGACAGGGTTTTTAGGGCCGACCAGCACTCTGTGGGTAGGTGTGCCTGGCACAGGCATGCCCAGCCATTGGGTTAGGGCTCTCAAAACTGCCAACAAACACATGGTTGGCAAACAGAGTGCTGTAATAGATTAGAGGGGTTTTTCTTCTCTGAACAAAGGCTCTGTTGTGGTTGCTTCGAGTCTTAACATGCTTTACAATGCTCCTGCCCTCCCTCATTCCCAGAAGGAAATACAGCAATGATGAAGTATTTCCTGCATACACAATATTTGTAAATAGTCTTGTGATCCTTTAGAGGGAAGAAAGATATTTGAATGACAGCTGTTTTAACTCATCTGTAATTTATTTATTAAAAGGAAACCCATTGTCCTAATCAGTTTGATGTTGTTGTACAAAAAAAAAAAAAGTTATGATAATCAACATAGCTTGCATAATTAAGATTGAGTACCTAAGGGGAATTAAAACAGTCTCTGTTATTAAATAAGTAGATAAACTGTTCAAATTCATTTTTTGAACTTACAGATAGTGTTTCTGTGCAGTCCTCTAGGGTTTTTGAAATTTAAATTTCTGTAATTCATTATTTTAACACCATAGTTTTCATTAATGTTTTTAAAAAAATATACATATAAAATGACAAGTAATTCTAAAGACAGCTCAAGTTTACAGTAAGTTATTTCTTATAGATGTATGCAGAATCTCTGAAACTGTAGAAAAACACAAACAAGTTACACAAGACACTGATTTTGGTTCCTCTGGAAGAGATCTGAACAAAATGAAAGTGGGAGATAGGTAATTTTAATATTTATTTAGAACTGAATATGCTTATATCTGAGTAACATTTGTCCATACGTAAAATGTGGTTGAAGATTTAAAGGAAAATATTTTTCTTCAGGATCAGGATGATGAGGCTGACAAAACCCTACAGCGGTTTCTCAAGGTAGTCTTGGGCTGACAGAACCAGGTCCTCATGGGTGACTTCAATTACCCATGCACTTGTTGGGAAAACAGCAGGGCAGTGCACAAGCCATCCATCAGGTTCTTGGAACACAGTGAGGACTGCCTCCTGCTACAGATGCTGGATGTACTGACAGGGAACAATGTACTGCCCAATTTACTGCTCATGAACCAAGAAGGCTTGACAACCACCAATGTAACCCCTGAACAGACTAATCACAACTCTGGGGAGTTTAAAATCCTGCTGAGCAGACTGAAGACCAGTTGTAGGTCAAAGACACATGATTTTAGGAGAGCCAGCTGCAACATCCTCAGAGCCAAGCTCTGTGCAGTACCATGAACAGTAACCATGAGGAGATCTTTTCTCTTTCCATCTACAGATTGGCAGAAAATTATATTTGGTGGGAGGTGGATTCATTAGCAAATCATCTGAATTTTTAGAACTTCCAGTGAGGGTAATGAAACAAAGAGTGACATCACTGATCAATCCTCCATATATACATGTCAGGCAGGTAAACATGGAAAAAGAATTCCTTTTTTAAGGAGAGAGATGTCCTAGGACAAAACAGTTAAAAGATGGCTTTAGGAGGGTAGGTTCTAGAACAACCTTCATATAATAATGAGACTTGTAATTTATTCAAATAGATACTGACATAATTTTATTTCTTTTTAAAAATAATCGTATGACATTTCTGCCTGTCAATATCTGCCTGTAAATGTCTGCAGACAGTCAGACTCTAGGACCCAGCAAGATCTTTCCATTATCTCATGCAAAGTTAGCTGGTATGTTATTAAGACTGCCATATATTTTATATTTGTATTCAGGGCTACTAAAAATTCAGAACTGAAAAATTAATTATGAATGATGTCTAACAGTAAAAGTTTATAATAATTTCTGTATCATATGTTTGAATATGTGCCCCTGAAGGAAGAAATTATGAAAAACTTAAAGGGAGAGATTTACCTGTGTGCATTGTTCTGTTTCTGCAGCATTAAATTACAGAAGGAAGCTCTTCTACCGTGAGACTTACTGATAGCCGCTACCAGAATTTCCTACAGGAGCTGATTGTGGATCATCCATTGCTGAAGGGAACACACAAAATGTTTGTGCAGGTTGCCCTTTTAGTTCTCACCAATATGCATAACTGTCTAGAAAAAAATGGGGTTTGATACCTGTAAAAATGCCCAGTCAATTTCATATTCATATGCATCCCCATGGTATTAAAATCAGCTTAACAATTTTTAATGTGTTTTTATGCACAGAGCATTATTAGCACCACTTTCCTCTTTCCTTTGTGTCTCCAAAGCAAAGTAAAAAAATTGGCCATTATTCCAGGAAGGCTACAGAGAACGACTAATTGATTTTCTTGTAGAAGCTGCTCTGACTGTCAGTGTTCCTGTTTGGGAGCTGGTGTTGCTGTTGGGGAAGAGTTGCTGCTGGGAAAAGAAGACCTCTCAAGGGCCGTGCTGTGCCCGTGAGAGTGAGACTTGGCCTCAAGCCAAACAAGAGGAAGCTTCCCTGCGTGCAGAAAGATTATTGCAGATGGACAGTATGTGCTACCCAAAGAAGGCTACAATTGCTCATTGAAGTATTGGAGTAAATTAGTCACCTTGTGTAGCTGAGGAAAAATTATACTCAGAAGAGAAATGTTGTAATTTTGAGAAATTATACAATTACAGTTTGCCTTTCCCTGCTGTTTTATGTGCTTTAGCACTGTGTCACACCAGTGAAACTAAAGCATGAGATGAGTGAGAGAGGAATCATTCTTCTTCTTTATTTTTAGTCTACCCTGTGAATGCTGTATCTGTGATGATCTGTGAAATACATACAACTCAGACAAGCAATAAAATAAAGGAGTGTTATATTGTAATATAATAATATTTTAATATTTTAAAGATGAATATGAATGCATTATGGATATTAATACAGTGAAGATTAATGTCAATACAATTATATATGGAATAACAGAATGCCCATGCTTACTACTACTCATATAAAATGAGAACACAAGCCAGTTGCAGCCTTGGCTTATCTCTGATGCTGATAAACATCTGATGTAGAAACTGATGCAGAGGTGGCATCAGCCACAGTAACAGATGATCTATTACAGTGAAAAGTAGATCAGATAAATTATTGTGCAAGTTGAAGTATGAAGGAGTGGCACTAAATTTCCACTTCCCATATATAATTTTTGGTCTAGAAATGGAAGTTTCAAGTCTGTTCAGCAGAAAGGAGATGTTGCCATGTGAGCTGTTTCTGCAGGTAAAACAGCTGAGGCATTTCTTAACTATCCTAAGTGAAAGCTACAGAGCTAAAAATGGGACTTTCATAAATAAATCTCTTTTAAAGAGAAGTAACACTCTTTTTCTAAGCTGTTCCCAACTTTATAATGAGAGGTGAACTTTGCCTAAATATACTGTATCTTTTTTATCCATGCACTTATTTGCTAAAACAGTGGCCAGACAAAAGTGAGGAATTAGGTGATTTTGCCTATTTGGAGGGAAAAGATTTAATATACAGGAGTGTATGCCTTCAGACCTTGTGGATCTCACACACTGACACACACTGATGTGTGTACACATCTGGGGGCGATGGCCCATTTCCTGCTGAGCCTGGGCAGTCTGGGCACTGGTTTTGCCAAGTCCTGGAAAGGCACCTCCTCTGTGAGGCCCAGATCAATCCTGCTCCTGGGAGACACAGGTGGCAGTGAGACAGCTCGCTCTGGGCAGGCTCCTTGCCTATCACACCTGTCTAGCAGCTGTTATTGCTGGACCCTACATTGGATACATTTTCTCCAACTTAAAAATTGGATGTCTTACACGTGTTCCAAGGCAGCTGAAGACTTGGACTATCAAAGCTGTGTGCCAATAAATATTATACAGTGGAAGAGTGATTATTTCCCTCCTCTAAGAATTAAAAGGGTATTTTACCACTGCCAATTTAAAGGAAAACTACTTCCAACTACATCCCTTGAAGGCAGACTTTAGAGGTTATGTATTTACAAAACAGCACTAAAGAGAAAGAAGCATATTTATTTTTATCTGACTTTGTTCAGAAAAAAGTATAGATTTTGATAAAAGCTTGTATTTCATATGTGGCTGCACAATTTCATGGCATTTCCCATGAAATATACAGGGATCATAACAACTGTTTTGTTGGTTGTAGACTTTGACTTTCAACTTTGATCAAAGCAATTCTGAATAAAAAATAAGCATTTTTCACTCCATTTGATTCTTCTGAGGTTCTCTGGGAAAAAAAAAAGACAACATTTCAAACTATTTTTAAAGAAAATACATGCAACTTACGAGCCTGGGAAACTCTCTATGGTTCGCATCATCTCATGATGAAAGCGTTATTTTAAAGAATAAGAAGTCCTTCAGTGTAATGTATTGTGGGTAACCTGGTTGCTACCTAAATTCCCTAAGTCTATTTGACTTTGGTTAGGTTTTGGGTCTAATGCACTAGCAATGAAATAGTTACTTTAGCATTTCCTTTTGCAGCTCTCCATTACAATGTATGTGAAATCCAGATGTATTTGTTTTCTTCCAAAGAGTTACCTTGGGATACAAAATCATGGCTAATGAATCTGGATATGTTGGATCAGATCCCAGTCCAGCCCTCTGAGAAACCCAAATACCATTACCTCGAAAAAACTAAACCCAAAATACATTAGAATTGCTTTGTATGCCAAATAATTATGCTTATTGATAATATAAAAACCTATTGTTTTTACTTGACAGGAGGAGTCAACAGAGTTGAGACAGTGGAATAAAAAATTTACTGTATATGTAATCCTTTAACTATTTTTTCTCTCTTTACTTTTAAGAAGCAGTTCAGAAAAAGCAGGCTCCCCAGGACTGAAGGTTTTGTAAGTTGAATTTGATCCCTTTATGCCCCAGAAAGTTTTTTTCTCTCCACTAAGTTCTAGTTTAGACCTCTAAAAAGAGATCCTTACAATGGAAAACTTAACTAAATTCTAGCTGGGTTATGACACTGCCAATGTAGAATTACATTAAAATTAATTTTAGAAAACATAACAGTTTAAAACAGAGCTGCTGGAGGTAAAGCTAGAGATAATTATACAGAGGTGACAACAAACTTACTTCAGAAGGAAATTTTACAGAGGTAACAGCAAACTTCAGCTCCTTTTCCTCCCACCAGTACAGAGGATCTTCTCTTGTCTCCATGACTGAATTTCTGTTACTGCTGTTTTGATCATGATGAACGACCCTGTGGCTGGTGCTGCAGCACTGAAGACCCTTTTCGAAGCAGAGCTGCTGAAGAGTCATCTGCTTGCAGTTAGGAGAGGTGAAAGCTCAGAGCGTGATTAAACTCTAGCACATACAGAGCACATAGCACTGACCTGCTCCTCTGCCTCCCTTCCAATATCCTCATGTTTCCAAAGTGTCGAGAGGCTGGCTTTTCCAAATAATATTTTCCAGAGCAGAAACAATAAATCAGTGAAAAAGGCATACCAAACATCTTCTTCAGCAGTCCTGGGGTATGCAGTGACAGGAACTGGCTCATGCTCAGCATCTCAGTATCTTCCAAAATAAAAGCTGCAATTTACTTAATACCAGATTAGATGAAGTTGCACATTGTTTGTGCAACTGTCAAATCAACTGGTCATTTCTTTATCTTCCAGTTCCGTTAACCTGTTTCCCACCTTCCTAGAGGGAACTGCAGGATTTTACATTTTATTATAAAACATATTAAAGTCACTAAAGGTTTATTATTACCTCCTCCAATAAGGTATAAATTACATTATACTATTTAGTGCATCCTCTTGGAGATCAAAAGCTGAAGGCCACAGCTCAACTGAGTGTAAAGATCATATGCCATTGAAATTTAGACAACCAAAGGCCTATTCTACCTACAAGTCCAAAAAGGTACATAGAAACCAATAAATTTCTTCTTTATAAATCTAATTCTCAGAGACAAATTACAATATTTTTCCACTTCTGGCACTGTAAGAATGATAAGGTCAATGAGTGAATGTTCCAGAAAAAGAATAATTTACAGTATTTCACACAGGAGTAGAAGGCAGAGGCAAAAATGCAGTGAAACAGGTTTGCTTTGACCAGCTAACTTTCACAGGGTTGCCCAACACTACAGTGTTACTTTTTTGACTTCCAAAAGTAAAGTTGGACAAGAAGACATCAATTTCCAATAAATCTATTTGGGATGAACACAGTTTTAAATATACCTATCATACATCCTGAATAAAGATTTAACATTTTTGCCAGGTGAGAAATATGAGGGTAAAGGGAAAAAAGAAATGGTGGCAAGAAGAATAGCAGGAGCCTTTCCTGTTTCAGAAATCTTTGTTTCATTCCCTGTGAAGAACAGGAAGGAGTATTTTTTCTTTTTTTTTCTTTTTTTTTCTTTTTTTAANAAGAAAAATTTTTTTTTTTTTTTTTTTTTTTTTTAGTATTATTATTTCCTTGATTATATTCCGTTTGAGTTCTGTGTGTGTTATTTTAAAATTAAGTAACATTATATGCGAGCTTCTGTCCTTCACACTGGAATTCTTCACAAACAAGATTAAAATTCCAGATGGATATGATTATCTGATATTGAAGAAAATTATTTGGTTTTGACTCTTTCCCCCTACTTGCTTTGGATGGCTTCAAATTACTCTGTCAATACTCTGCATTCCTTTCTGGAGAGCAGAGAACAAAAATGCAATATGATAAATATTATATAAACTTTTGTTGACTTTAAGGCTTTTGGATCAAGGACTGCATTTTGGGCTTTGGTCATACCCAGAATATTGCTTGGAAATTTCTTTATTAAAGAGGAAGAAAGAATAAACAGTACATAAATTAGAAGCAGATAATGAATAGTAAACATCCCTTAACAATTTATTAGATGCAGAAGAACTCAAAGCTTGGGGATTTTTAAAGTAATTTTCTTTCTGCTTTCTAATTATCCTTGGATTACCACATGTGTGAAAAATTAGGTCAAACAGAAAATTGGGGAAGTTATAAGCCAGAAAGAAGAGAGGAGATGCTGGGATTCAGCCTCAGTACAGATAACTACCATCCAATGTGCAGAACAGTACACAAATAAACATATTAAAGAAGTAATGGAGTAATCTTATTTGTTTATATTAATAACTATTACTTGGCTTCATCAGCCAGGCACAGTCACTTCAAGTCTGACCTAAGCAGACCCACCAGGGCTGCAGGAGTCCAGTGTCCCATTATGGGATTTTGGAATTACATAAAAAGAGCCTTCTGACTTTTTGAAGATGAAAAAAAGCCACTTTTTGCTTTTCAAAACTTT
Organism: Nicator chloris; assembly: GCA_013400495.1. Taxonomy (NCBI): domain Eukaryota; kingdom Metazoa; phylum Chordata; class Aves; order Passeriformes; family Pycnonotidae; genus Nicator; species Nicator chloris. Next base: position 22,875 of record WAAE01014576.1, on the reverse strand, counting down.
TCCTTTTTGACTTTGTGGTGTGAGAGCACAATGAAAAGCAGAAGGTTTTGCAAGAAACTGGGGAAGCACTCGAGCATTTGCAAAGGAGTTTGAGATTTTCTGGTGACCTTGCCTGTTGCAATCCCAGTCACCCAGAAAGACTCAAAAAACCAGCCCGTGGGAAAATAAGGTACTTCTCATGCATGGCAGTCTCAGTAACATCCCTAACGAAGATGGTCTTAACTCAGAGGTGAAAGATAATTCCACATAAAGCCAAGCTACTGAGTACTTCTATTTAAGAATAAAATGAAAGGAGCTAGGTGGGACAGCTTGCATTTTAAACTATGTCAGGGACAAAGATTTGATATTCTGGGAGCCGTGCATGTATGCTGGTGGGCAAGATCTGAAATATTCCTTACTATACTGTTTTCACTCCAGTGGCATTATATAATTAGAGTAAAATAGTCTTTAGGGCAGAATCCATACTGAAGTGCTGTCTGTATTAACCCAGGCGTGCCTGCAGACCGAGGTAAAGACATTTGAGTTACGGACATCACATTTTCTAATTGTTTTCATAGTCATGGCTGAGAGAGCTGCCATTCAAAAGCTGGGTACGGACAAAAAAAAAGAGATTTCTTTCTATTTTGGATCAAAAATCTTGCAGGAAATCCTTCAGATTTTGATATGCTTGGCACTAAATTAGTTTACAAGTGAGTTGGATTTTCATTAAAAAAGACATGAGACTTTTGTATAGCTTAGGATCCCTTCAAAAATACTTGGTGCCTAATGCCTTAAGTTTTGAAATCAATGAGAGTGGAGAATGCTTGGTATCCCTGGAATTATGCAGTGCTTCACAAATTATTTAAGGTACAGTGTTTTCTTTGTTATATTCTACATGAAGAGCATTAATTTTCAATAGATTTACAGTAATCATGGAATGTGCTGGTGTTTAATATAAATGAAAAATGTGTCCAGGTCTTAGGCTGGCTTTATGTATAAGCTTTTTAATTTCTGAATATGCTGGTTAGAGAAATTAATTTTTACCAGAAAAGTCTATTGAAAGAAAAAGAAAAACAGCCAAATTTTATGCTTTTAAAAAGTTTATCTGAAACTTCAAAATCCTTGAAAGCTAGGTCTCCTCCCCATCAACCCTCACAAGCTTCCCAGAGCTTCTCAATCTCCATTTTAAAGAAATGTGATCACGATCTGCATTCATTTCTATTTAAACACAACACTTCCAGGAGGAAAAAGTACACTGTGGAGAGTATTTACATGGGAAACACATCTACCTGACAACCATAGTTTGATCACTGGCAAAGAGCCCTACAAAGACTTGCCTCCTAAAATGCCAAATTGCACTCCTTTCCAGAAAAAAAAATCTTCCTCCTTGTGAAGCCTGCCATTTGTACAAGTCAGTGTCAAGGATGGATTTCAGCACTATGATGACAGATTTGGAACCCACAGCGTAGTTTACATGTCAAATAAAATTATGCAGACATTCCTCACTTTTCACAGCAATCATTCACAAAACCCAGGAACATCAACAGATTTACAGCCAGCAGAGTGTGAAAATGTTTTGATGAGCAGTGTCATACTACATCACTCACCCTTTAATAATGCTCTTGCACATTTGTGTCACAAACAAAACCAGCTCAGGGCAAAACAAAATGTTACACCAACTGCTGTTGGCCTTCCATGTAGAAGGACAAACAGAAGGCATCAGACCTTCTAGCTGGCTTCATTTGCAAAGTAGTCAATCTTAATGAAAGATTATTAAAAATCCCCCACAGAATGGGGGAAGGGCTTAAAAACCCTGATGCTCCTGCAGCAAAAATAGTTTGTCATGCTTAGTCTGGTGGTTTGTTCTTTGAAATTCTAGGGGCAGCTGTGATTTTCTGTCATCAGGTGATTGATTGATTGATTTCCTATTAAAGGAAACAAGGGGTCAGTAGAAATGCAACATTATGCTGTTCCTTTTTAAGACATGCACATCTGCTTTTAACTATTTTGGTCATAGATTCATTTAGGTTGGAAAAGACCCTTAAGGTCATTGAGTCCAACTGTTAACTCAATAGAACCAAGTCCACCACTAACCATGAACCTGAGAGTAGATCAACACACTCTGGAGGCTGAAACAGAGTACTTCTTGGGTTAGGTGGGTCTCACTGATTCAGCTTTCTCCCCCCTCCCGGCCTCTCCCACGCAATCCCTTTTCCTCCATGGCCCTCAGGTCAGTCCTGGCACTCCTCGGGGTCTGAGCAATCACCCAATCACATTGCTGGCTGAAGTCCCACTTTTCATGTCAAAAGCCTCAGGCTGGTGAGGCTGGTTAGCAGCACTTTAGATGGCAACCAGCAGAGACTTTTTCTTTCTTTTAAAGAGCATCTTTACCTTCTTAGAAAAATACTAACCCTAATATTTAATAATCAAATTTTGTGACAAGAATGCATAGTTAAGTTGCAGAATAATCACTGCTCTTTTAGGTGTATAGCAATGTGAGATGCTATCCTCATCTGGATGATTTTGGAGAGATTCTTGTGGAGACAATGCTTGCCATTCCTTTTTCCCTGTGTTGGAATTGTTCTTTTGTTACCAGTCATTCCACTGTTGTAGCAGGGCATTATGAATATCCTTGGGGTATCTCTAGCTTTCTTTGCTGCAACACCATTAAACAGCTCCTCGGCCAGCAGCTAACTCCTTCTAAAATACCAAATTACTTGTTTGATAATCTTAAAAAGAACTTTTTCCTCATCTCTCTTTTTTTTGTTCTTGTAATGCTCAGACACCGATTTCCTGTACTGCAAGGGGGACCATGTTCTTCCAAAATCCTGTGTTTGCTAAGCAGGGAGTTCACTTTCCTGAGAGAAATTGCACAAAGCCATAGTTGATTCTTGCTGCTTATTGCAAAGATTCATGGGTAGTTCAAAAAGTTGTACAAAACAACATGAATACAGCACACAAATTTGCACAAATGACATAAGATTACATTGTGCAGGAAAGATATTTAATTTACTTAACACATTAAAGTTGACACTCCCGCATGCATTCATGACCACTTCCTACTTGTCAGCAGCTTCTGCAAACAATTAAGTTTCAGACTAGAGATGAGAGAACCATGCTGCCTGGGTGCTCTGTGGCACTATTTTGGTGAAATCAGAGACACCTTGCCACGCACTCAGCTTCAGCAATATCAGAGATGAGGTTTTCTACATACTACTGAAATTGCAGACAGCAAGTGTGATGCCACCATTTTCAGAGTCCCACTTCTGAAGCTAAAATAATGTTTAAATGTGCATTTGATTTCCAAATAATAACATTAAAAAAAAATTGGAAATTTTACTGAAGATGTCATTTAATCCTGTATTCCAGCTTGCAAGTAGACAGGCAGTAAAGCAATCATGCTGAGTTGTAACTTCATAAAACAATTTCATCTGAATGAAGTTGCTCTTGGATCACCAGTAGACTTTACAACAAACATGAAGAAGGCCAGATGAAAAAACACACCCTCTAAAATTTGACTTACACAAGAGCCTTACTCAGCATCAACAAAAATACTTTTTTTTTTTCTGGTGCAGAAAGAAAACAGTTGCGGAAAGGTCAAAAATTGTTTGTGAGAGGTTGTGTATATGAAAGAAGGATTTTTTTTCTATATCTTGCTGAGATTTATTTTAAAGGAAACATGCCTGATTTCACGCATTAACCCATAACTCATAATATGCCACGTATCCAATATTTGTATAGATAGTTTGCCTGAGCAGACAAACTCAGAAACAGGCTGCCCTTCTGCTGTACTAGAGCTCTCCCATACTCCCAGAAAATACATACCATTTAATTGAGATATCACATACAGCTTACCTGACTCTACCATCCCTCTTAGGCCAGATGTTCCTCCAAGACAATGACTCCAAGAGAGAAACAACAGCTATACTAGCTATGAAGAAGTCTTGTGCTGTCAGGAGGAGCACATCTGATGGTCTCATTTTCATGCTCCATTTTGAGACTTCTTAGAGTGTACACATGTCACACGGGCTGGAGATTTCTGTTGCAGCCAAATAAATTTGCCCTTCTGTAACTTTCTTTGTTTTGAAGGGGGAGGAGAATGAGTAGGACTATAAATCAATCCCTTCCCAGCCAGCTCAGTTTGTTTTTTCTTGGCCCCATCTGGGCCCCATTAGTTGCAGAGCACCAGGGCTGCAATCAGCAAAACATGGGGCACTGCAGAGCTCCTTACTACTACATAGCTTCAGAACAAATGCTGTTGAGGGAAATTAGGTCATAAAATAATTTCCTGAACCTGTGTTGTAAAAGAAACTGCAAACATGAATGTGTTTCAAAATAGAGCTCTGTTAGGGTGTCTCTCACTTTTTTTTTCCCCCCATCTCTTGGTCATATAGTGTTGAATTAATTCTATTTTAAACCCATAATTCATATAATGACAGTACTTTGTAATTGTGTTTGAAAGGCCTTGTTATTGTCTACAGTCATGTTAGTGATCTAATCAGATGATGTTGGTATCTTAGCCATTTATGTGTTGTATACTTGAATTGCTAATCAGAGGCATTAGCCAAGAGTACAAAAATCTCATTCAAGATAAATATTTGAGTAGAATGCAGAAAGGAATGCAGAACAGCTAATATTAAGTCACTGAGAGTGTTTCAGCTAACTGAATGGCAAACCATTAAACTGTTCTTTGAATCTAATCAATAAAACTTGGTTTTAGAAACCTGGTGTCGGTCAGGAGTTTGAGGAAGGATATTGTTCTACAAAATACACTAAGTCACTGTAAAATGCATCTGCATGAAAATCAATGTAAGTTGTTGTATGACATCAGACCTTGTGAGTATGCTCTTGACACACATTTAAGCCAGAGCAGCTGATCTTGCTGAAATAAATTAACTTTAGAGTTGATTAGAAGGAAATACTGGAAGTAACCTAGTCCAAGCTACCACAAATCCAGCATCACCAGCACTAAAACAGGTTAGCCAGAGCTTTGTCTAGCCCTCCATCTCTTTTGATATCGTCTTCCAGGGCTCCACATTTCATTTTATGTGAATGAAAATGTTTATGTTAATATTTGACTTGAATCTCTCAAACATTCTAATTCCCTCTTGCAGACAACACCCAGATACAAAAAATCTGAAGCAGAAATAAGATTTTCTGCTTATCAATGTTTTGGGACTATGTTGGTATTTTATGGCAGGCACATACATTTTATGATGGGGTTTGTTTTTTTTATTTATTTGTTTTAAGTTATTTGTGTCATTGTTTGTTTTGTTTGTTTTTCTAAAACATTAGATATAAGAATATCAGACTCGTTATGATTCAGGCAACTCAAAAAGTCAGTATGATTTACTGCAATAAAATAGGAAAATATACAGCAAGACATGGTTTAATTATGGCAAAACTTATTTCCTCATGTGTTTGCTGATTGTTTAGTGATCACTGCAGTGTTTGGAAACCTGTAAAAAGAATGAAACAGCATTTTGACTATTATGTTGTAATAAATCAACAACCTATTTAAAATGTGAATGAGAGAGCTAGTATTATTATTTTTCTTCCATCAGGGCAACCTTTGGTAACTTTCAGAAAAACGGAATAAGAATGTCTAAAGCAAAGTATTGGGAATAAATGTTACAAACTGGAAATTTTCATGCTAGACTTACATTGCCAGCTAATTCTATAAGAAGAATGAAATAATTTAAAAACCCTTCCATTGATCTCTGCAATGGAAAAACTGTAAAATTGCCCACAACCCTCTGCAAGCCTTGCTTTCAGATGTAGGACTGGTAATTAAAAAAAATATTCATTTAATCTGAAGAGATTTCTGCTCATTTCCTTTTTATTCTAGATGGCTGTCATAATTTCATAGGAAAACAATGGCACTTGTCATGTCAGTAGTGAAATACCCAGAACTAGGATTTATATTCTGTCCATAAGCATCTCTCAACTCTGAATACTCCATGGAAGAGCTGCAGGACACAACCACACTGAACTAGTGTGTTGTTGTTGCTAATATACTCCATTCCAGTGGTCAGAAAGGTCTGACCTTCCTGTTGTTAAAATGGAATGGAAAAATGAGGTGCATGAATATCTATCTATTTATGGTAGTGGAAAAGACTGATAGTAGGACGAGGTCATTTTATCCATATAAAGGAGGGTATGTGGAAATGCATCTTAAGCACAAGGATACCCTGAATGGCCTGTACAACTGACATGCACTACCTCCCAAGCTGGGATGCATTAATCATTTAGACTCAGCTCCTCTTGACCCCTTTTCTGTCCTACATGTGTATCTGCAACATAAAGTGTTATTTTTGGAGGTGGCTCTATGTATGTGTAATGGAACTTTTTTTGAAGTTTGAATTAACTGGTACTGTTTAATCTGGTGGGGTTTTTTTTCAATTCAGCACATATTTTTACAAGGATGTTTTTCAGCTTTCTCTGACATGAGCACTACTGGAAAATGATTACGGGCACAAGCTGAAAGGACATGCTAGGTAATGGCATACACATACCCAGGTTCAGTTATACAAGTTAACTCTCAATTGAAATTTACCTAAGTCAAACTAGCAGGAATCCCTTACCATAAGATTGTGAATTAGAAATGGCATGAAAGAATGTTTGGGAGCGTATATACGAAGAGAGGACGCTATCTGCTTTGCCAGTACCAGAACTGCCCATGACACACTGATTGGTCACAAGATCTGTAGTAAAAAATGCAAAAAATTCTCAAAACAGATGGCTTAGAAGGATGGGCCAAATCTTCCCATTAGGGTGAAGTTTTGATCTCATAGGAGGTTTTAGTCTTTGGGTATTTGAAGAATGAGATAGAGGAAGAACGTCAGTGATAATTAACATCTCCATGGAAAACTGCATTGATTAAAATCTAAAACTATTTCATTTTGATTACTTGGAATGGTTACAGTCCACAATTAGTTTCTGCACTTTTCCTTTTCTTTGATGCAAACCTTGCTCATTTAAACCCTCTTTTAGTGAAAGGTAGTTTAGTGAATGCTTTGCCTTGGCTCACTATTTTCTGCAAAGGGCATCAGTTCTTGTATTCATTTCTTCTGCTTGTCTTGTTTAACTAGCAGTGCTTAGGTACAGGAACACTGCTCTACAAAACTCCACAAAGAAGTAGTAATAAGAATGGACACTTTTAATCTATGCAAATGGCTTTATTGGATTTGAAATTCGACAATGCAAGGAAGTCATTGCAAGTGTTTAGATTTATATGTGCTTAGTTTCCTCTGTTATCTAAAGTGAAAGTGAAAAGATGTGGAAACCTTGTGAAGCCTGAAGGTTTATTTTCTATGATTACTGTAAGCAACTGAGTAGGTAAATCATAAACTGGAGGTGTTCCTAACAACAAGTCTCTGGAAAGGTCTTATTTGAGCTATTGTTAAGTCAGAAAGTTGTACTTAGGTGAGAAAATGGAAGACAGAATTTGTTTCCTATGAAAAATATGTGACTGGATGAGTAGGAGTGGCCACATTGTAGAAGTGACTTTCTGAGGATACAAACAAGGCAGTTTTGCAGCACAAAATTATGGCTTTAATTGGATAACTTGTATTTTGAAAAAGCATTTAACTTTTTATTCCCCAAGACTTTGGATCTCAAACAGAACCAGTAGCATTCAAACTTGGTAGGGTTGGTAAGCAAATCTTGCAAGTTGTCCTGGTTTTTGCCAGGACAGAGTTATTTCATTTGCAGTAGCTGTGAGATGGTAGAGCCTGGAGCCATGTGGGCATGACTGGGTTGTTATTCTCTATCATTCATGTCACAACTGGGGGATGGAAGTAAAGGATTCTCACTTCCAGGAAAGAGGGGAGCGTAGCTTGCAGTTGGGAACAAGAAGGTGGTTCATGGTCTCAAGACTCTCCACGTGGGTTCCAGCCAGGGAGCAATTTTTGTATGTGAATCACCTTCTTTTTTTGCATTCTTTTGTTCTTAACGTTGTTGCTGTTACTGTTTGTTATCTCGTTGCTGTTTCCAGTAATTTTTTCTTTTTCTGGCTCATGATCCGTGCCTTTTGTCCCACTCACTGGAATAGGTAGTGGGGAGGGGATCGGCTTGTGCTTTTCATTTTAGTCGGAGCACTGATTTAGGGAGTGCCACAAGCCTAACTTTTGCTAAGAAGAGAGCCCAAGAGGGTGCATGCTGCAGGGAGCAGTTTCAGGTAAGCTGGGCCCCACACAGTTGACCTCAAACAGTGGCTGGGCAGTTGGCAGCAGGTGCTGGACTGGGGATCTGCAGCCCTTCAAAATGCAGTGAAATACTTTTGAATGTAATCCATTATTGTCAGTTACTTTTAACTTCAGAGAAAAAATCTGATCTGTACTGAAATTTTAATTACTATAACTTTATTTATGAGAAACATCTGTGTTTATCCCTGAGAAACAAACTCAGCTCTGAGCTATAAACCACTAAAAATATTAAAGTGTAGAACTTCCGCAGTCAGTTACAGCACACGGGAAGGACTAATTAGTTATCCTTAGATTTATGATATCTGCTATCAAATAGTATATCTACTACACATGGATAAGGACATCTTTGTAATGTTAATTTTTTAAGGTATTAGCATATTTGAATGTGGCATTTGGAAAGAAGGAATGTTTAATATCATTTAGCTTTAGCTCTAGGAAAGCAAGGTGCCCAGCCTCCTCTGTGGTCAATGCAAATGGCATGTTAAGTGCAAATCGTCAGAGAAAAGGGATCTGTGGTTCCTGGATCTTGGTTTAGAGGAGAGGTAAAAAGGCCAGTGTTAGTTGAAGCCCGCTGTGAATGCACAGACGTAACTTGCATCTTCTTAATGTCTCTACCATAGAATGAATCTCTTTTCCTGACAGTGTATCCATATGCTTGTGTTTATCTCAGGGAAAAAAAAAGGAAGGAAAATTGTAATTTATTTCACATTGAGGGTTATGAATAGAGTGCTGCTAAGACATTAAACTAAATGAAAGAATCAAGTTGTTTTAATATTTTTATACATAAATATGTTATGAAAACTTCTCTAAACTTCTGTGAAGACAAATGTGGTTTTGTTATACTGTGTTGTATTTTCCTTAGCATGTTGAATGATTTTGTAAATATCATGCACAGTTTTTGTTTAGAATTAAAGTTTAAAACTCATTTACTCTAAAAATCAGGATGAAATTTCACTTTTATGGCTATGTTATTTTTAATTTTTAGAAAGATTCCTCCCCACCTCACATCAAGATGAATACCTGCATGGATACCTGCAGCCTTTGGCTCCCTTGTCTAGGCTAGAGAAAGAGTAGAATCACTTAATTAATGCACATGAGATGGTATTCTCTACAGCAACACAAAGACGTGATGACAGTGCACACCAGCATTCTTTGTGTGAGTGTAATCAGTGGGGAGCAGTAACCCACATATTTGGGGTATGTACTAACAATATGGTTTCAGGCTCTACAACTGCATATTCTGCTCTCTAATTTGTGCTAAACTATTTACACCTTCAATCCATCCCTGAACTAGGCATGTTATGCTGCTGTACACGAAAATCACTCCTTCATTTTGTACATGTGATATTAGTAAATAGGCCACAAAAAGATCTGTGGTTTTCTTCATCCCAACTACTCATGAATATGAGTCAAACTTCCCAAGTCATGGAATTCCTTTAAATATCATCTAAAGTTAAGATATTATGGGTTTTTGCCTCTCCTAGCTTTTGAGAACTAGAATTTTTATTTCCAGATTTTTCTGCAGGCAGGAGAAGGAGAAATGAACTGTTACTTTTTTATGAACTCTGAGAAACGTAATTGCATCACTTTAAGGAACTGTGACAACTTACCAGGAGTTTCAGGAGACTTTTAAGATCTGATTTCAAAGTATCTTGAACTTAAAAGCCTAAGAGATTGGTTAACATAAATAAATTGCAGCTGGATTATTAAACTTCTAGACACGAATTGCCTTTGAAAACTCTGTGTATTCTGCAGAGCAGCAATCTAATGATGGTTGGTTTTGTACATTAATATTTATTCCTAACCATTTATCTTTTAAATTAGCCTTAACTGGACTTTGATTTAAATATATTTGTTAAGGTGTATTTTGAGACAACATATGACCATATCAGCATTTATTGGTTTTTGCAGGGGTCATAAATAATTGATTGTCCTGCTTTAATCAACACTCATTTTCTTCCTCTAAAGAGACTGTGGCATAAAGCTAGAATGGACATTAGGGAGATAAGAAAGGAATTTAATATAAACTGCAGTCACAGGATGTGGTAAGAAATATGGCTGCCTCAAAATAAAGTCCACATCTGTTCAGGTAATAGTGGTGAGGGAGAGGGAGGGAGAAGTCAGGAATGCTTCCCTAGTTACTTTAATGGGAAACTCTGGATCTCTCTTTGTTGTTAATTCAGGAAGTACTGATATATGAGGAGCTGTGACATAACTTTAAACAAGAGAGAATGAGCTCTGATTTTAGTAATGACATTGGAATTTCCACAGCAGTGAGCAAGGAACCTTCCAAACACCTTGGGCACAGGACAGAGTGGAATTTCAACAAAATAAATATTGTGTATGACATCTCAGCATGCAGTCAATGGAGTATTTTCATATACCAAAACTGGGGTGAAAAACAAAAGGGCTTACCCAACACAAGAGATGTAACTTTGTGGAGTTTGCAAATTGTTTGCAGTTATAGGCTTGCATTATATCTCTGGTAATGACAATTTGGGACTTTTTTTCCAGTAATAGTATTGTTCATCACTGACTTGAGACTTCACTGAAATCCAAAGGACTTTTGCCACTGATTTTATTATTTTTTAGTGTTATTTTAGTATTCCTTGTGTGGCTTCCATGACATTGGAAGGTCTATGAATTTACTGATATCAGTAAATCATTTGCTATGAATTTTTATTTCTTTCTCCAAAATATAGATAAGTCCATATAAAGAGCCATAATGAATCAGACTAAAGATGATCTAATTTTTTCCTGTTTATATAAGTGATAATAGCTGTATAGGAAAAGGTGTATGAACAGGGAATGAATAGCAGCATATTTTCTCACCCCCATCAGATTTCCTGAGCTTTATAGTTAATTGCCCTGATTGGCTTCTTCCATGAATTTGTTTGATCTAATTTTGAATTCATGTAAGCTATTAGCATCCACAACAAACTACCTAGTTAGATTAATTCCACTTGTTGGCTTTGGGACTGAGTCTTTAAGTGCCAGCAGAGCTACATTAGCTTGTTCTTTATCTGCAGAAAACATCCTAGATGACACTGGGAATTAGATCTCAGGAAGATCTAATAAGATATTAAACAGAAACATATTCAATGTTAATGAATAATATACAATAATATGCCCTGTCTTCCAAAGACCTTAGTGATATCATAGACATCTGTGCTCCATCAAGTCAGATGTCTGAGTGAACTGTTCAAATATGAAGATTCAAAGCCCCTGGAGTTATGACACCAATGCATGGAATTTCATGGATGTCTCCTTTATATACATTTTCATTCTCTGAGTGACAGTAAAACAAACAAAGAAGAAAGATGCAGATTTCCAGAACAGATTTTCCTGGAAAAAGCTCTGTAACTTCTTTATTAAAAAGATGAAGCAGTCTTTGGGATAATTTAAGACCCATAGTAAATCAAGTTATAAAAGCAACTAAGTAAAGATCTACAATACTGCACTTGACTCTTTGCATATATGAGCATATAAGTCACAAAAATGGAGCTGTCATTTAAACATAGCTTTTTACCAGACCTAAAATATGCCTATTCTGTGCACAGACTTTTATCTGACTTCACAGTTCCTCAGAATTCAAATTCAAGGGGTATTGCCTTTCTCATGATTGGCACTGAAGAATGAAAGGTATGGAAAACTTGAGCGTTTAATAATGGCAAAAATAATAGACAAAAAAAAAAATTTTAACTAGACTGCAGTCAAGAAAATGCAATGGTCAAAGACCGAGGTAAAATTAAGTAGGAAATGGGTGAGGCAATTATGCCTATTGGAAGTGTGGACTACAAAATGCACCTTTTATTAGTATTTTTCCTGCAGATTAGGTAACCACCCAAATGAGTTTCAGTATGTTTTATTTCTGAAGAAGTGTCCAACAGTCAGGGCACTGTGTGGAGCAGCTTTGTGGGATCAGAGGCAGCCTGAGGAGTTTCATGGGGCCAGGAAAAGGCTGCTTAAAACCTCGGAGCCAGGGTTTGAACTGGGAGACTTTTTTGGAGAAATCCCTGAAGAAATGCAAGGCTGCAAATGTTTTCTGGAGAATTCTTGATCACGTCTAGTTTTTTTTGTTCTTTTTTTTTTTTCTTTTTTTTTCATTTATATTTTACCTATGTAACATATAGAG
>WAAE01014576.1:0-10471 GCA_013400495.1 Nicator chloris | reverse complement strand
ATATGATAAATGTAATGATTGTTTTATTGTTTAATCATACCAAGAATCATGAGAAATGATAAGAATCATGAGAAGCAGTGTTTGGGGGCCTTAATGTTAATTCGTGCTTAGGTAGAATCAATGTATACAATAGAACAATATCAATCTAATAATTAACATGTGGTTATATAACGAAAAGAGTATAAAAGCATGTTCATTTCGAATTCATATTGGAGCCTGATTTGGGTTTGTACCCCGGACTCACAGAGCTCTTCAATAAAAGCACCTGCATATAATCAAGCTATGCTGTGATTATGTGTTTTCCACGCTAACAAGTACATAAACAACCCTGAATCTCCATGAACACACCTGAGCATCCATGCCTCAATGAAACTGCAAAGTAATGCAGGACTGTGGTACTGTATTGACATGGCTGCTGCAGTTGGATTTATGGCTCCAGCAAGACTATGCAATCTTCAAACCTCTGGGTTTCTGGCAAGAAAACTCTGCAGTTAAGCCACATGTTGCTGTCTTGATTTACATACTCAGATGGCTTAAAGCTCATCTTTGTACAGTGGTAATGATGCTGGAACTCAGTACTAGTGTGATTCCCTTCATTCCTATGAGGTTTTGCTGGTAAGTGCTCTTTGTTGTACCAGAGAGCAAAGAAGACAAAGAAAGAAGCCCAGATCGGCTTCACGCAGATGCAGCAGATGCATACTATGAAATAAATCAGAATAAAGGATCTGGCCCACTCATTTTTGTTCTTCAGTGATCACTTTTTTTTTTGCTATTTTGGTCCTTTCTTCTGAAATGAAATTAAGTACAAAGATATTTTCTAGTGTCTAAATTATTAAATCAGTTTTAATTCCAACTTTGAGATAGAAAAAAGATTTCTTTAAAATGGTGGAGGCCTGCATATCATCGTTAGAAGTTTTGCCATTCATCCCTTGAGCTGCTGAATTTTTTACTTTGAAAACTCCCACAGTCTGCAACTGACAGGAGCAATAAGTCTCAAAAAGCCTTGCCAAAATTACCATGCCTTTTTGTATATTTTTTTTTAAAAAGTGATATTTGGACCAAAATATGCGGTGCTGCTAGGTGAGGCGGTTGTTTCTTTAAGCTTATGGACTAGAAAGCTGTTGGGGAGTGTGTTACTCATGTCTGAGCTGGTTCTAGTTACGGGAACCCAGTGCACTGGAAATTTAGGCATAACAGCATCTGGAGCTCACAGAAGTGCTGCTGAGCTTCAGCCAGCTTAGATGAAAAAATGGAGCAGACCTTTCCTTAATAATATATAAACATTTTGAGCTATCTCTGCCTGAAATCATGTACAACCTGATGAGGAGCTGTAATTTGTACTTGATACTATCTTAAGAGACACTGATGTTGTCACAGAACAAGACCTGCCAATCCATGTGGAAGCATGGCTCTGTTTCTAGAGGTCCAGATCTAGTCACCTTTACCTTGTGAACAGTTTCACTGAAATTACTGAAACGTAACTGAAGAGAAGGACAGGATCCAACTGGAGTAAATCTATCAGAATACAGACTCAAACTTTAACAATGGATTTTTTAAAAATATTTTTTTACTTATGGAAACCAGAGAAATATCTGTAAAAAAATCTCTGAGACTGAAGAAGAACATAGATGGATGTAACCTGCATGCTCCTACATTTTTCAAGTATCCTTGTTCTCTGAAAACATTTTGCTGTTGTTGCTTATGATTTTTATTCATAATACGCATTTTTGGAAACTTTTCTTCCATGCTTCTGGTGTTGTGTTTGTTTGTGGTTTTTTTTTAATATCAGATCTACAGCCTTCTTTGCTACAGATTGGGCAATTCTTCAATGCTGATATTGTCAATTTGTTTTCTAGCCATGCAGGGAAGAAGTGAGCAAGCGCCACACACTGCTAAAAGAATAGCAGAGTTTGTGTTATCTACTGCATATGTGTAACATTAGTATTAACTAGACTATAAATTGCTGCTTTTCTGTTTTTCGATAATGACCTATACTGGGAAAAGTAGTGCTCAGCTCCTTAGACCTTTCTCTCAGTGTCTGATACTCTGGCCAAAGTGGTGTACTAATTTTGACAGAAGCCTGTGTCTCAACGGCCTCATACTGTGGGTGGCCATTCCTAGCAGATTGGTTTTTTCCATTTAAGTTAATACTTTGTAAAGACATCTGAATTATATTATCTACTGTAGACATATCTACAAGGAACAGCACAATGAGCACTGTGGTTTTTATTCACTAGAATTTTGATGGATTATCATCTCTATCACACATACCAATGAGGCATCAGAGGGCAGCAATCTCCACCCTTTGGCCAGAGTAGAGCCAAATTAAATAATCTTACCTGTAGCTAAAAGTTAGGTGAAAATTTTTAGGGTAGAAGGTTTTTGTGTGTGTGGTTTTTTTTTTTGTTTTGTTTTGCTTGTTTGTTTGTTTTTTCCCTTCAGTGAATATTCTGAACATAGGACAGATTCTCATTCTGGATCAAAATCAAGTCCCTGAGGTTTGGAAATCAGTATTCCTTTTCAGTGAAGGAAAATCTAGTGATGCTACAAATATACAAAAATTTAAATGCATGCCCGTAAATCAGCAGATGTATGGACTCTGCATGAATTAAATAGAATACTAATTGCTGGTCTAAATGTATTATAAGGACTAATCTCTTTTCCAGAAATACTTTAAAAGGTCATTTGTAGACCCAATTATTTTATCATTTGGTCTAATTAGTGATACAGCAAACAATATGACTTCCAGTGGCTTTATCATGGCAGAGCTCTCTTTCAGTTATTTTAAAGCAAAGAAAAATTTGAATAAATTTTATGCCAAAATTTTTGGTCAGTCATTCAGATAAAATTATATCATACAAGGTTTAGCATATTCTGAGACCAAAAAAAAAAAAAATACAAGCAACCATTTTCCTGCAATATATCAAAGTAAATTGTTACTAGATTTTGAGGTTTTTAAAATAGGAGACTGCTGTTACATGGGGGCTAAAACCACTGTAAAACAGTAAGTTGACTGAAGGTGAAAGGAATGTGGTAGTAGACACTCATTAACTTCCTTTCTATGGTGAAAAAATTCAGCAAATTAGTTTTGAGTCTGCAGGGTCCATTTAAAACTAAAAACATCTGCTCAAGAGCTGTTGAAATGCCACTCAGAATTAATTAATTTTATCTAGAGAAAAAATGCCTATGCAGTGGTCAAGAATGGTTTTGAAAGGATAAGCTAATATAAATTTGAAAGAACTGAACTGCAAAAGGAGAAAAAGATTGGAAAAGACTGTTTCACTTTTTTATTTCTTATGTTCACTTATTTGGCTCTGCTAACACAGTAGAATGCCAGTATTTGGATTTCATCATTGACAATTCATGCTGTCATGCCTCTTTACCTATAAGACTAATATTTTCCTATTTGCTTTGATGGCAATTTTGAAACAATTAAGACATTTGGATCTCTGTTTGGCATAGTTTATCACATGGTAAAGGAATTGGCAAATTGAGCCACATGACTTAAATATATGTTCACCTATATGTCCTAAGACACAGGTGTTTAAAAAAATATTCTAGCAACATTCCAGAAAAACGTCCCTTAGAATAATTGGAGATATTTAAGGTTTGTGTTAGTGCTTTGGGCCAGACTATAGTCTAGTAACTGAAATGTGTTCATCTCCTACAGAATCAGATCTAAGGTAAAGAGTAAGGTAAGTAAAAGGTAAGTTCTTTCTAAAGAACTGAACGTGAGTTGATTTATATAAGAAATCAGGAAGAAATTTTTAACTGAGAGGGTGGTGAGACACTGGAAGATGCCACCCAATGAAGCTTTAGATGCCTCATCCCTGGAAATGTTCAAGGACAGGTTGGATGGGTCTTTAAACAACATGGTCTAGTGGGAGATGTCCCTGCCAAGGGTAGGGGGGTTGGAATTAGATTGTCTTTAAAGTCACTTCCAACCCAGACCATTCTGTGATTTGATGGTTCTGTGATAACCCTTCTGTGTGAAAGGTCTGTATAGAGACAGTCTTATTAACCAAGATCAACCCTGAGCTTTAAACATATCACTACCATTGATGTATTTTTGTAAGTGCTGAACATGCATTGTACCTTATAAGATATCCCAGGCTGCTTGTCTTGCAAGGGCACATTGCTGCAGCTGAACTTAAACAACTTACACCATCTGCTTCAGTAATACATTTCTGTCTAAGATGGTTAATTTAGATTTTGTGCTGGTCATCAAAGCCTTGCCTTGGAATTTGATTTGTTTCAGTGATACTGATACAAAAGCATACCCCTGAACCATAAAGGAGCATTTATGAAGTTCATCTACATGGGAGTGACATCCAATAGTCAAGTGGTGATGCATGTCACTGTTGGCAAATTCTGCTCTCTGCTGTGTTCAGCATAATATTCTCATTCACAGTTTCTTTTCCTAAAGGAAAAATACAGCTTATCCAGAAATTAGGAGAACTAGGTGAGGCGGGAGGATACCTTCCTTTTGGTTTGTATTCTGAATAAGAAGGCAAAATAAGCACATGTACAAATCAGTTTTTATCATGAAAAATCACATTAATGTCCTACAAAAGTGAAAGAACCAAAATTATTTTAAAGACATTGTTTTTTTCTGTTTAGATATAACCCATACAGGCAGCTGCTATGTATTTCTAGTTTCTCATGATTGTTAATGCTTCTGTGGGCCTGGCAGCATTTCAGCTTGATGCATGGTGCCCTCATGGATCACTGGCATCTGAGTGTGAAAGTACTTTTGAGTCCAGGAAAACAGTCACTGAGTCCATTCAAATGGAAAGGCTGTAAGCTGGTGTTCACAAAAAAAAAAAAAAAAAAAAAAAAAAAAAAGGTATCAAGTACCTCTAAAAACTCACTAGGGTGCTTATTTTCAGTTCCCCAAGTGGAAAGCTATTCAAGAACTCCACTTTCACTCTCATTGCAAGTCTAATGGGTTTGTGATCCCTTTTGTGAACCACTGTTGTGCACACAGACAAGAAGATAATGAAGCAGCTGAGGAGACACAGATACAGCATTGATAATTAAAGATGCCCTGGGGTTTTTTAGTTCTCAGTCTAAAAGCAGAAAACCTCTTGAATTGCAAAGCTTATCATTCTTTTCAATGAAAGGCAACAAACTTGAGCTAGAAGAGAAACATTTTTTATGATCTTTTACCATTTGGCTCTGTTCCTACTAAACTCTCTTGTGCCCCTTTCCTGTTCCATCCCAATGTATCCTTCCAACCTTGAATTCAGACATTTTCTACCTACTTCCCTACCATTTTCTCAAGCCAAGTGCTTCAGTCCCAAAGACTGCAGCTCTTTAATAAGAAAAGCTGTCCTTTAACTTGTCTCTTACTTTGCTGACACTACACCCATTTTCCCAATTCAATACCTTCCTCTTCCTGACAGCAGCAAGGTTCAGAAAGCCCTATTTCCCATGGATGAAAAAGCTGTTTTAGCTTCGTTCCAACTGCTCACCCCTAATTCTTCACATATACACAGAAATTGTACTCCTTGCCTTACAACCACTCTTCCCATATCAGTCTGCAGTTTGTGTGCTTTCCAGGACTCTAGTCAAACAGCTCTGTGTGTTTACCTGCAGCTAACCCTGCATTCCCTATGCAGCACTGTCTCTGCCTGCAGTCTGTATGCAGTCTGTAAAGGGCAGATGTACAAAGCATATTTAGTATCTATGAATCATTTACCGTGATTAATAGAGAGGCTGTAAGGACAGAAGTGCTGAGGTAACACAAGGAGGTTGTTTGGGAGTGGATGTTGTCAACAGCTGACTGAACATGAGCCAGGAGTGTGCCCAGGTGGCCAAGAAGGCCGCTGGCATCCTGGCCTGGATCAGGAATAGTGTGGCCATCAGGACCAGGGCAGTGATTGTCCGTCTGTACTTGGCAATTGTGAGGCTCCCCCTCATGATAGGATTCAGTTGTGGGCCCCTCACCACAAGAAGGACATTGAGGTGCTGGGGCATGTCCAAAGAAGGCCAGTGGAACTGGTGAAGGGTCTGGAGCACAGTTCTGATGAGGTGTGCTATGGGAGCTGATGTGGTTCAGCCTGGAGAAAAGTAGGCTCAGGAAAGGAAGTTGTAGTTCGGTGAGGGTTGGTCTCTTCTTCCAAGTAACAAGTGATAGGTGGAGAGGACATGGCCTCATGTTGCAGCAGGGGAGATTTAGATTAGATATTAGGAAAGATTTCTTAATGGAAACTGTAACTGTTGTCAAGCACTGGAATGGGCTGTCCAGGGAAGTGGTTGAGTCACCATCTCTGGAGGTATTTGAAAGACATAGCTTAGTGCTGGACTTGGCAGTGCTGGGTTAACAGTTAGTTCTTAAAGGTCATTCCAGGCTTAATGATTCTCTAATTCTGTGATCCTATGATTCTATGATCCTATGATTCTATGATTCCAAGCCTCTCACACGTTTCCCAGGACGTGTGAGGAATAGGTCACAGTCATACTACTCAGGAGAGCTATTAGCACATTCCATTTACCAGTTTGTTCAATATGTTTATTTCTATACACTTCTAAATCTGACCTAACTCCTTTTTCCATCAAGTTCTTAAGAACATCATTGAGAATCATCCATTTAGATGAAGTCATTTGTGGGCATTCAAAAAGGAAAAGAAGGGAATTCTTTGTGCTTTATTCCTAGGTCCTGGTGGGGAAAAATACTTCTGCAAGGGAGCTGGGACTCGTAAGGGGCTGGAGTCTTCACTACTCCTGGTCACAGCCCATATCCATCAAGCAGCCCCTGAGACCCCCACTGTGTGATGCATAGATATTTCTGATATTCCCTGTCCCTTTGAGATAGCTCAAAGAGCACATGCTTCATTTGGGTGCTTTCCAGGGTATCTCACAGCCTGGATCCTTCACTGAGCCATCTGAGGCTCAGAGTTTCTGATGCCTCAAACTTAAAAGCTCTCAGAGTCCACAACATTTTATTCGTGCTGTTGACAAATTTAGAAATAGGAACATACTAACAGGAGGTGGAACAGCTTGTGTTATAAAAAGAGCTCCTTATGTGCAAAATATTTGATTTATGCAATTCACTAAAACATTCTCCTATTTTGGGTTCACTCATTTCTGGTGTATCTGGGCAGCAGACTTAAGTCACAGGAGGAAATTATTGAAAACACTCACAAAGCTGTAAAACAAAGCAAAACAAAATCCAGAGGCAAAATGTATCATATACAGAGAGTTCTGGCAGCTGTTGAGAATTGAGTGAAACAGCTTGATCCAGTGAAAAAATAAAAAATTGGATTCTGACTTTATATAGACTTCAGATATATAGGTCCAAGATTATACTTCTGAAAAAACACAGTCAATTGCTAATCCAGGCTGGAGATAACCCAACTTAATTTTCTCTTTTTTTTTTTTTCCTAATTTATTTTATTATTATTTTTAGTTTTATTTTGCTTTAACTTTGGGGAATTATTCAGCATCATGCCTTTTTTGTGTGACCAGAACTACCTTCCTCTTAAAACTTGTGGAAATTTTCCTCCATACCATTGTGTCTATATGATTTATCTTCAGATATTTTTAAATGCATTCTGCTCATGGATATCTAATTTTTTAATACTTAGATTGACAGGTAACATCTGTCTGACATTAGGTTTAGATTGACGATTTTAACATCTAGACTGAATATTTTCCTCTGTAAATTGTTACATTTTCTATGTGGTTTGTTACATATCCCTCATGACTCATTATTGCAGTAGCTATTTTTTTGAGCAATGTTGGTGTAGAGATTTCACTGTATTGGTTGCTCACCTGTCGCTTTTGTGTTGTTGAGTTTTTAATTTAATCTTCTCTAGCCCTCACAGTTGCTGTTTTTTTGATTTTTGGTACTATGGCTGTTCTCCTTCCTGTAAGTTCTTTACATTATTTGATGACCATTAAATTTATAGGGATAATTCTGCCTTCATTTTCCT
This sequence comes from Nicator chloris, assembly GCA_013400495.1. Classification (NCBI taxonomy): domain Eukaryota; kingdom Metazoa; phylum Chordata; class Aves; order Passeriformes; family Pycnonotidae; genus Nicator; species Nicator chloris. Next base: position 2,534 of record WAAE01014576.1, on the reverse strand, counting down.
TCTGTGAGTCTGAATTGCTTCTTTTGTCTTGCTGTACATTTGGTACTTTCTGTCTCCGTAGTCATGACTTTCCAATCATGGCAATTTCTCTGTAAAAGCAGAACAAATTTTAGTCTTTTATTTTTATATTATTTAAATCAAAACAATAGAAAGGAATATAAAAACATGTCAGAAGATGACTGAAAAATTTAAGGGTCTGTATTACTTAAATATCACATTGGTTATGCTTAAATATACAGTTTTTAATTTGGCATACATTTTCATTAGATAGGATTCAGACTTTCAGCTGTGACTCTTGTCATTTCAAGTGTTGATGTCATATTAACATCAAGATATTTTACAGAAACTTGTGCATTCTCTTTTGCCACCTATGACCTTTTTACAAAGAATGTTTTCTGAGACTAGGAACAAAGTTAGGAAAACAGTAAATTTCCTAATTTCTAAGTTAGACTTGCATAGCAAATTTTGATTTTAGAATAATATTGTGGTTGCAAAATGTCGCTGCTTCCACGTCAGAACGTCATGTAGAAGTCCATTGCTGCAGAGGAAATTGGTACAGTGCCACTGGCATGCTAGGTTTTTCTGCCACCCTCTACACTGCAGAGCCAGCCAAAAACATAGAAAAACCACAGCAGAATTCCAGTGTTTCTGTTGCCTTTGAAAATTATTAATGTTTGCTATTCAACTGAACAGCAAATAATTCTCTTGCTGAAAGTAGCAGCACATATATTAGGAATGCAACATGCTGCTAAAAGACAGCATTGTTTGACTGCTGAAGACATTCAGTTTTGCACATACACTGGAAAAGTGGGGACACATTAAGACACTTAAATACTAACCCATGAGATTAATATTTAGCAGATTGTGCCAAATGCATGAGGACACAGCCTTAGAGCACATGGGCTGCCATGGCTGTGGCTGTGAGGGGTTTTGGCAGACAAACGGGAAGGTCATGAGGAAGAGGGAAGAGGTGGAGGCATCACACCACAAAAAGGGAGGTGCAGATGCTGGGGCAAGAATTTGGGATGAGAGGCAGCTGACTGAGTGTCATTCATTGTGTGGGATTTGGCAGTCTCAAATTACATTAAAAAAGTGTATATCCCAGCATGCTCCCAATACAATGAATTTTGATGGACGTGACTTGGAATGAGAGTTCAAAGCTCTGCTAAAATGCGTAACCAGCACAGTGCAGTGCTGTGTGGACCTGGATTTAGTGTTTCACTGGGTCCATTACCTCCCAAAATCAGACTTTTGCTGAATTAACAGTATTTTCTTGACAGCTGTGGAATTTGTTTTTGGAAGACAAAATAAGAGTGAATGTTAGAGCTGCACAAAATCTTTGCTATAATCCAATGTGCTGAATAAAAGTAGATGTACGCCCTTAAAAAGGGGCTTTACTGCATTACCCATGAACTCTGCATGAAACCTATGGTTCAGTTTTGAGATACGACAATTTTCATACAGCTAACTAACCTTTATTAAAAATTCTGGACAACAGTTTCACTGTATTCTTTACTGTATCTCATCATGAAAATTTTTAAATAAAGTGTAACTCCTTTCATTTCACTTTCACTCTGAAAAACCACAAAATTTGAAACATTTATATATTTCTTAGAAAATAAAGACCAGACATTATATCAACTTGGGGATGATGAGAACCAGGACTAGTCAGAAAAGTCAGGTATGAAGTTACAGTTATTACATATTTGGTTTCTGAGAGGCAGGATTTTCTTCTAAAGAACGATTATGATCCAAGATATGACCCTTCTATTATAAGGCCAAGTGCATTACTTTGTACTATGTTAATCTCTACTATTGAGATTGTAAAAATTTTGATTGTAAAGGCAGTGCTGCTAAAATAATCCCAATTTAATTTTGCTCTGGCAGTGTTTTTTTCAGAAATCAGTGCAACTTATGTGGAAATCAAGCTGGCCAGTGCATAACTGAATGCTTGTTTAAGATTTAGGTTTATGTGCACTTTGAGTACAGTCTCCAAATTGGCCACGGTCAGAGTTCCAGTATGGAAAATTAAGTCAGCTGCTATTTTAGAACACAACAAAAATATATCTACAAAAAAAAAGTTATTTTATTATTTCGAATTAAAATTTAATTTGAACAAATTAGAATGTACATTACAATTCAGATCATAACAAAACATTTTTTTCCATCCTGTTTTTAAATATAGATTATATTAAAATAAAAGCCTGTGAAACATCAAGGCAAATTTTCCTCTCAATGACAGTAAGGTTAGGTCTCTGAATCCACTGATGAATACTGGATGTAGTTTTAATATTTGTTGAATACTTTTTTCCAGATTTCAAGTACCAACACTTGAAAGCGATGGCTCTACTATCCCAAGGAAGTCTACCTTAAACTTTGGATTTGGGCAACGTATTTTTATCCTTTCTGGATACATAGACACACATGCTCAATAAATAATAAATGAAGAAAAATAGATACATTTTTAATGGGTAGCTGGGAGCCATTATATGCCTTAGATATCTTTGGGCTTGATATTTCTGGTTCTGAGAGAT
>WAAE01014573.1:32703-42747 GCA_013400495.1 Nicator chloris | reverse complement strand
AAATGCCAAACGCCACTCTTGGTTGGGAAAAGAGTAGATAAATAAGAAGCATTAAATTGTATCATTTATATAGTAAAATGATAGGCAGTGTTGCAGTCAGCTGTCTCTTCAGGCGATTCCTGTGCCATGAGTACCAAATGACAATTTTAATTGTGACTGGATGTGCTCTGCAGTACAGCCCACAGCAACCCAGTGTATGATCGTCAGAGAGAGAACGCAATCAGTGCCCTCTATGCAAATGCCATTAGGAAAATCAGCTACTCGGTAAAACAAGCCTGGCATCAGAGAAGGAAGGGCAAAATAGTCATATTTTATTGTCAATAGGAGTGATGAAACCATGCAGATTAGATTAGAACAAACCTAATTGGAGATATGGGTGGTTTGCACTACGGTAGGGGGAACTGGCGTTAATTTGTGTCATGCTACGCCATGTCACTACCACTTGAAATTCCATTGGGCAATATTAATTCAAACAGAGGTCTAGGCTGCTAATAAATGAGGTAAATTGAGTCAATTACTAATTTCATGCTTTTCTGATTTTTGGTTTGGATAGATAATATCCACAATTTAATGCACTGTCCTCTAGAGATCTTTGCCACTTATGAAGAACATGTGTTCATAGAATTATTTATACTATTCCTGTTGATAAACACTGCTCCTGTACCCAGAGCAACAGGACAAAGGGCAGGAAGGGAGCCAGGTTTTGTCTGGCTTTTCCTCTTGATTGAGCTATTTCATTATCTGTGATATGACTTTCTTGCCTCCAGGCAGATCTCCACTTTTTCCTTGTCATTTGCTTCCTTATCAGTGGCACAACAAAGTCTTCGTTCATGTGCCTGCATTGGCATTTCTCTAGCAATATCTTATCACTGCTTTAAGCAGTTGGGAAGGATATTTTATACAAGTTAAGGCAGAGCGGAGCAGCTTTTACACCCCTCCCTTGCAGAAGAGACTCCAAAGCTCATCTTGAATCCCACCGTCAAGTGTAAATTTTCCTGATTGCTCCCATTTTTCTGAGACGGAGCTTTCAATAAAACACTGCCTCTCCCACTATGCTCTTGCTCCACTCCTACTCATGGCTGATAAGGCAGGAGCTGTGCAATCAGCTCCAGCAGCTCACCTCCTGCACCGCCCAGGGAGCACTCTCTGATCCACTGGCTCACTTTCAAGTCTTGGACGCTCTCCCAGAAAACCCACTTCTAACAGAATCTCTCCTACTCTATCAGCATAATGTAAAACTCGATACCTCTGTTTGGGAAAGACAAAGCAGAATAAACGTGATGGAAAGGTTTTGATCTCTTTGGCAGAATTATTTGTCTGCTCTGCTGTATTTTCTTACTGAAATAGCATATTATTTATTATTTCTAACTGAACTCACCACCTCTTAGCTCAAGATGTGTATCACCTACTGTCATTTTTTTGCTTTCTCATAAACATATGCCAATCACTTTAAAAAGTTAAAATAAATGACAAGGACATAAAAACCCACTACCCCCCTCCCTCAAAAAAACCCCAAAACCCAACAAACAAAAACCCCAAACAAACAAAACAACAAAAAAACCCCCACTCTAACATAAACTACTTAATTTGGAAAGTTATTGGGGAGAAATAAGGGTTCAGAAAATACTTGTACCAAGATAATCTTCCTTCTTGCTTCTGTGAACTGAGCTCAGATTTCTGCTTCCCATTTACCTATTTTTTAAATATAACTTTTAAAATATAATTTTACATGTTTGCCTTTGCTTATTGTTACATCTTCCTCTGTGGGAAATGTACTCATTTTAGCGTGTACAGAGTTCATTGTTTTTTAAAATCTTTGATGTTTTAAGCAGAGAATTAATTGTGAGAGATAGAATAAATTAGATAGAAGAACCCTTCTATAAACACACAAATATTGTGATCAGGCTGATAGAAAAGGAAGTACGGAAAAGTGCAGAGGCAGCTAAATGGCCTAAAATGATCTGATGCCAAATGATCTGAAGCCACAGTCCCATCTTTCATGGTTCAGTACAGGTCATTGGGTGAATTTTATTTTTCACACTAACCTTTGTCTGTATTTGTAAAATGAGTATTCATGACTACATCTTGAGGAGAGGTTTAAGTCCCTATGTCTTATGGATATAAATGCAGCTATCAAAGCTACAGATCTATTCCTTTCAGCCAGAAAGAACTTAGATTTATTTAGTGTTGCCATTTCATGACTGCAGATATTTTTGATGAAGCTTTTCATCTTTATTTTTTCGATTAAAAAGTAACAAAGAATAGCCTCCTTGAATACTGGCTTTATTTGTGAATATGCATAGGTTATTCAGATCCTATAAATATTTGGTATTTCCCTTTGTGAGTCTTTTCAGGAAAAGTCTTTTTCATCAAAATTTTCCACAGAATTCAAATCCACCACTTCTGGGATGTCTTAATGTCTATTAATTTCTTTAGAACGATCATTTGCTTTATGACTTCCCAAACTGTACTGTAACATATTTTTGCATCATGGCACAGGGCAAGGGAGAAAAACAGAGAAAAAAAAGCCCTTGACTTTTTGGGTGAAATATTGGTCTTCAAATCCAGATGAAAATGAACATGGCAACTTATTAATATTAATACCACCCTATTAGTATGTATAACATGAATATCTCAACAACTACTCGTTCTCTAAGTTGATAAACCAACAATGAGTGTATCATTCTGTGAAACACTATAAGCCTTTAAGTGCAGGGGAAAGACACTGCAGCTGAATTATGAAACAGATTGCTTCCCTGCTAGATTTGTACTTTGCATGTTTGTGAGGATATTAACCTCAGGATGCGAGTTGTGTGCCCCCTAATTACACACTCAGGTTATTTTGAAAAGCTTTTAATCGGACTTTCACATAACAGTGAACATGAAAAACATACAGATAAAAAGGGGCCATGCCTTTGAATTTACATGGGCAAATAGTACTTTCTAGTCTTCAGCAGTAATTTTTTCTGTTGACATTGTAGATGTAAGGTTTATGCCATCTGGGTCAATAACCTCCTTGTTTCAAGAAAAATGGCTTCTTTTTCTGGAATGTTTAACAGACAGTGGAGGAGATTAAACAGAAGCTCTTACCTAATCTTTTCATTTGTATGTTAAGAAGAGATGGACAGGATGCATATAGAATGGTATTTGTGGAATTTTTACCAAAGCTATCATTGCAATCGAAATCTGAAAATAAATTATTTTTCCATTACCATCATTCACAATTTTTTTTTAAGTTTAGCAGGGTAAAGTCCTGGCTTAAGCCTTTTCAATGAACTAAAAGCATTAGGAGGAGATAAATACAATGAGTGCAAATCCATTTTACTGTTGAAATTATTGTCTTACTCACTCAGTAGGAAATACTCTCCTGCCATTGTTGCAGGACTTTTCAGAAGAAATTCTGGCTCTACTGAAATTAATAGAAAAGCTTCCTTTGATGTCAGTGGGGACAGGATTACATCTTGGTGTTTGCCACCATGGATGCTAATTTTAACCCTCAGGAGAAATGTATTCACCAGTGTCCTCAAAGCAGAGCTTTGCAGTATTTATTACAGACTGTCTGCTCTCCAGCAGAGTGCTACCTTTTATTTTTCTGCCAATTCTCACTGCAAATAAATAAAATCTAAGTGAGGAATCATTAAATCTGTCATCTTTCTGGCTTCTCTTGTACTTTTAGTAGAAGACTTATGTTAGGTGGTCAGTTTTTTCTTAGGCAGTGAGCACTTACATAACATAAGATTCACCATAAGATAGCACAATTAATAGATTTCTAAGAAAGTAAATTCAGCACCTTCTTAAGAAAAGAAACCCAAATAGGCATGACCACCAAATAGATGCCATTTTTATTCAAGAAATGTTATATGAGAGTTATAATTTGTTATTTGAGACTTATAACCAACAATTTGCTGCTCTGAAGTGCAAATGTAGATTTTAATATCCAATACCACATGTTAAAAGGAATTTAGATGTTTAACTCTTAGAAGACTGGTTCATGATCATATGTTGCAGTCTAAAAATAAGGTTTTTCCCTCTGGTGTAAGAGATATTGAAACTAGCAATGGTGCATGAACACCTGCTGCCATCAGGCTCCTAGTGGAGTTTTCACAAAGGAGTGCAACTGCAACATTTAGTGAATGGTGACTTTAAAATCTACCTAAATAGGTAGATTTTTTGCTTTCAATTGCAAACCACTCCCATAATAAAAACCTGAGTAGTGTATTCTGTCCATCTAAAGTTTTTCTTGTCTTGGAAAGTGTGTTTTTGCCCTGGGGGAACCGTGGTCTGCTCAGCAAATGCAGTAAGGACTAAATTTTTTAAATATCAAAGAAAGGTTTGAGTTAGAAGGCACCTTCAAAGATCATCTAGCACAGCCTCTCTGCCATGGGCAAGGGAATCTTTCACTAGATCAGGTTGCTCATGTTGGCTCGTGCTTGCTTGTTACATTGATTAATGGAACACATAAGGTATGTGTACAGATGCCCTTCTCTGATCTGAATAAGAAGGAAAAGATGGATAAAATAGTGAATAAGTAAAATGTTATTAGTTATATCGGCTACTCCTCTTTTTTTTAGTCTGTACTTCGGACATAAATAGTCTCTACATTTAAACAAAGATCTTAGAGGCAAGAGGGAACTTTCCTTCCTCTAGTAATTAAAAGACAACCTCTGGTCCAGTAGATTTAGTGACATGAGTCATAGCTTTAACTCAGGCAGTTTTGTGGCCAGGCTGGATATGCAGATGGCCTTGGCATATCACCGTGAAAGTGATGTAAATAATTTCTCATTGAATTGTAGCATCCCAAGCTGTTGCCATTTAATTGTTCAGTTTATACCAAAGTAAATGCCAGTAGAATAATTTGAACTAGTGCCATGATCTGTCTGTGAGGTGCTGCTTGTTTATCAGCTGCAAATTGTTTCAACAGTTAACTTCTGCCCCCGAAGGTCATGCACTGTTTCACCACCCCGTTTGACATGTTTCTGTCAGTTTCGGTGTCTTCACAGTTTTTTGGTTTGTACAATTCTCTTTTACCTCTTTGATCCAAAACAAATAAAACGTTTAAACTTCCTGGTTCATACTGAAACAGTGTTTATTTTACTTAATGTAGGCCTCTCTGCTATCCTAGTGTGATGGGTCAAAATAATTTCCTAATACTCCACCCAACACACGGTTTGAAAAGTTCTATGACTGTAAGCTGGGAGTTGTCCTATGAAGTGGTGAGAAAAAATATTGTAATATCTTCTTGCCATAGCAAAGGTGAGGTAAATAGCTTTGTGCAGATAAGTGAGTGTTCACATTTTCTACTATAAACTAAAAACTTACCTTTTCTAGAAACACATGATTTTCTGGACGGCTGTCTTCCTTTATTCTTATCTTCCATTTTTTCAGTTGTACTTTCTCTCTTGGAGTAGAATATTCTTTTTAGATTGAGAAGTCCATATTTTCCTGTGTGTTTGCACAATGCACGTTCTACATATTTTAGATTTAATCCAGCTACACTATAAAATACGTCTTTGCATTCAGTGGCACGTCACTCACTGTAAGTCACACAACTGGATCATAAGGAATAGCTGGCTAACATGCCTTTAGTGTGGCGCTAACATAAAAGTATATGATGCAATTAATTAGGAACATATTGGAAATATCTTTGTGACTGGTGGATTTAAATGGCAATGAAAAGACTAGCTCCTTTGTCAAGCATCTTAAAGACAAATGTTGCAGTGGGACAGTGTTAAATTCTCTGACAAGCATGCAGCAGTGCTAGAATAATGCTTTAGATGCATTTAAAAATGCAGTGGATGGACTGCAGGAAAGTGAGGCGTGAAAGAAAGAGAACACAAGGAAATCCAAGTAAAAATGAAGAGCTGTTTTAGGTTTTCCACTTGACTCCTACTGCCAGAGGAATAGGCAAACCTAGTGTTAGTATAGTTCTGACAGCATGGTTGGTAACTGGTTGAATTTTAGAAACAGAATTAGAGTCATTATTCTGTTTATAGCAGTTATAGAAAAGCATTAATAAACAGAATATTACAGCAGCAGTTTGTATTTGTCATTCCATGTTTCCTTGCACAGTTCTGTCATTCTATTTGGTCTATTTGTACATATCTTTATTTCCAGGCCTTCATATGCCTCTAGCTGTGCTCATCCTACTGGTACCTAAAAGAATCCTGGCTTTAGCTGGGGAGATGGGAATTTGGTTGTAACGGAATTAATGAATCTCAGATTAAAAATGCTTAATTAGAGAAATTCAGAGTTAGTAGACAAAAAACTTGTGGATAGATGAGGAAGTGGATAAACAGCAAACACCAGTGAGAAGTACCAAGGAACTAAGTGGCAAGGGAAAAACTCAAAAAAGGGTAAAGAGCTGTTTAAGGTCTTTAAAGATTGGCAGAGCTCATGCATATTTTTATATGGCTGGGAATAGAGGAATATCCCTAAACATTAGAGCACTGAAATTTTGAGGGCTGTCTTACAGTCCAACTACATCTAAAATGGAACTTGTAAAGTTTATGAAGAGGATTATGTGATGTGATTGTGATATTAAATAAGTGATGCTGAATAGACTTATATTCTCATAACTCTATCTCTAGAATAGCGATAAATATACTTTGGGGTTGTTCTCATTCAACTGTCTATTTCTTCTTAAAACACAAGACTCTAGTATGAACAAAAAAAAAGGAAAGAAATAGAACCAAAATTTGGAACAGGACTTCTTTCTCCATAAGAAATCCAGATTGGAATGTTGGACAATGTCAGTAGTAACAGGGTTCTGGCTGCAAAGCAGTCAATTTATTGACTCATTAACAGTTCATAAAATTTAGCACATTCCTCTGCTTCTTGTCACTGGTAAACATATGCTCTGAATTTATAGTGGGATCTGCAGTACCATTCCATAAATATTAAAAATAGTTTTGTGATCATTACAATGAATGATCATTACAATATGTTTCAAACCACGGTGGAATTCTGACCTTAAATAAAAGAATTGCAAATTGTGGCAGACAAGTTCACATGATTCATGACCTACTGAACTCACTGAAGTAATCTAGCAATGAAAGCCTTCAAGAACACTTTTTTCTCCTAGATTCTAAAAGCAATTTCTGATCATAAACATAATTCTAGAGGTGTGGATGAAATATACTGTTTCTCAGTACAGTGCATCACAAATGGAACCAGTGAAAAGGCATTCCCAGGATACTGATAAACAAATGTGATGATTATAGATCTTCTCAGTACAAAATAGAGTTAAGACATAAGCATCATTTTATCTTGTATTAAGTAGGGCCTGGTATATCTGTTACTGCCAGATTCCTCTAATTTTACTCACGTTGAAATGTGGTATTTAGTTTGAGTAAGGGAATTAAACTTTGACATACAAGTTTTAAACGTCTGTCTTAAGTACATATTGACAAGGAGGTGAATTAATGGACTGAACTAATTACTGTGGCATTTCTGTTTTTTATAAATGTAGTGAAATATATGGAAACAGCTCAACAATTAATGCAAGAAGCAAATAAATTCCACACTGTGATCTTTTACTTTCTCTCTTCATCAGAAATGTGGTATGGAAATTGTTCACCAGAGAATCTCCCTCTTTCTCCTGTACCTGTGAACTTCTCCTGATGACTCCCTTTCCCAACACTCTTTGGCTGCTAGTGTCTTCAACAATTTTTAGAATAGCATCAAATGTAGCTGACAGTAGAACCCTGTATAATAATATGTTATGTCTCAGTTGAAAGCGTTTATTTTGGCAGCCCAGTTTAAATTTGATTTGACCTGATGCAGTTAAAAAGGAATAAAAAGTCATTTTATTTGCAGACATGACACTTGTCATGTTATAACCTCATCCAGAAACTAAGTACCTCACAGCCCTTCACTCACCCCCTGACCCCCACCACCAGTGGAATGGGGAGGGGCATCAGAAACAAAATTAAACCTGTGGGTTGAGATAAGAACAGTTTAATAATTGAAATAATAATTACAAAAAACCCAAAAAATTTGTAATGAGAAGGGAGACAACAGAGAGAGAGGAATAAAACCAAAGAAAGATAACTGCTGTATAATACAATTTCTTTATTTTATGTGTACAATAGTGGAAAATTAGCTGCAAATACCTGTATTTGTAGAACCCTATGTTTGTATAGGGAGAGATTCTACCTCATGATACGAGGTACTACAGTTTTTGTTGCTGGTCAGTAAATAGCTTTATATGAATGAACATGCTTTTTACTACTTCTAAGAAGTCCACCTAAAGTATACAAGCAACAAAACTGTCCCCAGCAAGGTTACAAAAAAAGAATGTAAGTTTTCCAGTCCAGAGTAAAAGGGGAGTTTCCTGTGTAAACATGCAACTTCCATTTTGTCCTTATGCATCTCCATTCAGAGAGCCCTGCTACAGGCTTGGGGTAACTGAGAGCATTTGCAACCAATAAAAGAGGTGCAGTGGTGGAGATTTATTCCATAGCAGACCTGCTGCTTTCTCTGGGACTTTTCATGCAATACAGCAGGAAGCAAACCTGAGATTGTACACATTTGCAATCAAGATATATTCTAAGCATCTGATGTATCTAATTAAAACTTCCTGTGTGAAGTGGAATAACAGAGCTCAAATTTCCTTTCAGCTAAAGGGACACTTCCATAAACACAAGGACTGAAGCCCAAATAACACTGTCTATTCTGCTTTCCTGTAATGAACCAGATAATATGCATCCTTCAATAATCGCTATAGACAATTTCTATGATTACTTTTTTTTTTTAATCTGATGTCCAGTAGAAGAACATTAAATCTCAGTTCTAGATAGTGGAGAATAACATACACTTTTGGGTAATATCTGAGTATTTGGGACTGACTTCTTAACAAATGGTGTAAAAGCATACGCCAAAAACTTTTCCTCAGCTCCTATGTGCAAACATTTATAAATGGATACGGATATTTACATAATTTTTTTAATCTTTCCATTCAAGTTTTTTAAATTATTACCTGAACAAACTATTTGGCAAGTCTCCATTGAATCCTTCCTTGTTAGGAATGCAGAAGCTAAAGGCTGATGCAGAACTCTACTGTCTGACACGAGATGAAACAGTGCTCTCATCTTTACTTCTCTATCTTTACAAGCATCCATGATGTTTATGAGTGATCGTGCCACTAATGTGTGATTCTCAGGTCACACATAGAAAAAAAAAAAATCCCAGCTCCTCTGGAATTTCCTCCTTCTACAACACTGTGATTTGCCAGTTTAACTGGGCTTTTTAAAATATAAGAATTGATCACATGGACCACCTAAGGCATTATATCTGTGAAGTATTATGTTATTAGGTAGTACACGATGAAAAATTATATAATAAGATAATTAAAATGAGAATGGTCTAACACATAATTGGACATTTTTAATGCAAAAACATTTTTAATTGTTTGTTTGGTTGCAATACAGTAGTATTGATAGTATGGTTTTGACAAAGACCTGAAATGATCAAAATATTAGAATATCTTTCACTTCTTGAAAGTGAAAGAAATCTAATTAAAATCTAATAATTGGCATTGAAGCAAGCAAGTTCAGTAAGAGGGATTTGGCAGCCCGTGGTTTGGACAGGAGCACTCTTTGCTGGGTTAGGAACTGGCTGCATGGCCGGGCCCAGAGAGTGGTGGTGACCAGTGCTGCATCCAGCTGGCAGCCAGTCACCAGTGGTGTCCCTCAGGGGTCTGTGCTGGGGCCAGCTCTGTTCAGTATTTTTATTGATGACATGGATGAGGGGATTGAGTCTTTCATTAGTAAATCTGCAGATGACACTAAGCTGGGAGCGTGTGTCGATCTGTTGGAAGGTAGGAGAGCTCTGCAGAGAGACCTGGAACGGTTGGATGGATGGGCAGAGTCCAATAAGATGACGTTAAATCAGTCCAAGTGCCGAGCCCTGCATTTTGGCCACAAGAACCCCCTGCAATGTTACAGGCTGGGGACAGTGTGGCTGGACAGTGCCCAGGCAGAGAGGGACCTGGGGGTGCTGGTGACAGCAGCTGAACATGAGCCAGCAGTGTGCCCTGGTGGCCAA
>WAAE01014573.1:10832-32494 GCA_013400495.1 Nicator chloris | reverse complement strand
CCCTGTGAGGAACGACTGAGGGAGCTGGGGTTGTTTCGCCCGGAGAAAAGGAGACTCAGGGGTGACCTTATCACTCGCTACAACCTCCTGAAAGGTGGCTGTGGTCAGGTGGGGGTTGGTCTCTTTCTCCAGGCAGCAACTGACAGAGCCAGAGGACACAGCCTTAAGCTGCACCAAGGGAAATCTAGGTTGGATGTTAGGAAAATTTTTTTACAGAAAGAGTGATAAAGTACTGGAATGGTCTGCCCAGGGAGGTGGTGGAGTCACCATCCCTGGATGTGTTTAAAAAAAGACTGGATGTGGCACTCGGTCCCATGGTTTAGTTGAGGTGTTAGGGGTGGGTTGGACTTGATGATCTTGAAGGTCTCTTCCAACCTAGACATTCTGTGTGTGATTCTGTGTGTGTGGAGGCATTAAAAATCACAGGTACAGAGTAAGTCTTGGCAAAGCTGTTGGTACAGGTCAACAATAGGCAGATCTACACACCAGGCATGTAACAGTGTCCAGCAAATTAAATCCAGGCTATTCACCAGATCCTTCAAATATCCTGCCACACATTAGCAGTAGCTCCTCTTCTGAAAGGGTATTACACAGGCAAATTGTAATAGTAAACAAGTGCCTGAATCTGTGCCTTGGTGTCATGTAACCAATAACAACTCAGTGTATGGTCGTATTGTTCTGTTCCTCCAAACACGCTGCCTGAAAAGCCACTGAGCATGTAGCTGATATCTCATTCCTTTTCCTCACACTTTACTTCCACATCTCAGCTCTCAGCTTCCAGCCTTGCATGTGTAGTTAACCATATGTTGTGTTATTATCCAAAAACTACAGCTCTTTTATTTCAAAAAGCTGTATGGAGTTTGGAAATAAAAACTGTTTTTGAAACCAGAAATCAACCTAATTAAAGAAATCTCTTGTCTTTGCTTTGACTTTTCTTTTTTAATGCTGTGAGGAAAATGGAAAGCTATCCTTTCTGTCTTTTGGATGTTTTTAACACTATCTTGATACCATGCATGGTGCAACTAAGTGTGTCAAATGATCTATACCTACTATTGCTTTCTAAATAAGTAAATAAATAGCTTATTATGCATCAGATGTAAACAATTTGTTTTGACTTGTCATACTGCATTTAGTAGCTTTCCAATACATAGCATTGCCATTCACAGCAGTAATACTAAAAACTCAGCTTTGATTGCAATAGATCTATATTCAGACATAGCTGAAATAATAACAATAGGAAAAGTTGCTAAGATCATCTAGTCAAAACTAGAATGTAGTAGTAGTTTCTATTCTCTCAGCAGACGTCTAGGACTAAGTTTTTTAAAGCTCTCTGTTTCATTTTTTCAATGGATATTTAGTCATATGCCATGCCAGTTCTGAGAGTTCATTAAAGAAGCATGAGTGACCTTCTGATACTCTCCTTGGAGGCAGGAGGCTGTTCTGCAGCCAGGAATTGCCAGTTTCAGGGTCACACTCTCTGTACTCCCCTTCCAGTGGGTAAGCCTGCAACAGGAGGCTTGTAGCGCTTCTGAAAATATGCCAGTAAAGTAATCCAAACAAATTCCAGAACACAGACCATTGCCATTTGCTGTTTGCATCCCACATAATTTTTCAAGCAGTCAACAAACCTCTTATCTCTTGCAGTAGGTTACACACACTGCCAACAAAGAATTACCTGTTACCATAACAGGCGCTATAAACGCAGCCTTTATACAGCAGTATGAGCTCAGATTTCCTCAGTTTCTTTTATTTTTTGTGTGTGTGATTTGTGCAGTGAAAAGGACTGCCTGTTCATTCAGCTTACAGGACTTCTAAGGAACTATGTTCTATCCATTAAAAACTAGGAAAAATGCCTTGTGGGAGAGGGTCAGTTTCTTCAAAAGAAAGTGGGAGGAGTAAACTTACCTGGCCATCCTTAATACACAACTTCGGGTTGGTGTGTTTTTTTCTTAGAGCTTCTGCCCTCAAAATAAAGGCTAGCATTTGAAAATTGTGCTAATTATCCCACTGGTATATTTAAAGTAGCTTCTCAAGTAATTACAACATATTAGAAATCAGTTATTTAAGAAATTTTAATGCAGAAGTACTTTCAGACACATAAAGTAATAAACTTAGCAAGAGTCTAGGAAAAATGAAGCACAATGAAATCTGAAAAGGACAGGAGCTGGCGTGGCAAGGCAAGAGGTATTTATTAGCTGAGGAGTAGTTTTCTTAGAACCTCAGCAGAAGAATTTCAGGTCATTCTGATAAACTACAAGAACAATGGCAAAGCTGTTCCCTGTTTTCCCAGGATCTCAAAGACCCTGCTTTGGAGCTCAGTATTGTCATAGATCTAAACCCACGTTCCTGTTAAATTGTGTTTCACTACTAGTGAAGTATCTGTTCAATGTTTTTTTTTCCTCCTCCAAAAAACCACTGTTATCCATCAAACAGATCACAGAGCTAGGTGAAATTAATTCCCTCTTCTGAACGCCAAAACTCATTTATTCTTGAAAACATCTACAGGCAATAAGAGCTGTTTGATTTTCTTCCATGCACATCTACTTTTTTGAGAATTCATGTTTATAATATAAAATCTAAGATTATCATGTGAATATAGACACCTGACTTTATTAAAAATTATTTTTCCCTTCCCATCATTGCCTTTTATACTGAGCCCAGCAGAATGGATCATCCTAGAAAACTCCAGTTTATTTAATTTTATACTTTTTTGGTTTTGTTCTCTCTTTCTCGGATTTGAAAAATTTGGAGAAATGCCAGTTATAAAATTAAACCACAATATATACAACTTGTTATGTACTTCTAAACCTGAGAGAGTATTAACAAGGCAACAAAAAGGAAATTCATAAAACCCATTAAGTTTCTGACTGAGAGCAAATGTGGAGATTAGGCATCTTCATTGCATTTATTGAATAACATGGAAGGTAGAGGGAAAAAAAAAAAGGTTTCTGAGGAAAAAAAAAAGTTCTTCCCCAAAATATATAGTTATAGAAAAGGCTTATCTGAGTTAAAGCAAAGGGAAAAAGACTCTAAACAAATCTGAAAAACCCAACTCAACAAACTAAAAAGCCCCACAAGGGAAAAAAATTGCTTCATCAGTTGTTTATGGTGCATAGACAGAAACACTGATTCCAGTGAAGGGAGAAAGAAGGATAAGGATGGGGTGAAGTGTTTGTGAGTGACAGCTCTATAGGGTAGCTTTGGCTAGGAATCCTAATCCATCTTCCTTTTCCCTTTGCTGCTAATTTTCTTGGCCATCTGCAAGTCTGCTTAATTCACTAGAATCACAGAAAATTACCCAACCATAAAGAAAAAAAGTTGCTTGCTTTTTAATTTTTCCCTTCCGATTTTAGTGCCTGAGAATTGTTCAGTCAAGGGGAGGAAGTAAGGCTGTGTAGCTAGAAGGAAAGAAGAAATGATGAGGAATTCAGGGCTGGGAAGGGGAAAGAAATGTTGCTAGACTGTTATCTGTAGGAACAAGACGTTTATCAGCTCATTGTCCTTCGGAGGATAGGCTCAGCGTGGATAAGGTGATGTGAATTTAAGCTCAAGCTTAAGAGCTTGTCATGGTTTAACCCTGGTCGGCAACTGAGTCCCACCCAGCTTTTCACTCACTCCGAATTGGAAAAGTGAGAAAATTCCTGGGTTGAGACAAAGGCAGTTTAATGGGGAGAGCAAAAGCCACATGAACAAGCAAAGCAAAACAAATTCACTGCTTACCATGGGCAAGCATGTGTTCAGCCACGCTAAATTGGCAAAAAAATAATCCAGACTAAAAACACATGCCTTAGCTACATAAGAAAACCTGAGGACTGCATGATCAGGATCATGTTCCAGGAAGACAAAAGCCTGGGAGAGAGGAGGGAGATCCTTCGCTTGCAGTGGTGGTAAGGCAGCAGATCAGCTCCCTCTTAACACATAACATCACCCTCAAAGTGTCAAAGGAATTCTAAATAGAAACAGACTCTTAGTTGAACAGCCCTGAGCATGAGACCATTGCATTGTGGATTAATACATATATTCTCCAATCTATATTTTTGTATAACCAGATATTCATATAGCATGAACTGTTAACTCTTCTTCAGTTTGAAAATGCAAGCCAGGACACTTTTACAAAAACCTTTTTAGACCTATAACAGATAGACACAAGGAATTAAAAAACAGTTTAAATATGTATTGCTGTTACTTTCAGCAGTTTGTAACTGAGCAAGTAAAGGACAGTTTATGCCCATTTCCTAAAATGCAGGATTTTTCCCCTGCAGCATTTTGGTCTTTTAAAATGAATTTATCATGAAGTGCAAGATAAATGTCATTAGCATTCACTTTCAACAAAGAAATGAGTGTGGTGTTGCCTACATTCATTTAATTTATCACTCCAAGCAGAGACTGCACCATACTGATTCGTAGTAAACACAGAGCAATTTCTCCATACTAAGGAAGTGTTTTGCCCTTAAGAAGTGATGTGTGGCTATTATTTAAAAAAAAAAAAAAAAAAAAGTTGATCTTTAGAGCAGCAATCTTCACATAGAAAAAGAAAACTCCTTCTAGGGTGACAGAATAACTACTTGCTGTGAAGAACTTGACTTAGGGGAATGGTGAAGGGTGAGTGTCCATAGGCTCTGAGAACTATCCTGAAATACAAACTAATTATCCCACAGAGGTAAAATAAAATTATTTAAGACCAGCATCTGGGATAATGACAAGTATTTACTACATTATGTGACAGCAACAATCCTTTGGAATAACTTTCGTGAGTTCTTACATATTTGTTGAACATTATACCTTATTTTTTAGGCCACATAGAACATCTGTTTTTTTGCAGCGTTCTCAGAAAGCACAGAGTAAAGAAAAAGCAATATCAGTCAATATCACCATAGCTTTCTTAAAAATATCCTTTTCACTGCTCATTTCTTTGTATGAACTAGTTGACAGACAGCTTGGGACAGCTAAAGACAGAGAGGGGAGCTTTGGGGTAGTTCCAACTATGCAGGTAAAGCATTCCTTTTGCTTTCAATGGGGTTAGTATTTTAATTTTACTTGATTTTTAGTGGGCTAGGGTTTTTAAAAAATTGGTCATAAGACTATACAAGAAAAATGAAAGATGTTTTTCAGCACATGGCAGAGAACAGCCAAGGTATGCCCTTTTTTTCCTTTCCAGTTCAGCTGACCATGAAGGCAATGAGCAAATAACATTTAAAAGAAATGAATCAGGAAATATAAAATCAATCTGCAAAGTATGACTCTTATTTTACCATACCCATGTGCTTTTTAGTTTAGCCATGTTTAATTCTATTTAAGTGAGGTGTTTAAATATGCATATGTATGCAGAGAGTGAGGGGATAACACCACCAGTAATAGTGTGTAACTAATTTCTAATCTAGGGACCTCTGTATGTTTGTCTCAAGTTTATAACATGCACACTCTGAAAATTACAATATATTAGAGATTACATCTCTTCATTGTCTGTGAGTGATCTATTAACAGTACACTCCATTTTCATTCACGGTCTCCTTGGAACCTCTCAGAGGTTGCTGTAGGATCATTAAATATTAAAGTCTTCCTTCTATCCGTGAATCAAAGCCAGACGATGCAAATTTTGTGTTTCAGGTCCATTCCACAGTCAGATTATAACATATTTATGAAATGTAGGACCTATTTTTAGCTGGATTTTTCATGTTTACATTTAACAGAGAATAAAGCACACTGAAGTTAGAGGGTGTTATTCAAAACTTTGAATCCCAAGTCACAATTTTCCTACAACTTTTCCTTCTTGCTAAGCAGACTTGTCTCACATGTTTAGACTAGGCTCGGAGTTCTTAAGTAGGTTTTAATTATTATTTAAAAGTATTACTTGGAATAATTTAAATTCAATGAGAGTACTGGTGCAAAAAGGAAAATGCTTTGTGATCAAAGCTTTATCATTGCCTCAGGACTTAGGGGAGACCTCATTGCAGTCTAGAACTTCCTAATCAGGGACAGACTCCTCTCTGGTGCCCAGTGACAGAACCTGAGTGAACATCTTGAAGCTGTGTCAGGGGAGGTTTAGGTAGGATATCAGGAAAAGGTTCTTCATCCAGAGAGTGGTTAGGCACTGGAACAGGCTCCACAGGGCCTTGGTCACAGCACCGAGTCTGACACAGCTCAAGAAGTGATGGGGCAATGCTTTTGGGCACATGGTGGGACTCTTGGGGCTGTCCTGTGTGAGGCCTGGAGTTGCACATTGATGTTCCTTGTGGTCTTTTCCAACTCAGGATATTCTGTAATTCTATGATTCCGTGTTAACTACAGCTTAATTCATATTACAGTCAATGTTTGGACTTCCCCATGGCTTTCTATGAGATATAACAGAGGGCTTAACAATGATGTATCTTCCTTTTAATATGAAACAGGATTTAAAAAGTTTGGAGATGTATTTTAGGGTCTCTATCTGCAGTCTGGTAAAAGTTTTATGTTTTATAGCATTTTGTTAATATAGAATGAGTGCTTTGCTTTATACAAACTATCCTAGCCAAGAATTATTGTGCTTAGTTATCTTGAGGTAGTTGCTTCTTATTGAAAACAAGATGAATCATATCTGGTGGTGCTAGAGTTTGTATCTGCTAAAAGTAAATGCTTGACTTCTTTTAAGACCTAACAGGGCCAAGTGCGAGGTGCTACACCTGGGTTAGAGCACAACCCAGGCTGGGGATGAACAGAGCCAGAGCAGCCCTGGCAGAAGGACTTGGGGGTGCAGGTGGGGGAGAGGCTGGACACGCCCCGGCCGTGTGCGCTGGGAGCCCAGAACCCCCCGTGTGCTGGGCTCACCCAAAGGCCCGTGGGCAGCAGGGCAGGGAGGGGATTCTGCCCCTCTGCCCCGCTCTGCTGAGACCCCACCTGCAGGGCTGCAGCCAGCTCTGGGCTCCCAGCACTGCAAGGACAGGCACCTGCTGGAGCCAGGCCAGAGGAGGCACCAAGGGGAGCAGAGGGATGGAGCAGCTCTGCTGTGAGCAAAGGCTGGGAGAGCTGGGGCTGTTCAGCATGGAAAAGAGGAGGCTTCGGGGAGACCTCATTGCAGCCTTTGCAGTACCTGAGGCGAGCCCTTAAGAGAGCTGGAGAGGGATTTTGACAAGAGACTGGAGTGACAGGACAAGGGGAAATGGCTTCAATGTGAACAAAGGAAGTTTTAGATTGGATATTAGGCAGAAATTCTTCCCTGTGAGGGTGGTGAGCTCCTGGCACAGGTTGCCCAGAGAAGTTGTGGATGTACCATCCCTGTTCAAGGCCAGGTTGGATGGGGCTCTGGTCTAGTGGAAGGTGTCTCTGCCTATGGCAGAGGGGTTGGAATCAGGTGATTTTTAAAGTCCCTTTCAACCCAGGCCATGCTATGATTCTGTGATTATCAAATTACACAGATATTTTTTAGTTAGCAGTTTTCACCTTGAGCAGACCAGGACAGAAAATTAAAACTGATCTACTGAGCTATCCCTCTTCAAGAGTAAAATTGGAATTTTTTTCTTTTAGTGTGTACATGTCCCCATTAAAGTCTTGCTTTGTTTTGATTATTCTTTTAAAGTAGGTATCTTTTTTGTAAACTAAAAAGGAAGGAGTTAAATGGAAGCTGAAAGGAGCTTATATGAACACAAGAGATGACTCTATTGCAGTGGAATTAATCAAACACAGAGATAAGACAGACGTATCTAATTTCAGATAGAAAGAATATCTTATCACAGTGGTTCAGTGACCTCACTTTTTAACTTTGGGAGGAAATGCCTCCAGTATGCAACCTTACACCGAGGAAAAAGAGCCAAAATAAGTAGAAAGAACAATATTATTGAGATCACCAATGGATTTTTTTCACAGAACTTTTTTTTTTTTACAGCTTCTGTGTCTTATAAAAACAAATCCAAATCACCAATTAGATGCATTTTAGACTTTTTTATTGCAAAAAAAAAAAAAGTTCAATAAACCTAAATCAATCAGGTGTGGCTACAAATCTCTGTTCAGAAACCTGATCATGGGAGAATTGGCTACAACATCCCCAAATCATGCACAGGAGTATAAACACAAAATTGTGGATGCTTCCATGAATAAAAATGGCACCACTACCCTTTTAAGATGCAATATTAAAGGAAACAAGTTTTGAAAATAATAGAAAAACAGTAGGATATTTTATCTTGAAGTTCCTTAGTAGTCTCAGCAAACCATATGGTCAAACCTCCAAACCAGTAGAGTCATCCAGCTGAACTCTTCCTCTCACCGGACCTTAACAAAGAAAGTGGGAAAGAGACAGAAAAAAACCAGCTTAGTTCTGGTGACAAGAACATGTTGTCATGGCATTGAGATATAATGTGGCAGTGAGATATAGCTGCTATTCATATTACAATTTTGGCTTCTATATAATTAGGGAAAAATGGTGAAGGTACTGATCTACAAATAGACTCTTTGAACAGACTTTATAATGATACCTCCTGAGAAGACAGCAGAAAAAACAATGGTTTTGTCAGCTGCTGTTGTAAGTTAGGAGTAGAGATCTAATATTTTGATAAAATATTTGCTAAAATCTGTATTCCTTTCTTGCCTTATTGAAAATATGAAAGAACAATATGTGGCCAGTAGTTGAGATTCTACATGTATTTTGTGGCTTTTTCTTTTAGGGCGTGACACTGAAGCAGCTTCAGTCTTTCCTGACTTCTTCAGAGACTATATGAGATTCCTTTTCTGTGGAAGTAACAGAAGTAGCATTAGGAGTAATTGCTTTCCTCAGATGTCTGCTGAGTTACCTTTGTGTTCCTACTTTTCTCCTGGAATTGCCTTTCTGCTCCTGCTCATGTCAGTTTTCATCCATTACAATTTTATTCCCTGTCTCCTGGCCTTTGTCTTTGCTTTCTTCATCAGTAATCACAAAACACAGCTTCTGACCCAGCCTAGCCATGCTGCTTGAGGAATCCTGTGTTAATTCCCATTTAATACCAGGTATCTTACTACTCAAAAGATTTGTACTTGGACTTTTTATTTGATCTGAAAGAAGAGTACTTAGCACTCCAAACCCCCTTTAAAAAGTCTTTGATTTATTTTCTAGATCTCCAGATCAAGGATGGTCTTGATGAGGGAAGTTTCTACTCATGGACAGAAAAAGATGTTTAGATAGGTACTCGTTAAGAACCTTCAAAAGAAACTAACAGCTAGAAACTGAACTCACACTGACTTGCAGCACTAATGAGGCTTCCACACAATTCCTCACAGCACTGTGAAGCAGCTCTGTATGATTTTAATAAACTTGGCCTTGGAGAAACATTTGTTCTGCAAAATTATTTTGCTCCTAACATTGAATACCATTTGGTAGGTATTTTTAATGCATTAAATTATATAGACCAAATGGGACTTAGCATACAGAGGTATCAATCTGAGCACCTATAGCTGCAGTAGATGATTCTTTAATATGGACAGGCAAAAATTACTAGGGATTATGAATGGATTAAAAAAAATGGCTAACTACTATACCAAAGCTTTTGCTGTCACTACTCTTTGCTTAAATAGTTCAGAATGTAAGAGACCACCAAAAGAAAGTTGAGACGGCAAACACACAGTAATGCCTCTCAAATAAAAGAAGTACAGTTACAGTTCTAATGATAAAAATTTCCCTTTAAACATTTGGACTTAAAAATAGAAAATTTCCTACTGTCAGTGCCTGAAGTGCATATGACAGCAATCCTACTGTTCAGCTTAATGAGCCTGTCAGTCTAGAATATTAAGCAGTTTGATTTAAGCATCTTAAATATGATGTAGATCTAAAACGTTAATGGTAAGCAAGACTTTGGAAAATGTAATAAGGGACACTTTTCTTATATAAAAGAACCATCTATCATCTACTATTTGCCTAGATTATGAAAGGTGGTTATTAATTATTACAGCTTTGATTTCTAGGGACTTAAAGGATTCAAATCCAAAATTTCCAATGTATTTTAAGATGTTTCAAGACATGCCAAGGGTTCTTCACATTTACTTGCTGTCACTCAGTACTCATTTAATTTTTTTGCTCTTTTTGACACTCTTTTAAGGAATATTTTCCTCAGTTTTTTGGTCCACCACTGTGATTTCACTTGGCAGTCTTTGGATTAAGTCACTGCCTACAAATCCAGGATTTAGTGCTTCAGATGCTGTAGCCTTCTTATGGCACTCTTGCATCTCTAATCTTATTTCTGGTGAAAGAGACATCTCGATGTGTATCAGACACCAGCTCCCTTCTTTTTATTGCGTTGGTGTTATGGAAGGCTTGTATCAGTTTTCTACATATTCCTTGTCCAAGACATGATTTAAGCAACTGTAAACTTTTCTGCAAATACGCTGATCACTGATATGTTCTGGCCTCCCTTGCACTTTAGAAAAATAATCCTAAAAAATAATAACTACTTTGTTAAGTAGTTTAAGGGTAGACACTGCAAATTATTGATGGCTAAGGTTCAAGCTCCTTCTTGACTCAGAAGATGTACATTTCATTTGGGCAATGTGGATTTATGTCCATTTGTAAATGAATAGATTCAAACTTCTACCAGGGCATAGGTGGAATCACTGACCAACTTCCAGGTCATGTGTTAAGAAAATGAAGTAGAATCACAGAATCATAGAATGGTTTGGGTTGGAACAGACACCTTCCACTAGACCAGGTCGCTCAGATCTCCATCTGATCCAGCCTTGAACAGGGATGGGGCATCCACAACTTCTCTGGGAAACCTGTTCCAGTGCCTCACCACTCTCACAGTAAAGAACTTCTTTCCTAATATCTAATCTAAACCTGCCCTCTTTCGGCTTGAAGCCATTCCCCCTTGTCCTATCACAGTTTCTGATGAAAGGGAAAAATGGATTTTAGGAGGGAAAAAAGAAAAAAGTGGTACTCAGATTTCTATGCCAGTACTACTTGTGATTATATAACCAGCTCTATCCTGTGCCTGCAGAAGCACTAAAGCAGGTGGTCAACAGTAAAAGAACATTGGATTTTAAGCCAATTTTCTTTGAAATAGAGGTCACTTGAAACGTTCTCTACAATTTCCAGAGGAAAAAATTTCCCAGGTGGTCTGCTGCATTATTTAAATTACTTGAGATCGGCTGTGCTACCTCTCCCAAAGGATATTGGAAAAGACTTACAGTGTTTTTTGTTATATGAGAATTCAAGTCCTGTAAAGACTTGTGGAAGTTTTTGAAGCAAATTCTGGGAAAAATTAGATGAGAATATCTCCTTCCTTCTATTCTTCAGGTTGGACTGTTGTTTCTTTTTAAATAGCAAAATAATAAATCCGGCGCATTTCTTCATTATTTGATGCCACCTACATATCTATAAGCATTACTACAAAATTCTGAATTTCGTGTGTAATGATATTTACCCATTTACTTAAAAATAATCTTGTGGCCTCCCTTATTGGCTCATATACTTTAAATCTGATATTTTATTAGACATGCCACTTTCAGATTAAAGAATGTGGGGGGTTTGTTTGTTTGTTTGTTTTGTTTTCCCTTGGGAAATGATTAAAAGTACATTTTTTACCTAATTTTTTGACAGAATTGTGGAAGACACATTTCTTTTAGAAAATTTTTCAGCAGGTAATGGGGCAGTGGGATTTAATTACTATTTATATTACACAAGTCCATAGATACACAATCCTGGAAACAGGATCTCATTGTGGTAGATGCTGTTGAAACCCAATTCTTTCTTCATTCTCGAGATAAGAACCTTCCAGGCCATGGCAGTGCGAAATGCCCTATTCTTCTCTAGGTTGTCCTGGAAGGCTGAGCTATTGCTGATTGTCTGAGTAAGATAAGCTTACAATGTGTTTCTCTTGTTTACAAGGAGCTGACTGTAAAATAATTTAAGTGGGAATCAAGTAATAACTTTTGGTCACCATCATCATGGGCAAGGTTTGAATTGGTGCCTGAGATTGAAATGTGCTAAATTCCACCATCAGCCCAGTATTGCAAGCTGTACAATGAATAGAAAAAAAGCAAAACCCTCTATTTTTTGTTATGTGGGTAGTGTGCTTTAAATGTGAGGGAGTCTTCCTATCTGTGGCAGCAGGCAGCTTTGAGGTAATTGCTATTTTGTGTTTCAGTTCAGAGACAGACGTTCAAACGAATCATTGGCTTCTGCTTCTGTGTTCGGAGCTGGCCCCTTGGCATGTTCAGTTTTGTTGGTTTTAAAGGGGCTCCCAGTATAATGGGATATGCAACATTCCCACATATTTTTCCTGGTAAAAGTTTGGTGATTTTATATACAATTTAAGCAATCAAATCCTGTAACGGCTTTAGCTGCAAAATATGCAAAATATGATAGCTCCTCTAGCGACTCTACAACATACGTGGTGCTTACATTTGTCTGTATTTGACATTTTGATTAAATGCATACATTTTAAGAAGTCTTGCTCTGAGGCTTCAAGATTTTTCTTGTTTTATGTTTCTTTTCCATTTACTTTTGAAATTTGTATGAGCCACTCTTCTGGTCTGCCATGCGTAGGAGAGGTGTTAGCCCCAGTTCTGCTGTGGGAACTCTCTATGTTTCAGCTGTCTTTAATAGGATCACACTTCTCAAAAATAAGTCATATACTCATATAAAAAATTAGATAGAAAACTAAATTACATCAGCAGTGAAAAATCATACGACTGAAACATCAACTCTAATTTAAAAGCATTTCTTGAGACAATGTAAAATGTAATTCTATTGCTGAAGTGAGGCAAGGCTGTTGTGGAACAAAACTAATATAGAAGTCCGACAAATACTGTTAATAATCCACTGATATGTATAACTGATGAGAACAGTGTTGACAGCACCATATTGCAAAAAAAGAATCATAGCCTGCTGGGAACATTACAAATCCACTGGTAGACACAAGCAAAACGCTCTAATGCTGTTAGGGGTGCCACCACAGTGATGGGCCAGATTCTTGGGAGCTGAGATCTTCATAAATCAGAAGCTCTCTGGTACCACAACTGGTCCTTGCTTTGACTAATATACGATTACAGCTGAGGACTGTAATAAAGCAGAAATTATGCTAAGCGTAACCTATCTGTGCTGACGACACTTTGGAGGCCAGAGGTAACAAAGAGAACACACTAAGTCTGTCTCCTACAGAACAATCCCTACGAAATCCAGCTGAATTCAAAGGCCATTAAAGATTGAACAACAATACTGGATGTGTCTATTAGAATTTCCAAGTCAATTGACTTGTTAATGACATAATAAATCTTGTTTCCACATTATTAAATAAAACACTGCCTATTATAAGAATATTTGCCCATCTGCAAATGGGTGTCTACATAATGGACATTTACACAAAGATCCACTTTTATGAATTTTGACCCTGTTAACATGTATCATATCATATCATATCATATCATATCATAAAATTACAGAATTTTTAAGGTTGGAAAAGACCTCGAAGATATCAAACCCAACTGTTACCTTATGTACATATTATGGTTATATATTTCCATTTTAAAAGCTGTAATTAGAGTGTAAATATTGTTGGCTAATGTAGTTGGCTGTCAATAAGCACTTGTTATGGAAAGTGTGACATATGTCACTTAATAAGAGAGCATAAAATGCTATTTCTAATATAATTATGTAGGAATATGGAGCTCAGCTTAAGTCTTATTTGTGTATCATTGTCTAGAGTTAGAAATGTATTGAAGTATAGCCTGATTTTCTGATCCTTGGAAGTCAGGGTGCAGTAGCTACACTTAATTTCACGTGAATCCATCTGATCGCATTATAAAAAATATATTTTTCTAGTGAGAATTTCACTTTTGCATCTCTCCTGTAGACAGGGTGAGATTTTATCACCTTCCAGTTATTAATTTTAAACACTCATTCTTTTTTGGAACGACACAATGACCACCTTATGCCCCCTGGAAAGCCAAACTGTCTTTGGAAATTAAGTTTACCTTGTCACTTAAGGAATGGTTTTGGTTTTTTGTGTCAGTTAGGGCGGAGTGAATTTTTGTTATTTTTTAATTAAATGAATGTCCAGATAGAGGACACACTATCAAAATAATAAACTAAATTACTCTTGGAGTCTTATTTTATTTCTAGTTGATAGAATATGTTTTTGATGTCCTTATTTACGTATATTAGCTCTTTATTCCATAATTGGTGCCTTCATCTTATTAAGTAATTGACTTTTACTTCATTAGACGAAGACATGCATAACTTACACAGAGTTCTGGATATAAGAGAGGGAGTAGAAGTTCCTGATGTAGTCTGCTACATCAAGCCCACTCACAGCTCTTACAAATGGGAAATGTTATAAGACATGTGAATATGAAAATATTAGTGGCTAAGAGGAAATGCCTGACCTGGGGAAGGCCAGCTAGGCGTAGTCAGGGGAAGGACTGGAAGGGATCCAGTGGGATCCAGTGTGACCTGTTGCAAATAATGAATTCATGCAGCAGTCTAGCCTGGAGACAGCCATAAGCCTGATGTGCAACTTACTGCACTTGGCAGAAAGGCTGTTAATTCTAAATACTGCAGTTCCAAAGGAAAGTGTTTCCAATCAAAAGAGAGCAAGAAATGCACTTCTATTCCTGTAATGTTCACTGTTCAGTCTGCATAGGAGTCTCTCAAGCAAAGGATCCTGTTACTGCAACAGGCTTACATTTGAGGAAAATCAAGCAATTATTTTATTTATAACTTGTATGTGCAGTTTTATGTAATTCATAATAGAAGTGAGTGTTACTGAGCACTTGAGTACATAATTCTCTACTAAGACACCTTGGTGTTTGGTGTCAAACAAAGTACACTTGCATGATTGGAGTTTTGTCAGTATTGCCACTCACAGAATCACAGAACCATGGAAAAATATGGGCCAGAAGAGGCCCCTAGAGATCCTCTAGCCCAACTCAAAGTAGGTTCACCTTCAATGTCTAGGACATTGTCCAATTAAGCTCTGAATATCTCCAGGGACAGTGATTCCACAGTCCTCTTGGGCACCTGTTTGTAAATCCTGTTTCCTGACACCTGACCAGAACCCTCCCACATCGAAACTAAATATTTGTGCTTATTAACTGCTCTGAATCTCACTCTAAAATAATCAAGTAGCACTTATTTTAGGTGAGGCTGTTTTAATGATTATCAAGAAACTGCACCATCTTTCTTTTACCAGTTTTTGCACATTTAATGACCTGTGGATGCAAACCCTAAATTGAGCATATGATGTATATGAAAAACTTGCAATAATTTAATTTGCCAAATATTTATTTTACCAATGGTGTAGATCATTCTTATAAATTGTGGTAAGCACTGTAGCTGTACTAGTAACTAAAAATAGTGCAGACATACTAACTCAGTCTAGCAAAGTAAGGATATTTCAAAATAGGGTTCTTAGTGTTGTTGGATTGGTATTTCCAGAGAAAAACTCTGAAGTCAGATGCCACAACTCAGGAATTTTTAATGTTGTAGCAGAAGGTGCCACTGTGCTGCAAGAGACACCTGTGAGACAGAGAAAGAAGCAAATGCTTCTGGCACCTTTTTTTTTTTTTTTTTTAAATCTGCAAGTGTGGTTTTAGAAAAGCAGATTAATCGAAGTTATCAGAGTTATGGTATCCAGGGAAAGCAGGAAAACTACTCTTCAGAGGCTTTGTGAGATAGATCTAGCCACAGTATTTACACTGTTTCTACCAACATGTCTCCTTTTCCTGGACCCAGTTCCTGATTTACCTCTCATGACCAACCTTCCTGTGGAAGACCCTATTGATTGTAGCAGGAATAATAATTATGCTTCAGCATTTATAAGGAGTAAAATCTATAAATTTTGTTCTCTCATCATGTACTCAATAGTCAGATGGCATCAGAAGCCAGTGACCTGGAACAGAAAAGCACAGAGGAAGACAAGTCTGTTCTCTGGGAAGGTCTGTGCTCACTGTGTCATTTTTCTTCCTTTCTCTTTGTGTGTTTCTGATGGTGCCTAACATTACATGCTCTGAATTAGCTTTTGGATCTGCCTTTTGCTCTACTACAGTCTAGAAGGACCAGCTTCCTAACTTAAAGTAGTTGCCTACATTTAAATTACACACTCATCACATCACATGTATGCTTTTTGATATTATAGATCTCTAGTCACTTTCAGTAACTGCCTAGGTGAATAGCTGTGGTATCCACAAGGAATTCTATATGACCCACCTCAACTTAAGCCTTTCATCTTTGAGAGGATAACAAGAGGGTTTTATGGAAACCAGAAAATAGAGTATTTTATATACACATGTAACACCAGAAGTGGTAATGTTGGTTTAGAAGAAAAATGCTGGGAATGGTAGAAAAGAGAGGGCTATGCTTAGAACATTGGTTCTTTAAACACCGGATCCAAACTTTCACACACTAAATGTATTTTAATGCAGATGTATAGGTCTAGGAATCAATGATATGAAATATCAGACTGGCAAAGCAATGAAACTTTTACTCGTAACACTGACAAATCCGGTCTCACTGCTGCTTTACCAAATTAGTCCTGCCTGACTTGATGACTGACCTGAGTATGAATTAGTGCAATCTTACTGTGCCACTTCACTGTCCTAAAGTTCCCCCTCAACAACACCCTTTGAACTGAAGCTTTATGTGCACCGCTCCTGACAAGTCTTTTCCTCATCCTGCTCACACAAGTATTTAATCAGGTGGCATATTGCTCATGGCCAAACAAATAGTTGGCACATTCGGTTCCTCTGTACAGACTTTGCTATTCAAGCAGAGAACATCTGTCCTGTTGGCCGTGTTCACTGGAGGTTATTGAAAGACCAGAGAGACAAGCATATGTTTTTTTATTCCAGTATCTGGATCGCATCTTAGAATGGAAGCACACACTGTTCCCAGCGAACCTTGCTCACAGGCCAGTGACTCTGATCTGTGACTTGTCCTGTGCTTGTAAACCATAACACATTTGTACCTCTAATGTACTGATCCTGCACATCTTTGGATGACCTTTATATTATTTTGGGAAACTGCTAAATCTTCTCAAAGGAAAAGAAAAAAATTAGTAATACACACATGAGTAAAATCTGTGCATGAAAAGCTTGGTTAAAGCTGGCTGAAACTTTTCAGTTTTGCTAAGTGTTTAATAGTTGAAAAGTGGTGTTCTCTGGAAGTGAATGAATAAAATAGCAGCAATAATGGATAATCCACCGATTTCAGTGGGAACATTTGTAGGAGTCATTATACTCTTCTACGGGTACCTCTGTACCTAAGGGTTTTGAAGACTGTATATATCTACCAAGTGTTCTGGCCTACATCAGCTATTATTAAATTTACCTTAAATTTATTTGAGAAGCAGGAAAAGAACTGTACACTCTTAAGCCATTTACAATTTAAAACTTTGCTTTAAACAAGTCAGCATTTTCACTAACACCATGGTATTTGAAAAGTCCACTACAAAGGGAAATATTCTTTAATATTTCATGTATGTTATACATACTGGCATCAAGTAGTAACAGTCCTCTTGTATTGCCAATTCACAAACACAGCGACAAAGAACAACTTTTTGATCACTGTAGCCTAATTTGCCTTCTTTATAGCTTTCTTCATGAGGTAATCTTCAGATGTAGTAATATATGACCAGCATGGGAGGGAGGGGATTCTGCCCCTCTGCCCCGCTCTGCTGAGACCCCACCTGCAGGGCTGCAGCCAGCTCTGGGCTCCCAGCACTGCAAGGACAGGCACTTGTTGGAGCCAGGCCAGAGGAGGCACCAAGGGGATCAGAGGGATGGAGCAGGCGGATTAGAGGAAAGGCTGAGAGAACTGGGGTTGTTCTGCCTAAAAAAGAGAAAGCTCTGGGGTGACCTAATTGTGACCCCCCAGTACCTGAAGGGAGCCCACAGGAAAGATGGAGAGGGACTTTTGACAAGAGGGTGGAGTGACAGGACAAAGGGAAGAGCTTCAAACTGAGAGACAGTAAGTTTATATAGACATTAGGAAAAAATTCTTTATTGTGAAGATGGTGAGGCCCTGGCACAGACTGTCCAGACAAGCTGAGGCTGCCCCAACCCTGGAAGTGTTCAAGGCCAGGTTGGATGATCTCTGAGCAACCTGGTCCAGTGGAAGGTGTCCTTGCCCATGGCAGGGGTTTAAGACCTAGATGACCTTTAAAGTCCTTTCCAACCCAAACAATTCTGTGATTCTATGGTAGTTATCTGCAGGGCCTATTGTGAGTAGAGGGGGACACCACTCCTTAGTTGCATCAAGAGGCTTTGGAGTTGTTATCTGGCTTTGTATGAAATAGCTGTAATCATGTCAGACACTTAAAAAACCCTGACACTGTAACGTTTGGCAACAGTAAAACAGCTGTCACTGACTGCACACAAGAACTAAAAATTAACTTGCACACCATTTATGGGAGTATGTGTGGGCAGTGTACACTATGCAGAGATACGGTTCGGACCGTTTACGTGAAGAAATTATTAAATGAATAAATCTCTAGTATATGCAAAATAAAGCGGGGAGGGGAACGGGGAAAGGAAGAAAGCAAGGCGAGAGATAAAACCTTTGGGACCCCAAAGCCGCGGCGACAAGAGGCAGGGCCGGGCGCGGCCGCTGCCCGCAGCCCGACAGTAGGGGGCGCTCGGGCTTCACGGTGCGGCGCTGCCGCCGGCCCGCGACGGGCGGGACAACGGGGACGCCCTCAGTGTGTGTGACCCCCGGACGGGGCGTCTGTGTCCCCACCGCGGGGTGAACGTGCCCCCCAGGCGTGCGTGTGACCCCTTAACGGGGTCTGTGTGTCCCCTTAACGGGGTCTGTGTAACCACTGAACGGGGCGTCTGTGACCCCTGGCGTGTGTGCGACCCCTTAACAGGGTGTCTGTTCCTCCTTAACGGGGTGCCCGCGTCCCTTTAACGGGGTGTCTGTGACGCTTGGGTGGGTGTCTGTGCCCCTCTACCGGGGTGTCTGAGCCCCCTCGGCGTGTCTGTGACCCCTCATTGGATGTCTGTGCCCCGCCGGGGTGTCTGCGACCCCTCTGGAGTGTGCGTGACCCCTCAGTGGGTGTCTGTGACCCCCGGGGTGTGTGTGACCCCTTAGGGGCGTCTGTGCCCCTGTCACGGGCTGGCTGTGCCCCCTCACAGCGTGTGTGTCGCATCACGGGGTGCCTCAGCTCCCATCGCGGGGTGTCAGTGCTCCCCTCTCCCTGGGTATCTCTGTCTCTCTCACGGGCTGTCTCAGCCCCCTCTCGGGGTCTGTCCCGCTCCGGCACCGGGAGCCGCTTACATCCCCCTTTCCTCCGCGCGGGTCCTTCCCTCGTGTCCCTCCCTCTTTCTGCCGTGGTGCTGCGGGGTTTGTTCCGAGTGTCTGTGGGAAAGGGGCTGTTCTCCCGGTTCCTGGGGGGCGAGGCTGCTCGTTCTCCCGTCTCGTCACTGCCGCCTCGGGGGACCTCGAAACTTTCCCGCTGGCGGGAGCTGCGCTGCAGCCAAGGGGCCCAAGGGAGGCTGGAGGCTCCTGGGTTTCGGCGGAGCCCGCCGGCTCTGTGAGACACGTGTGATCTTTTGTGTTTTATTTTATTTGCCACATTCCCTTCCTTTTCTACAGAGCGGGCCAGCAGAGAAATCCCTAGGGAATATTCTTTCGAGGGTCCCCCTCCCGAGCGCCTGCGTGCGTGCGCGCGCGAGAGGGAAAATGAATAATTAGAGAACAGTTCCATGAAATCACTTACCGAAAAATTAGCTGCCCATTAAAGAGGAAGCGGTGAGAAGCAATCATCTAAATCCTACCTACACCCAATTGTAGAGGGGAGGCAGCGATCTCAGCCCTGCGGCTGCCTGCTGGCATCGCCGTCCCCATCTCCTTACCCCGGGAGGAGAGAGAGAGAGAGAGAGAGAGAGAGACAGAGAGAGAGGGAGAGAGAGAGAGGGACGCGTGGGTGTGGAGCGCAGTGGTTTAGTCCACACCCCGCAGCCTCCCTTCCCCAGGCAGCCTCGGCAGCCGCGCTCATTCTCCTCCCTCTCCCTGCCAGCCGGTGTGTCCGCGGCGGCGGGAGGCGGAGGCGGCGGGAGAGGAGGGGAGAGAGGAGCGGAGCGAGGAGAGGAGCGGCGGACTCCGGGGCCGCCCGGGAGAGCCGCGGCGGCGGGAGAGCCCCGAGCTGCGCGCAGCCCCCGCCGCCGCCACCGCTCGGCAGCAGCCGCGGCACCGCGCCGGGGTCCTGCCCTCCAACAGTTCCCGCTCCGCTGCCAGTGAGGAGGGAGGTGTAGGGGACACGGCTCTATTTTTTTTTTTTTTTAAATTTTTTTTTTCTTTTCTTTTGAGGGGATGCTGAGAAAGCAAGCCGTTCCCCTCCCGTGTAGCACATTGCCTGGGCGTTCCTATTATGGAAGTTAAGTAAGAAACTCTGCAGCTTGAACTGATTTGGGGAGAGAAAGGGAGAGAGAAAGGGGTAGGGGGAGGGCGAGAGGAAGGCAAAATAGCCGAACCAAACCAATGGTTTTCCTGCAAAGTGCCGGGAAGTTTGTGGAGCACTTTCTAGGAATCAGGTCCTTTCTCAGAGTCTCTCCTTGTCTTCCGAAGAAAGAGCTTGCTTTTGGATTGCCATGGATCCTAAAGAGAGCCTTAGACACACTTGAATAATTCCACTGCTTGGGCTGGATTGGTGGGAATTTAGGAAGGAGCGTGTGTGCAAAGCAGAAGCCTTCGGAGCTCACTCGCTGCTTCTCTAATCTGTATGGATCTAAAAGTGTCACATTCAAGACCTTTGCCTCTCCAGCTTTTGAATTGAAGATTTCCCTTTCCACTTTAAGTAGCTGCTAGGAAACTGAAAACTTTTGGACCTACCTCTTACTGGCTTTGGATACTTTTTCCTTTTTTATATTTTTTCTTTTTTTTTTTTTTTTTTTTTTTTTTTTAAGTCTCTGTGGAATTGGTCTTGCAAGCGCTCGGGATTGTTTTTAATATGTCAAAATGGGTCTGCTGACGCCACTCCTGCTCTTCGGATTTGCATTTTTTCAAGTCTATGGTAAGTTCACTTATTGTAGATATGTCATTTCTGTGCAGAAGTCCCCTTCATCTGAATTTGATTTGGGACAGCACATGGATGGCATTATAAGCTTTAACGTTACAGAGCCCTAAGTTTGTTCCTGGTATAAAAATGGTATTTTGGGAGGGAGGGATCGGAAGAGGGAGAATATATGTTTCCAATAAGCAGCCCTTCCCGTCTCCTAACTTAATGGAAAAGCAGCTTATGAATGGAATAATGCCAGCTTGAGGTGGCGAGCAAAGAGTAAAAAACTACCGTGATAAGTCTTTTATTTGGGGGTGGGGAACGGGAAGGGGAAAGGAAAAGCAGAGCGCTCTTGTAGCTGGTATTACTTTGCCGCCTTCTATTGTTGAACTTTCCACGGGTAGAGCCAGCTGATGAAATAAATAGGTTAGCCCTGCCTGGGCTCCAGGTGAGGCGGACTGGCGGATTTCCAGCGTCCCTCACCGCCTCGTTCGGCGCTGGCGAGCGGCAGGAAGGGAGGGAGGCGGGCTGGGAGCGCGGGGCGGCGGCAGCGCGGCCCCGACCACCGCGCTCCGCCTCCGCCCATCCCTGCCGAGCCGGGCAGGTGGGGCGGCAGCGTGTCCCCATCAGCTCCATCCTCATTCCGAGCTTCCCGGAGGGAGGCTTTGCATGAAGCTTAGCGACGTCTGGGGAAAGGGTGGTTTTCCTTACGAACACCGCCTTCCCCGCCCCCCC
>WAAE01014573.1:0-10800 GCA_013400495.1 Nicator chloris | reverse complement strand
CCCCCCCCCCCCTTGGGTGTGCTCTGCAACGTTTCTTGTGGTTTCGAGTTTAAGTACTGGATGGGGAGCTGTAAATTGTCATCTTGGGGAAGTACGGTTTAGCAGGGCGAGAACTTCAGTGCAAGGGTAAATGCCTTTCAGAGTAGGGGTGGGCGCTGTGCTGCTGCACAGGCGGTGGATGCACTGGAGCAGCTCAAGCTCACGACTAGGAGCGAGCATCCAGCCCTACAGAGGGTGTTGCTGGCCCCTAATGCTCGGCAGCCCGGCTAGCGTGGGGTTTTTGCAGCGCTAAACAGCCCTTTAGGCTTGAGGTGGGTGCAGTGGCTGGGACCCTGGATGTGTTTGCCTGTGTGTCACAGCAAACTTTGTTCCAAGAAGCTGTTCACAGCATTTGCAGCATCAGTCCCGAGGCAAGGGCTCGGGGTTTATTGTTTGCAGTGACAGGCTGCTTTGGGTGTTTCTCCACCACCTCCTAGCAAGAAAGGAGGCAAATAGAAGAGAGACAGATTCAGGTGCAGTTTTACCATGGGTGCGTAATATGCTCTGCATTTTAATCCTAGGTTTGGTCAGTCGATAAGAAAATTTCTACATAAAGTATGCACATGCTAAACTAACCAGGAGAAGTTTTACCTGTAAAAGGATTTAATAGAACATTTGTCTGTCAGCGCAGTCATAGTTTTGAAGGGATTTTATGTTTTGCTCTATTTTTCTTGCTGCAACAAAAGATCCTTAACTTTAAGACCACTGATACTGGAGGTACATTTGTGAACAAACGGCAAACATCAGGTTATGTAATTATTAGTAAGTGCTTAAAATTGTGTGTAGCTAGAAGGAATACAATTAAAGTGCTCAGTGGAAGTGACAGAGTGAATCAGAGGAGCTTGGTGTTACAGAATGTAATTAAAGTACCGGTCTGTTTGGAGATATATGAAACAAATGCAATTAACCAGCTTGCTGGAACGACAGGAGCACGACATAATTTATTCGAGTTTTGTCATGGGGAACACATGTAGAACGTTTGTTCTAGTTTAGCCTTATGAGGGTGAGGCGGTGCAGGTGAAGCACACAGCTAGTTTACAGCCCGGACCATTAGAAAAAAGGGCCAAGAAGCTCCCGGAATATATGTGATACTCCCCTTTTGTGGGAAGACATTGCAGACACTGTCAAGTTTGCCTGCATTAACAACTCTCCGAAATAAATATATAAAGAGCTTTGTGGATAGCACATCATGACCAAGTAGATATAAGCTGTTATTGTCGAAATGACTAACAAGTAGCTTTGAAGAAATACTGGCAGGCAAGCTTGGCACACAGTGCTTTTGTCTCCTTAGAAGCATAGTAATTACGATCACATCTTAGGCTGACATATACCACTAGTTGCTTTGAAAAGATCTCTATCAGCACCATTTGTGATGCCTTAGTTTAAGAATAAAAGGCAAACCCCAACAGACCTCTTGTTTAATAGGTCCTTGGTTTATTTTCTGTGTTTGAAAGTTACCTCTTAGTGCATTTGTGGGTTTGAGAGGGCTTTGTTGTTAGGCTTGGCTGGGTGTTTTTGTTTTTTCTCTTGGCAAGAGGTCCAGACATAGACACTGTAGCATTTGAGGCATGTTAACCATCCTTTTTCCTCCGAGTTTAGTTTTATTTAGTGATTCAAAAGCGGTACAGATCAAAATGATAATCTTTTTCTTCTAAAGTTATTTTCCTTTCCATGGTTTTAGAATACCTGAGAATTACACAGCTCGATGAAAGTAGCAGAAAACATGTGCTACATACACATATGTAGATTTTAGGTGTTTTATTATTGTGCTTTTGATTTTCCTGTAACCCTGCCCTCATGTACTCTGATGAGTGAATAACTTCAGTTCTCTTTTTCTTTAGCTATCAGTCGTGGTTATTGTTCTTGACACAAAGCAAACAAAGAAAAAATCAAGCAGAAAAAAGCCCAAATACCAAAACACACACAGAACTCCCCCAAATAAACAACAAAACACCCCACTAGACAGGGTCTGCACCATAAAGTAAGTCACTAGCTACTGGAGTTAAAAGAGCTGATTACATGTAGATTTTTAATAGTGTTCAATTGATTGCTCTTTCATTGTTCTGTGTTTTGTTATCCTTCTTCCAATAATTAATAAAGTTTAAAAGGACAAATATTAACAGAAAAGGTGACAACTGATGTGAACACAGGTATTGGTGGGCCAGACCGTGGTCTGGAAGGACTCAGAAGTACTTTCAATGAAAATGACTACCTTTTATGTCAGAGCTGGCTTTTTAGTCCCTTGAAAACTGCAAATGTGATGCTTTTGAATGGGAGAAGGTGTTAAAGATACATGAGAATAATTTGGTAAAACCAGCATTTTATCACCATATTACTATGTTTCAAAAGCACTTCTTAATGAAAAGTGTGCATCTGAAATGGTGTGGTGGCTGAAACATTCTGTATTTCTTTTCCTTTTTATTTTTTTTAATTCATTTTATTTCTTCATGCCAATGAGCTACCATCTGTGGCCTTGTGCAGGTCCCTGTTGCCTGTTGGAGAACATGGCTTACATATAAAGCTGGAGTATATTCTTCCAGTGAATATTTGATCTGACAGGGTCTTGATCTCTCATGTGATTTTTGCTGTTGATGGATAACCTTTGCTTCTGTGGAATGTGTGCATTTTAATGCTTTAAGAGTAAAATTCTGGAGAGTTTGCAGTTTTGTTTCTTTTACTTTGTTCCTCCATAGGACCCAAATCTGCAGAACATTTAAGTGCTTCCATCTCTTAGCTACAGTCTTGCTGAAGTTAATAAGAATTTAAACGTGTTCCAAGTTAATCGTAGGCTTTAAAACTTTGCTGGGTAAGGATAACTTAGGCCTATGATGACAGGTTTTGCTGAATTAGTCTCAAGATTTTGCTTTCTTTACTTCCTGTCATGTGAGTTGCCATTGCAATGATATTTTTTATGTGCAGAAGATAAGCAATGAGGGAACCCTGTCATTGTACTTCCAGAGATGGATTTGCTTGATAAGTAACACGATAATCCAGGTACTTTGGTTTGTGTCTTTGCTAATTTGGAGCTGTGTAAAAGGTCTGATACTCCACAAATCTTTCTGAAAAGTTGGAATTAGGGGGTCTTAAGCCTTCATGTGTGTTGCACTGACTACAATAATCCTTCCATTATTCCAGTTCCTTCCAGGAACTGTCTGGAATGGTGATGTTGCTCAGGGAAATGGAGTTTTAGCAATGCAGGCTAAAGATATGCAACCTCAAAAGTAGAAAAAAGAATTAAAAACATTTTTAAGGATGCATAAAAAGTATCAAGAAGATATGCCAAAAAGTGTGTTGAGAGGAAAAGGAGGCTTTGGCTGGTCTGTCCAGTCAACTCCATTTGCAGGGGTCGCTTTTCCTTAGCAATGCTTCGTGGGCTCACAGCCCTGAATTCAGTACGTGCTCTGTCCGCTGCTGAACCATTTAGTGGAGATTACTGAAGAGTATGCAATGGCTTTCTAGCCATTTGTTACCCTTGAATTGCTATTCAGATATTGATCTGGGCTAAATAGATTGCTAACAGGTTCTGTGCATTCTGTTTCAGCCACCTAAGAGGACGCTGCTGTCAGGTTTTATCTGTTATCTCAGCTGGCATGGCAGAGCTTGCTCTTCCCGTGGCTGCCATCTGGCTCACACCTCTCACACCAACCTTGGGGAGGATACTTAGTGATCATATTGATGCTGTTTCTTGCCAAGAGGCTCCCTTACTGGTGTGCTTTTCTACGTTTCTATAGAAATCTCTTTATTTTGCAAGATTTAGGCAGAAGAAAGGAAGTTTGTTTATTTATTTGCTCTTGCCAAATAAAAAAGAAAAGTGTTGGCTTTTTGGTTCTGACTGAACAGACACTTCTTACGTGTAACTGCTGAATTTTTACAGTACCCTTTTATTGTTACAAGAGGTTTCTTGCAGTGGTACTTGACGGTACACATGCCTTGTATGTTCACAAATAATTGTTTTGGTACGTGGACAGGTACAGGATCTGATCTTAAATCAATACTTCAGAGAGAGTGTTGAGGATAACTTTTATGCAGGATGGTTGTGTGGACTGCTAATTATGAGATCTTTGAATGCAGAATATTTGTATAGAAATAGAGATTTGCAGATGTGTATTTTGGTCTCACCATCTTTACTCTCACACCTGACTTCTAATATAAATTGTGGACAGCAATTAAACAGTTGAAGTTATAAGTTCAGAAATAAGATTTAGTGTTGTCCTCACCTCGGACCTTTTCCTTAACAAAATAACTGCTAATAACCCATGATTAATAACTTTGGTTGTTATGGTGGATAATTAAATAAGGCCCATTAATTTAGGTTCTGATCTGCACCACTGAAATCTGTATGAGTTTTGCTGTTGAGTTCACAGAACACTGAGAAAGCAGGGGATGTTATCTTGGCTTACTGTCATTGTAATCTTGCCATAAGATGAAGTTGGCTTCTTGTTACATGCAACACTACAATAACTGCAAAAATACTAGAGGCTACAAAAGTGCATATTGGTAGCCTCAGTTCTGCTCATTGCTTTCTACAGTGCTCTATTTACTAGAGCAGAGTTTCCCTTTCTAACAAAAAAAGCTGATTCTTGAGCTATGTTGTGTATGTAAATAGAGGCATTCTTAATGTTTTTTCAAGCCAAAAGTTCATGAAGTAAAAAATGGCTTTTTAATTCCATCTCTGCAGCTTATCTTGGCATTGCTGCCATGGAAGAGATCCAAGACGTTCTCTTAATTTTATTAAAATAATAGCCTTCATCAATAAATACATGAATAACAATGGACAAACTACCCAGGAGTACCCATGTAATAACCTGCTGATACTTACATTGAGCTGCTGTGCTCTGGTGGCCAAGGCTTACTGAGATTCTTCTCTGGGTTCTGGACAAATGTGAAGTGAGGATATTCATCTCAACGTTGTTCTGGTAGAAGTATCTTGTGCATGTGCATTGAACTTTAAGCTCTTTGCTACTGTCCCCCAGTCATTTTTGATATTTTTTTCCTGAGCAATTTTTTTTTTTCTGTAAACGAACTAAAGAATAGTTATTATCTGCAAATCCCTGAGTTAATACATCTGTTTAACTAGGTTGTGAGAGAACTTTCTGCTTATGTACTAGATGGGTTGGCAAACATTATTCCTTGTTGCTTGTTTGCCTTGCCATTTCTACCAGGAACCGTCGTGTCTCTGGCTTGCTGATAACCGAAGGTCACTCTTATCTAGTGATTCCAGTGTGTATTTTGTAACCCATCGAGATTGTGTGCATGCAGGTGCTATTGCAGACTTTCAGTGCTATTATTTGTTGTGGTTGTGGGGATACTCGGTCAGTTCTACCTCCCCAAGTGATGACTGGAAGAACACAAAAATCTCTGGATTTATTCCTCATCATTTTCAGTTGCTCAATGCACAAGACGCTCTTCCAAGCTTGGTTTGGAGCAACCTTAATCATGTGGTATTTGCTTGCAGAATTACTCTTGTCAGTGAGTCTTCATTGTACCACTTCAGTTCCAGCAGAATTCTTCAGTCTGATGACAGTGAGGAACCCGCCACTGTGCTACTTTATATTTTGTTATATCTTGCTTTTACTTTCTCTCATCGCTTTGCCTCAGATTAGTTCGGAGAACAGTTTATTTGGTCTGATATATGGAAATGAACTGGTAGGACGAGTGGGGATGCCAGGAGCTAAGTATGGCCTCACTCATTAGAGACTACCTAGATGGCTGTGCCACCCTGTCTGTTGCAGCATATGGTCTTTTCGTTTGTATCTAGGCATTGCCTCTATAGCTTCAGTGCAGTGTGCCAAGGAGAGAAGAGCATCTCTGTGATGTGCCTGTCATAAATGCAGATTGGACAAATAAGTAAGGAATTAACGGCCAGCAGCAAGTTGTAAAACACAGCGAGCTGTGGTTCACTGGTATTAATCACTTGCCATTGATTACAAGAGAAACTGAGTGGGAAAAATGTAACCTTTTGAAACCAAAATGTCAGGTAACTAACATCAGTCAGCTTGTTCCTCACTCGTAGTGAATGGAGGGACAGTTCATGCCAGAGTACCACAGGTAATTTTTTTACTGCTGTGAAAATGTCAAGAGTTAAAAAGCAGTTGTGAAAAGTATTCAGTGCTGGAGGAGCCCTGTGATCATGGGTTCTCAGGCTGTCATTCTGTGCAGTTTCCAAACTCCATATGTCCTGTAGCCCAGATGACTTCATCCTGGCAAATGCAATGGCCAGTTTTAACAGTTTTATCCTGAAGAGAATTCTGCAACTAAATGATGGACAACAGTTTCTTTCAGTATTATGAAAAATTCAAATGGCATAGCAAAGCTGTTGGACCAAGCTGGTTGGAAAAGTGTGTCTTCTTCACTTGGGTTGCCTTTCCCTAGAGAACTTGATCTCTTTGGCATTGTGACTCCATAGTAGAAGCCTGCAGGAAAAGGATCTGTGGGTGCATCTTCCTTCTCAGTTTCCAGAGCATATTATGTCACCTTTGAGACATGGAGATGCTTATTGTTCCTGTATGTTACAGTAGGACTGCTCTGCTCAGACAGTTTTCTAGAGAGAGAAATTACACTGTAACTTGGGAGAAAAGGTGGAATAGTAGGCTGATTCCAGGTCCATGGCTTGATGGAGAGAGATACCCTGCAGAGGAGCTGGGCTTACCAGGAGAGTGCTGATCCCTGAACGCTTCAGGGTTGTTTCATACTCAGTATGTTCAGGCTTTTATTGTTGCTATGTCGTTTGTACATCACCAATCTATGAGGTGAATAAGCTTTTCTGTGAAATTGTTTTAGTCCAGGTTTGTTTGGAGTGGTTTCAAGAAAATGCTAATCTGTAGTTTGATGCAGTGAACCAAGGTCTGTGCCAGCTTTAAGCTGATGCACTGCAGAAGTGCTGTGATAAATTGACTGGGGCTTTTTGTATATATGTTTTTATGACATGTAAGAAGAATTCAGTGGACTAACTAGAACAGTTGGTTTACATCAAGGCAACAGCTATTAAACAAAGTACTTTGAGTGGAAAAAAATAACTATCAGAAATATTGCAGGCTGTATTTTGTTCTTGATCTATGCATCTGTGTTCTGCAACATGTAAATCCTATCTATGGGGTAAAATCACAGCATTTAGAATAGGAGGATCCTATGATAAAATTGGCTTTTAGTGCTCTTGTGTTTAAATCCGTAAGAATGGTTTTCTCTGTGTATAGGTCTAGATTAAAAAAAACCCAAAACAACTG
Organism: Nicator chloris; assembly: GCA_013400495.1. Taxonomy (NCBI): domain Eukaryota; kingdom Metazoa; phylum Chordata; class Aves; order Passeriformes; family Pycnonotidae; genus Nicator; species Nicator chloris. Next base: position 3,538 of record WAAE01014573.1, on the reverse strand, counting down.
TGTGGAGAGATCATTAGAAGTGCTTCTAGATGTAAGTATAGAAAACAACTTTAGAAACTGTAAGGTATAGAATTTATGTCTCTGAAAGCAAAACTATAAACAGTAGTAGGAACCATTAAAGGAAAATGAAATGTGACAAGTAGGCAAACAGATACTTAATTAAATATCAATCAGTGTAAACCAGAACTGCTTATTATTGTTATTATTTACTGACTCTTTTTTTGACAACTGCTCAATTTAAAATGAAATGCAAAAGAACATATGTCTGTCTTTGTATGACCCCAAATACCTCTGTTCCCCCTTTCAGTGGACAACATGCCTTTTTTTCCCCTAAGTGTTTTTTGGTTGCTAGGAGAAGCGCATTGGTCTGCCCTGCTCTTATCCTGAAGTAAAACTGAAAAGTGTATTGAGGTAAAGAGAGGGGCAAAGCACAGTGTGGGCCATGAATCACAACTTGTCTCTAATATGTCCACTTTGTTCCCACTTTTTCTTTGAAAACTTTTGTTTTTACTGATGGTGTGTGTTTCCAGCTGATCTCCCAAAGCCATTCAGAAAGTTTAAAAAAAAAAAAAAAAAGAAAATTGTGCTGTTAAGAGTCCACTCAGAGGAACAAAAAAAGGAGGTGGAGACTTTAAGACTTATTCATGGGGCCACAGTGGTAGCAATGCACAACTCAGTGAATGGCTTCAGTCAGCTGCTGTTAAACCTGGGTGATTGATACTTTCTGATTTTTGCTAGAGCTAGAAAAGCGTGCAAAAAGTCTTCATAGTGCTCCTGCCAGTTTTAATGCAAGGTATTGAAGTTGTTTACAAACTATTTCAAACAGCAGAATATTCAGTGTTCTTGAAGCATTCAAGTAGCAATGTTGCATTATGTGCGTTAAAATCAGAAAGGATTGTTAATAATTGTGGTACTCTTGTTCTAGTTTGGGAAACCCTTTATTCACTTTTTCAACCATGCTTTTTCAAATAATTGTGTGCTGTGGCAAGAATCACTTGACTATTACCTCCTACAGTGATCTAGAAGTTGCCTTATCCAAATGTCATTGGCTATTTTTAAACCTTGTCAGTTAGAAATCGTATGTCATGATGTAACGGGTATAAATTATTTGGCAATATTGTCTATATTAATAGACTATCAAAATCATGAGAGTTATGGCAGATTTCACTTGAAATTGATTGCAGGGGGAATGTAGAGACAATATATTCTTTCCTCAAGTGCTTAATGAAACTTAGCCTGGAGAGCAGTCTTAAAGCAATAATTATATGTCTCAAGAAAGATTGCTGAAGAGGTTGTGTGTGGGTCCTGTGAATGAGGAGACTGAACATGTGGCTGCAGATATCTGTGATTTGGGCTATGGAAACAACTGACTGCCTGTGGACAGAACAGGCCCCTGTATCATCCCTTACCAGCACTAAATGGTGAGTGGCCAAGGGTCTCATTACCAATTTAAAATGTTGTGTTGACTCAATTTAGTGACATGCAGATAACAGAGAAATTCAATGATGATGTACTTGGAAAAATAGTGCAGCAACTTGTAACGATTTGTTATTCCCACAGGGACAAAATAGGTTTCACCCATATTTTCAAGGCTATTGGGTGACCTGGCAGTACTGGATTGAGTCCCACTGTAATTTAATGGAATTTGTGTCTGTTTAGGTCAGGGCTGAATTTGCCCCCAGGGAAAAATGAAGATGGAAGAGTTGTAAGTTAAATTACAGGGAACTGGCTCTATCTTACAGGCTGCTAATGGGGGTGGGAGTCTGTGTGCTTCTTTTCTGCATGGTGTTTTTTTAAATTTTTCTTCCTGATCCATACAGACTCTAGAAGTAGTTTAAATATCATCCAAAGTACAGCTGAATTTTCAGTTACTTCCATGAAAGCTGCAAGTGCTGAGACCAAGAATTTTCCCTCCATAAATCACAGCAGATGTTGCCTCAGTCATTCTTCAGTGCTACCTCAAAAGCACTGTTGTCTTTCTTCCAGCTGAGTCCTTCTTCCTGCTGAGACCTGCATGGGGAAACAGACACGGTTTTGTTGCTGCACGTGGACATTGGTTAATGAATTTGGATTAGCTATCAACATGTTAATATAAAGGATGTGCCCAGTACCACTTAGGAACTCCATGGCAGAAGGAATAGTGAGATCTGGTCTCCAAGAACACAGCTGATGGTGGGAGAGGTGTGCGGTTGTTTATAGTTGAGGAAGAAGGGTGACTTGGATTATTTCTGCTGCTGCAGCATCTGTTTGTCTGACATCTAAAACAGGGCAACTTTTGAGCTCCAGGAGGATCAGAAGGGGAGAATTGCAGACCATTAAATACGCCTTCTAGTAATGATTTTCCTTCCTGTTACTTGATAGTCCTGCCACAATGAATTATGAAGGAGAAAAGAGGTAGAGGGAGATTCAGCACCGCTGGCTTGGGACAGGGGTTGTGGGGGGAGCAGGCACTGCTGTGGTGAAGCATTGAGCAATGCCTGTTCTTCCTTGTCCTTCCCCCCTAAGGTATGTGCCTCTGGGAGCCTAAATATGCTAGGGAAGGAGTCAGGAAAGAAGTGGTAGCTGTGGGCTTGTCTGAAATTAGAGGAAACCTCTCGTAAATGGTGACATTTAGCTGAATTTTTTCCTGTTTCATTTCCTTATTCATGCAACTCAACACGCCGAAGGAAGGGCCATTCTCCAGAGAGCTCCTCTGTTTCCCAGAGCTCAGTGCCTTTGTAGAATAAACTTCTTTCAGATTAAGTAGCCTACATCTATTTATATGGAGGACCAGTTTATAGCTATGATATTGAAGTGGAGAAGCAAGTAAAGAAGGCAGTTTTCTTTTAGTATGAGACAAATCTATGACCATTTCTTACACTTTCTTTCTCCCCTCCTTCTAAGTCTTTTTTTTCTGTGATGAAAGATGTGTGACTTTCTTGTCAAGTTTCAAATATGAAATCTCCTCACTCTCAGTGCTTTACATTTCTAATTGTAGAACATTTTCCTCTGCATAGGCTAGAAAATGAGAAATGCCTTAGCTCACAACACAGAAATCAGTGGAGTTGAAACATCTACATTTATTCTAGGCCAGGGAGAAAAATGTGCTCTTGTGTTTACAGATTTTCATTCCCTGTGCTATTCATCTGCTCCATCTTCTGTGGTTTATTCATGTCACATGCCTCCTTGTATTTCATAGTTGAAGAGTTTGTTTAAAAAAGTTTTCTTGTCAGTTGCTTTAGTTGATTTTCCAGCTCCTTTTCTGTTCTATTCATTCTTTGGCTGCTGTTTTCTAGCCATGTTGCTTGAATATGAAGAATAAAAGGGCAGAAATGGTTGGAGCGAGGGGAAGGCAGTGTTGGTGAGGGAAGTACTGTTATAAGAAACTTTGTCCTTTGGCAGGGTTACTTGGTAAATTCTCTGCATAGGAGATGATGATTATGGAGGCATAATCTTCTGCCACTCTTAAATAGTGCCATGAGGAAATTAAAATATATGAAAATAAACTGACAAAATTTACATGTGCAAGCCAGATTTTGGAAAGAGGTACCTTCCTGGA
>WAAE01014570.1:0-53893 GCA_013400495.1 Nicator chloris | reverse complement strand
ATAAAAAAAACCCAAAACAAACCCTGATGGAACTTGATTACAATAAATCTTTGGAGTTTTGAAATTATTTCAGACTTAGAATCCCCTCTGTAGCAGATACAATTGTGAAATGATGGGAAATCTTTGAAAATATTGGTAATTCTTTTAACTAAGCAGCGAAAATAACAACAGGAGAAAAGAAAAGGAAAAACCCCCCAAGAGTTGTAGCATTAAGAAGTAAACAGAGAACTGAAAAGAGTTCATAGGGATCTACCCCTGTGGTGAGATAACCCAGTGTAAGTGCTTGGTGCACATCTTAGCTCTGCATGAAGATACAATCCCAACCAGACAGAGAATCCTCACCTAACACAGCAGGAATGCCAGAACTGTGCATTTTTCTCCACCTCTCCAAGACACACTCAGCATTGCACTTGCTCTCCTTATGCTTTTTCAAGGAAACTACTGAGTTGCTCTTCAGTGCCTGCATGGCAAAGTGAAAAGTTACACATTCCTGCAATGCTGCCGTACTTGCTCCAATCAACTCTAATAAGCAGCATCTCTTACTAGAATTTAGCACACCTTACTGCAGAAATATAAGAAAAAAGCTAATAAAGTTTAGGTTGCTTATATGAAAAAAAAGTATTAATGGAGATAAGTTTCCTTAATTTCCTGTATAAAAACTACAAGCTCATGTTTCCATGTATGAACACATTAGACAGATAGCTAATAAAGGAAAAATGTCAAGCTTTTGCCCTCATTAATGTGTCATCTCTAATCTGACTCCATGATGTAACAACACGCAGATTCGTGTTTCAGTCCCTCAGAACAAGCACTCTTCATTACATGAACCCTTGAAATATTTTCATAGGCCAGTAAAACACTTGAAGTTGGTGTACATAAGCACTACCATGAAGAGACTCAATCCTACTTTTACATCAACAAGCACTTTTTAAAGTGGTGGCAGGGTTGGTTTTGATAACTTGAACCTTCAAATGTTCAAGGGAAATGTGTTAGAAAGTCACAATCCCAAACCAGATTTGCTTCCATTAACAATCATCAAAGAATAAACATTCCAGATACACTAATATTTACATCAGGAAAGAAACCTTTAAGTATCACATCATCTATGCCAGCTTTTTGCTGGCAGTCACTTTGGGGTTACTTTTAGCAGGAACGATTAACTTCCAAATTCACATTCCTCCTTTATTCTCAGAAGCCAAGATATTTTGTTATGACTTTAAAATTTAAAATACCCTGCTTATCTAAGTTTAAACACTTTCTTACCTTATGAATCATCCCTACTTCAGTTCCTGAGTCAGTGAATACCAGCACTTTCTGAAGATAACTCTGGGTAAAATCCAGGATTTTGAGTAACTCAGCAGTTCTGTTGCTGCTCACACAGGGCTGCACCACCTAACAGCAAATACAGAACAGAGGGCTGGTAATTCATATAATCCATACATATTTTACTATATAATCCTTCCTAATCGTAACCCTAATGCACCCATACATTGACACTTTTAGTTCTGCTCAATCATTAAGGCTTCTCACAAAAACTCGTGGGTTTTCCATTTCCTGACATGCTCAGAGTGTCAACTTCTGGAGATTTCCCAACACTTAAAATCCACAAACTACTCCATTCTGAGACAGAGAGTAATTAAAATCCAACTTAAACCATTTTGTTTTATTCTTAAGGGCTATACCACACTGACTGGAAATTAATTGTAAAGATACCTAAGAATATGTAACAGGCCTTCTAGAAATTTGAGGTCAAAAGTTTAGTATTATGTGAAGCAGCAAATCAAGTGCTTTACTAGATTTGCCTGGGCACTGCTTACCTTGTAGTTCTGCCAGTCACAGCTAAAAACTGCAAGAACATTTTGGTCAAAAACTGTACTGTTTGCAAATACATCTCATCAAATTTAGACTCATTTGCACTAACCATGAAATATTCAAGGGACTGTCCTCATCTCAGTCCTATAAAAGAAAGTAAGAGACCTCCAGCTCGTTCAGTGACTCACACGCACACGACTTCTAACAGCCACTTCAGCTCACACTGGGAGGCAGCACTGCATCACCACCTGCTTCCAATAAACCAGCAGCAGCCACATATGCAAGCAGTGACACCGTTTCCACAGTTTTACCTGTTGCACATTTCCAAAGATGGCAGCTTCTTCAATAACTGTTATCACAATGTGAGGATCATTCATGAACTCCTTTATCAAGGGCGTGATGTGTTTATTCCACTGAGTTCCCACAGCAATGATCTGATGTGGTCTATTCCCCTGTGCCTGTGCAGTGGCTTTCTTGTAACCATCCAGTATGGTAAACACCTAGGGAGAAAAAGAGGTTTTTTCTCTCCTCTCATCATATTCCAGCAAGCACATGACAGCCCAGAAAAATACACTGTTTGAGAACACGGTTTTTAGAGTCACAAAGCCACTACCACAGCAAATGACAAGTTTCACACCTCAAAAGAACAGCTTGCTATGTACACTTTTATCCTATTCTTTGAATGACTTCTGAAGCAAGAGAAAGCAACAGGACAGCACGTAGTGACAGCATATGCCTATGCACGTAACTGTAATGCAGGATTCTGTCCAGAGACAATGGAAATCTCAGGAAAAGGATCTGTTCAAATCTGCTATATAAAAAGCCTAGACAAAGCAGATCTGAGAGGGCAGAGGCATTCAGCAAAAACTAGGTGGTAACTAGAAGACAAGCCCAACCTGCCAACACAGTAATTTGCAAATACAAAAATAAAAAAGCAAGAAATAAGAGGGAGTTCACCAAAAACCCACTTCCACTGTTTTTTTTTCCTCGGTGTGTGCCACTGTTTCAAACACATGCACAACTGAACAGCATTTTGCCAAGTGACTGTGTAAGCCATTTACCTGTTCAGTAGTGTCAGAGAACAGCACCTCAATCTCATCAAGAACAAGATGGCAAAGCCTGCACAATAACCCAGTGTTATGTTCCAGCAGTCTCAGCAGGTTGTATGGTGTCGTCACTACTACTTCACCTGCAAGTTGGAGGAAAGACTGTTACCATTAACTTACAACTTGGAAGAGTATTACTCTGACATCAAAGGACACAGGAGCTTTATTAAAAGGGTCACATTTGTATTTCAGATTCATCATCTTGAAGCTGGGGAGTTTGTATTTTTCTACCCCTGCAAGTTTTCCAAAACATGAGTGGGTGAGGCTCTGATATTCTGAAATCCAGTGAAATGTCTGATGGTTAACAGGTTTACAAAGCAGGATGTCATCTCATTTTCCAGTTAGGTGCTGGAAGTAGAGGTAAGAACTTCAGAACCAAAGAGCAAGAAGGGAAGTATTTATAAATATATGCAAGAGCAATTTCAGGGAAGTTCAGTTTCAACAGTGGGAAAAAAGCACACATTGTAGCTTAGGAATTTACATACACACGTGTGCATGTGTATCTATCTACGCACAGAAATAAAATCACACCAATCCTCACTGGTGCAAATACACCAACAGCTCTGCTGCTAAAAGGTCTGAATTCATCCACCAGGCTCAAACTCGAATGATGGATGAATGATGCTGAAATGGAGTTTTACACAATTTTTCATAGTTTTATGCATAGTTCTTATTCCCTTGGTGCAACAGAAGTCACTTTTGAAAATGCAGGTATCAACCAAAGCTTAACAAAGGTATCAAACCACTACACACCTGAATGTTTTAAGTACATACATACAAGCAGGGCAAGCCTCCCAACAGTTTTTTTATTATTTCTATGCTGCTTCTCTGTGGAGGACCCTCTGCATGCTGCTGACTTAGATGCACAAAGTACTGAGCATTTACTGCAACACCAAGTTGTAAACCACCATTTAAACAGACAAAACCCCCAACTTCACTTTATAAACCAAGAACTTGAGAAGCAGAAATTGTTCTTTCACATGCTCCTGCAATTAAGGCAGCCCACACTGCCTTCAAGCATAACTAAGATGACAGAAAGTATTCTTACAGCCTCGGATTTCCACTTGGCTGGCTGCTTCCTTGTTCTGCCCAAGGATTATCAGCATTGGATGAAGGCGTCTGCAGCCTTTCCTGTATGTTTTCAGCAGGTCAAAAACAAGTTGTGCCTTCTTCCATCCAGGACATAAGATCAGTGCTAGTGGCTACATACACAGGTACAAAAATTGACAACACAGTATTAGACAGAAGTACAGAACCTTAAGAACCTTGTCTTACTTGGGTTGTATTGAGCCATTTTCAGAGGTCCCTTACAACCTCAATAATTCTGTTTCTGTGATCTAATACAAGCTAGAAAATGTAATATGGTATTTAAAACGGCTAATACCCATTTTGGTTTAATGAGTACATACTACTCATGCAGAAACAAAGCTCCATTGTGTACCTAAGTTCCAGGGCATGAACCACTCATTAGGGATTGCTTTAAAAGTTAAGTTTGTGCCTCCCCCCATTCACACAGTGCATCCAAGTCCTCTAGGCAGAGGCCTTACAGAAACTGGCAGGCATCACGGAGATACACTGAGATGACATTAATGTATACATTCCAACCATTCAGAGTAGTAACACGTTCTCTGGTCTAATATATACATACTCCTCTCATGTTTGGCAAGGCTTCACAGTCACTTTCCAACTGCAAAAGTGTAAGAAGTGGTGGAATATATAATAAGGGATCATTTCCCTCATGGGAGATGGCAATGACATCACACCCCCAAGCTACTGGTGGCCAACAGTAGGACTCCGTGAAGGTAGGGCCTGAAAACTTGTTCCAAGCAAGTTCCTACAGAAAGAGAAATTAAGAGTTTCCCATTAAATCTGTGTACTTAAATACCAACAACACAAGCCAAAGCATAACAATGAGTGATTTAAAAGCTTCTGACCCACTAAGTAACAAATGTCTGTAACAGGTAATATGAAAAACCATCTTCTGGGCTGTGCTGTTAAATTACTGTATTAAAATTCAAATCCACTTGTAGCAGTGGCTNGTACTTAAATACCAACAACACAAGCCAAAGCATAACAATGAGTGATTTAAAAGCTTTTGACCCACTAAGTAACAAATGTCTGTAACAGGTAATATGAAAAACCATCTTCTGGGCTGTGCTGTTAAATTACTGTATTAAAATTCAAATCCACTTGTAGCAGTGGCTAATATACCAGGAAAAAAAAAAAAAGTGGAAAATTCTTACAGCATTTCTCCAAAGCTTCATTTATTCCACCACATGAACAATCATGTACACATTCCTCAACCAAACTGAGGTATTACTGTAATATTTCCTATGGTGATTTGAGGTATGAAACTTGTCTTAAAAAGATAATCAATGTAGTAACATCACCTCTACCTTTTTCAGACCATCAAGAAGTGGTGCTGTTTCCAAAACTGATGATGGTTCAATGTTCTTGCTCAGGAACACGAAGTTTTTTTCTTTCCCAACATTTTGAAAACTCTGAAACCATGAGACAAAGAGATGACAATGGCAATACTTAATAAAAGGGGTTTAGCTTACACAAGATTCAGAAGCACTCACTGCATTTAAAAAAATGGCATTTTGATGTACATGAAATAAATTCTAAATTCACTTTAAATATGATTCCTAGCTACTGATAGGTTACACAGAGCAAGGGTGAGATAAAAACTCATTATTCCTATTCTTGAAGAAAGATTTTCAAAGATGGTCTTAACTGTCTGAAACCCCTCAAGAGATGCAGTGGCTGCTCTGTGTACAGGTGGCACTCAGTCCCACAGTGAGCAGCACGAGGCAGGGACTGCAGTCACAATGCAGATGGCAATTTCTCTCCATCACTCCTCTCTTCTCTGCCCCATTGCGGATCCTCTACAGACTGCAGCCCCTTCAGAACTATCTGCATGGAGCTCCCTCTACTCCTCTGACCTGGCAGCACCTGTTTCTCCCTTTTTTTTGTTCCCTTCCCTGTGTTTTGGCCCTTTCTTAAATTCAGAAAGGCATCTCCACCTTGGCTGGCTGTCTCAGCTTTAGCCAACGCAGGTGCAGTCAGCCCCTGGTCTCCTTCCACAAAGACCCAATGCTACCAACACCAAAAAGTTTGCACAAGAGAAATTAAATGAAAATGCTTGAAATACCTGTTGGTCATCTTCAACTGTGTGTGTCTGGAGGGAATTGGAATGTAAGAACTGTGGAAGCCTAAGAAACAGAGAAATCCAACATAAATGCAAAAGAAAAATGTAATTTATAAATACCACCAGTATTTCCCGAGTGTCAATGAAGCAATTCACTCAGAGTATTTCTGACGTATCTATGCCAATGAGAAAAACCCTCAATACAAAAGGAGAAATCAAAATCCATCACCTGGAAAGCAAAATTTAGTGAAAACAATCCTTCAGAATCTTTTTCAAAGTTAATTGGTAAGTTCCCTGACATTAGAAGAAAAATACAGACCAGACTGTAGAAAAAAAGGTTTCCTGAAGTTCCAAAACATAAAACTCATCTTTGCATCAGTTAGAAACTAAAAGAAGTTCTCCTGAAGTTTATTACATATGCATCAACTGACTTGCAGCACAGTGAAAATATTGCACAAATTGACCCAGTCATATTCCAATAAATCTGAAAACTTTATAAATCACACTAAAAATAAAATAAAGCAAATCAACACATCTGGCGTGCAGAGAAATATCTCCCCACCACAGCCCTGTTGTCAAGCTACTGTTTAGAAAGGACTGGTATTTTTCTAGTCTGGGTAACTATCAGCAGCTTCCAAGTTCCTGCTTCTCCAAAAGCACGTGTATGTACCTTCCCTCTCCCTCTGCCCTTTAGAGGCCTAAGAACAGTAATTGCAAAAATACTACAGCTCCCAACTGTCTGATTACAGAATCGTTCTGAATATTTAACATGCTGCACCACACCTCTCTGTTTGAACTGCTTTATCTTCCTTGGAAGGCAAACCTGGCACCATGCTGACCACCTAGAAAGAAAACACATTTTAAGCACTAAAATAATGTTCAAAAGCAGTATTTAAAACACAAAGCTGAAAGTGGTTTTCTTACCCAACTGTGAGATTCCGCATATATTTTGCAGCATTCTTTTACAAATTTTAGGGGTTTTTGACGAATGCAACAATTTTGATGGAACAAACTTCAGACAACTAAGAATAACAAGCTGGATGACTAAAGCACTCCTGATCTGGACTACGTATGTTTACTTTTGTTTGTCTGTCACAATTTAATACAGAATGGAATACTTACAGTATTGTCATTTAGAACGGTGTGTGAGCTTTGGGATGTCTTTTCAAGAACAGAATTACAACCAGCAAGATCTAAAAAAGTAAACAAAATGCAGATACCCATTTCTGATTATCTGAACACATAAAAAGTCAGAGATGGACACCACATGTCCCAGTCACTGGGACCCAAACCAAGACAGGAGGTTCCCATTCCACACATCCAACTAAACACACAAAGTGCTGCCTGTAGGATTGTCTCCCACACTTGTGGGTCCCACCTGGCCCAAGATGTGGTGACAGCTTCTCCTCAAGGGGCAGTTTTGGCCTGGCAAGAAACGTAGGACCAACAAACTCCACTGGAACACACTCAGGTCTTAATGACACTTCATGGTCAGAATCATCTGAAGAACTCTCTGCAGTCCCTTCAGATTCCTTGTAATGAGCAAAGTGCTTTGCAACCAGATCATCATTAACACAGATCTACAAGAAAACCCAAACAAGATCGTTTTTGATCAGTGTCAACAAGCAGTAAGCTACACCAGCACACATTTGTTTAGAATTTATGTGAAGCTTTAAACAAAAGCAGTGCTTTTATAAATGATAAAAAACCCCAAACAAAACCCAACCAAAAAAAACCCCAGACATAAAAAGTACCAGTGACAGCTTTCTGCCAAATATTAATTCTAAAAAAAAAAAAAGGTAAGTCTTATCTACCTGTATGTTCAACAGGTGTTAATTTGTGAGTATTATGTTTCTGGCCAAAATTCTGTACTGAATTAATTGTTTCTATGAGCCCTACACATCTAAAAGAACCCTCTTATTCAGTCAAGCCTGTAAAAGAACCCTCTTATTCAGTCAAGCCCATTTATTTCTTTTGGATTCATCATATATCAAAATCTGGCACAAAAAAAAGTAGTATTAGGCCTAAACCTTCGAGTATCTACCACACAGCTGCTTAAGTCTGGCAGTAACTACAGCAGAGATTTGACAAGTTACACATTTTGGCAAGTGGAACTAGACTGGAATATTTTTCCAGCTCCTTGAGGACTCAGCTGTATATGAGAGTATGAACTTTTAGTTATTTCTACAGTATTACGCAGCTGCCTTACTGAAACATCTTCAAATGTTTACCACAAGAAGTACACCAAATGATTCATACTAGTTGTCTACTGAACTACTGGCTGGACTTCACTTGCCTGTCAATAATTTCCAAAAAACCGTTCATATCGAGAAAAATACAGGTTCTGCCTACTGGAATTTCTCCAGTGGCTTACGAGCAGAACTGTAAGAAAAACCTCTAATAAGTTAATGATTTAGCTTCTACTGTATCTGATTTAAATTACAAAACTCGCAAGTCATGCTTTCCAGTCTTAAAGTAATAGCAAAGTACATCAATGGAACAAGAAATATGAAAGTATCTTACCTTTTCATCTCTTATAGTCACAAAAAGAAACACCTCTAACACTTTATCTTCTACTCCCGGTACTGTGACTTTAACCTCGGTAGCCTCTAAACGTTGTAATAAACACAAAAAAAATATTAAACCCTTATCACACTACCAGCATTCTTCACTTGTACTTTCTGAGACAGACAAAACCAGAAATCACAACTAAAAATGTGTAATACTTGTTATTTCACCTAAGTCTAACAAGGAAGTCAACAATAAAAACATAAAAGTACCAAAAAGGAACTTTTCCTTAGTCTTTGAAGGAGGATTGAGAGTTGAAACAGATTAATGACCTCTCAAGACAAACCACTTTTGGTTGTACACTAAAAGTCTTGGTTTATCTCTTAGACTCTGGCAGTCTGGTGCACCAGTGTGTGCTTTCCACAAGTGACATTTCCTTTTCTGGAAAAAAGTTGTATTTGCACGCTTGTACAGCTTTGTTACACTTGTCTTTTGGGCAAACACAGCCCAAAGTCCAGTAAAGTCCGTTCCCAAATCCTGAAGCACCTCTGCACACACTAATGCAGATGCTGACTCAAGACATTCTTGTTAAATACAGAGAAAGGTTCTAATGCCCAAAACAAATGTGACATGAATGCTCCCTTAGTCAGCCTGCTTGAAAGCCAGATAAAATCCAGCTAACTACCAAAATTTATACAGCATGGAAGCCCAGAGTATTCAAAATGCATCTCCACAAAGATTTGTACCTTAGTCACTCCATACTTAGGCAGCTCCTTTCTCTTTATTTTTAACAAACAGCATTCATAAATTTAATCAACTAGATGCAAGTATAATAAACTTCTACACAAGTACTGCATTTCCCTAACAATTGATTTTTCTGAAAAATAAAAGAGCTATTTGCCTTCAAGAAGTTTTCGAAAATGTTGGATAGCAGCAGCATCCCATCTTTTGGCTGGTCTAGGAAAATAAACACAACCAGTTATCTCACATCACGAAATGTGAAAATGGTAATGCCAAAAAAAAATAATTGCAAGCTCTAAATCATGCAAATTCTTACAAATCGCAGAACTAGAGAAATCAGCAGAATCTGATTACTTAGCACATGACTTCAGTCTTGGAAATATTGTTTGAGCTCACCAATATCATGAACTGATCAAGATTAAAAGTTACTGTTTTGTCAAGGTATCATGGCTTGCACCCAACATAAATTATGCAGAAATCATAGAATCATTTAGGTTGGGAAAAAACCTCCAAGATCGTTGAGTCCAACCCCTAACTCAGCAGTGCCAAGGCTGAGTACCACTCAACCATGTCCCTTGGTGCCACGTCTACTTGTCTTTTAAACCCCTCCAGGGACAGTGACTCCACCACTTTCCTGGGGAGCTTTGTCCTTTAAGCTGGAACAGAGTTAATTTTCCTCTTAGTAGCAGCTGGTACAGTTCTGTGTTCTGATTTTACTATGAGAATACTGCAAGTTTCTTCTTGAACTGTAACCCCTTTTAAAAAATTCTGCACTGAAGCCCCACACTTTAGAACTGCATGAACAGAATAGATTTAGTAAACTCTCCTTACCCAATTTTGGCAGTGTTTTCACGGTAATCAATACGCAGTGTCAGCGGCTTTGTGCAGTACAGCCGACACTTCTTTGCTCTATGTGGGATCTTTGCAAATGCTCCTGCTAAAACTCGAATGCTGCAAAACAAAGTGGAAATTACCTCACTTTACAGGGCAGAATTTCTTCTCCAGAAGTCACTGGTCTCAAAAACCACCTCCTATTATCCTGAACTTGACAACACAGTTCTTCCAGGAGTTTGAATCCCACTGGCTCCCATCCTCAAACCACGGTCTTACTCTAAGAGGTGCCATCAGGACCAACTGGTGTACAGCTTTTCTATTCATTTAGGATCAATACACATCCTAGTTACTTGGAATCTTTCTGATCCTTTGCCACTGCAGTTTCAAGTCTTCTTGCTATTCATCTTCTAAGTATCTTCATGGTATTTAACCCATTGTCAAGTTGTTTTCCAACACAGCAAAAGTCAACTTTAAAACATTATTTATTTTAAAATACTTCAGTAAGTTCTAATTTTGTGGAATACTACCAAAACCAATTTGGTGAAGCTACTTGTGCTCCAAGCTGCACATCTTAATAGAGAAACAAACTTTAAGAGCTGGACTAGTTTGCTCCAGAACATATTTTTCAGTATTTTAGAAACACAAGGTTTTACATTAATTTCATCAAAAACTCAGAACCAGTGAAAACTCACTTTTGGCCATGACAAGACAAACTGTCAGCTCCTAGTAAAAAAGTTGGTCAACTGCAGTGGGAAAACCCCTACAGATTTCTGTTTAGACCTCAAAAGCTGTTGCAGCAAGTGAAACCTGGCTTCTATAGATGGTTTTTGTGCCTGAACTTCGCTGGCTGTAATTTTTAATTTTTTTAGTGTATACCAAATTATTAAAGAAGAAAAAAAATAGGAAGATAAGTTTCAACTGGCAATCACACATTTCAATCACAACAGACTGATATTATTTCTATTCTGAATCTTTAAAAAAGCAAAATCTAAAACGGAAAGCATCTTTAAAGTATCACAAAATAACGACTGGTTTGCATTTAGGCTCTTTCAAGTGTATAATCTGGTTAGCAGCTTCTTGTGGACACAACCTACACCTCAATTAAACCAAAGCATTGACTAAATAAATATTAGTGGCATCTATTAACAAATACATCACAGTGACAAAAACCCTTAACACATACTTCTCTGATGCAACAGAACAGTACTTGGCATAATCCACAAGGAAACATCCGAGCTGGTAACCATCTGCCTGGCACCGGATTGACTCAACCAGTGCCCTACACCAGCACTTGAGTTCCTCACTGAAAACCACATAAACCTGAGGAAGAGACAAAGAACAAGACAGCAGGTTCTTTCAAATGGCCCCAATTACACTCAAAGGTTTTCAAAGGCAAGGATGCAGTATTTATTACACAGCCTTCCATTTTCTTTGCAAAATGCAAGCTTTACAGCTTACAGTTAGGAGGCTTACAGATGAGAAAACACAACAGAGATGCTGTTATCGACCTTTCTGTGTAAAAATAATAAAAATATATATTTGATACTTCATTCCTAAACCAATTCCAATAACAGATTATTTCTATGTAGAGCAATGATCTTACCTGGCCTTTTTCTATCTCCTCTCCTTTTATTTCATTGGCACCTTTGTAACTGTCATAAAACTCTTTCATTTCAGCATTCAGGTTTTCATACACAGTTTCACTGGCTATACCAGGCACGCATTCTTTCATAGCAATCCAAAAGCAACTTGGATCTTCAACCTGTAGCAAGGAGAACAAATACTACTGACTTTTAAGAGTATCTGAGCAGCAGATGTAAAAATACAACTTGATTTTTACAGAGCACCTTCAAAATTATGCTGACAGACACTGACGTACAGAATGTTAACAAGTGAAACATCTTCCACCTTCACAGCATTAGTTCACGAAATGGCTTCTCATGATCCAAGTTTCCTTAGCACTGCAACAAACACCATGTGGGGTCTACAGGGGAGCAGCATTATCTAAAAAGTTGGTTAAACCAAACGGTGGGCAAAGTACAAAGACAAAGCTTTTCACTTCCATTTCAAGTCTTCAGGAAACACATAAAAAACCCTAAAAACATTATGAACCTCACTAAGGGCTTTTGTGCTCAGTGTCTGCATGACAGTCAGTTTCTTTAGAACAGGGTGACAGCTTTCTGCTAAACCTTTGTGAACTGTCACATTCCAGTGTTTCAGCTGATCTGGGTCCCCAGCTGCCCAGGCTTAATCCCAGCAGGCAACTAAATCCCACACGGCTGCTCCCTCGCTCACATCCCTGGAGGATGACCAGACAATCAGAAGGATCCAAGTGAGAAAACTCACAGGCTGTTACTAAAACAGCTGGCTAGCCAAAGCAAGAGTTCAAGTGCAACCAAAGCAATACAAGGAATGTATTCACTGCTTCCCACTGGCAATTGCTCTGCCATTTCCAGAACACACAGCTTCATCACACACAATGCTGCTGACTTGGGCAGGCAAATCTGACAACTACAGACATCCCTGCATGCAGCTTTTATTGCTCAGCATGACTTCATATAGTAGGGAATATCCCCTCAGTCAGCTGTCCTGGCTGTATACTGCATTTCCCACAATCTCCTGTGAAATTCAGGATAATCCAGTACTGTACTACACAACTGTGTTGCACATCCTCCATTTTAGATTTTAGCTGCATCCTTACTGCTGGGAGGAAGGGATTACAAGTGTAAAAATGGTGAGGAAGGTGGTACAATAGCTTCAGTAACCTTGCAGCTGGGAATACCAAGGCCTGGAGAATATCAGAGCAGGGAAACCCCATCCATTCTGCCTACTGCTGTTGATCCTCTGTTTTGAGAAGTAGAATTTCTGTGTAGAGGTAATACATGTGTTTGGAGAAGCTTGAAGGCACTCTCATGGACATGCTGAGCTCTGTGTTGGGAGAAAGATCAAAGCTCAGAGATCATAAAAAGCACAGGGGAGATCACAGGGTTCTTCATGAACCCTGCTGGGATGGCCTGAGCCTGCCAGTGTCCACCTGGGTGTGCCCCAGATCGTCCAGTTAGCCAGACAAGGAAATAAATTTACTCCATTTATTTCAGCTGCGGTTTTGTGGTTGTTCTGGCTGCCTGTGTTAATTTATACACCTACTCACCTATTTTACAACAGAAACAAGAAAATAAAACCTAAAACAAATGGCAAAATATATATAACCCACATGACTCCAAAAGTGCAAAGAAGTGCTGGTGAATGGAAATACACAGGCAACATCTTGTTTGTAAAATGGGACCTCCAGAAAGTCAAATGGAAGTAGACATCAATCCTACAGATTTAAGAAAAAAGCACCATACCTTTAATAGCACAACTTCCATGTTTATCTCCTGTGTCTCCCTTATCACTACTGTAAAAGAAAAATGTCCGATGAACCATTTTTATCAAAGCCTATTTGAAGAGCATACACTTGAAGTAAGCCTATAGATTTTTACTACTTATGTTAGGAGTACTAGTCTAAGCAACTGATTTACATGTTTCAAAGGGTTCAAACCAGCTTTATTAATGAGGGACTACGATGAACCCTAACTAGGATTTGCCATGCATGCTGCATCTTCTCCATTCAAAGGCCAGCACAAATAGGCTGATCACAGACAAGGGCTTCTACAACCTAACTACACGACCAAATGAATGGAAACTCCAGAGGAAAATATTTACAACTTTAAAAAAAACAAACAACTCCACAGCCTAATACAAAATAGGAATCCCAAACTTAACAAACAAGTTTAACATCACAGATTTTTATTAGTATTTCACACTACATCTGTCTGCAATGGTACGTAACAGATCTAGGAGTTACAACAGAATAATGAAACTTCCAGCAAGTAACTGGCATTTCATTTCGGCACAAACCAAAATGAAATCACATCATGGTATCATCATCGCAGTGTCTAGCTTACAACTTAAAAGAATTAACACGGAAAGTAGGAGCCTGATGAAATGTTTCAGAAAAGGAAAATCAAAACATTGTCCTTCCACTTTCAAAGCTACTGCTGAACAAGCCAGAATGAAGCAACAAAGCTACCGTGCGGTGACAGCGACAAGCTGTAAGCGACCCCACTGATCATTCCCAGTTTTAAATGACAATGGAACAGCTGAAACGACTGCAGAAGCTTTACCCAAGATCATTTAACACAAGCAAAGCTCCAGAGTTACAGGTTTCTAACCCGGCACTGAAATATACTGCAACAAGAGACACGCAGTGCTGCCTTAGACACTCCAGACTTTTTTTTTCAGCAATAACATATGAGGGGCATAAGTAACTCCAGCCGAAGTCTCAGGTTAATTAGTGCAAACCCACTAAATGGCACATGAACGTGACAGGGATGAAGCACACCCACAAACAAGCCAGCTCTCCCAATCCACTGCAAGTAACATTCATGCTTTGTTAAGAAGGGAGTAGGAAAACAAACGCTTGCTCAAATCCCACACCTACCACTACACAGTATTTAATCTGTAAAAACCCTGTAAGTCACTACAACCCTTGCCCCAACCTGCTGCATTAACACAGCCCTACAGAAGATAGAAGGAACCTCTGCAGCCATCCCGGTGTGTGCAAACTCTCCTAATACAACCCAGCTCGTTATCCCCCTGCCCAGCCGTGCTCCATGTAAATAAACCCTGTTGGCCCAGGAGCGCAGAGCGAGGTAAGAGCGGCAATAGGGGCCTTAGGAACCACTCTCTTCGCTTTACTCCCAATCCCCATTTCCCTCTATCCTTCCACAGTTCCACGCTGTTCCCCGTAGGAACAAGCACACTGACTCGTTCTCCAGCGCTCGCAGGCTCCACACACCGCGCAGCCGCCCGCTCCTCCGGCGAACCTTCCCGAAGCCCTTCCCGCCGCTCCTTCCAGAAGTCTCCACGCTCCCGCCTCCAGAGCCACCCCCGGGGCGGGCTCACAGCCCAGGATGGCCCATTCCCGGCTCCTCAGGGGCGGGTTGTTGCCACGGCCACAGCCAACGATTCCCAGGCGTCAAAAAGCACCTGAAACGCTGCAGGAAATCTCGCAAAGCCCAGCGAAGTCTATGATCTTGGTTTTTTTTATAAAATGGAAACTAAACTCATTGTGAAAGAAGAAAAGTCTTTCTTTAAAAAAAAGTTACTGCAAGCAACTTGAAATCAAGAATATTCTCCTGGGACTTGAGGGAAATTATTACAATAAATCTTTGGGGTTTGGCATTTATTTCAGGTTTAAAGTCTCCGTAGCAGAGGCAAACGGTGGTAGTTCTTAACTAGTGCAGGCACAACAACCACAGGAAAAAGCTGTAGCACCAAGAAGTAAATGGACAAGTGGAAAGAGTTCATAGGGATCTGCCTGTGTGGAAGTGGTGAAATAGCTTAATCTAAGTTTTTAGTGTAGTTCTTAGCTCTGCAGGAAGACATAATGCCATCCAGACAGAAGGAGAACCCTCACCTAAGTGCCAAAACTCTACATTTTTCAGCACACTTGGCATCACCCCTGCACTCCTCCCCTGCCCACATCCCCATATCCACAGTCCTGCTGTGCTCTGGACACTAAATAATTGATCAGAAATATTTTCTCATAATAGCCACTTTCTACCATAAAAGTAAACTGGTAGAATAACCACAAGGTGCAGAACCATAAAAAAAAAAAAAAAAAAATCCTTTGTGTGTTTGAATTTGTGATCTCGAGGAATATGGTCCAGATGAATGAAGGTTCTAGGAGACTGTCACTTGTCACACTGGCACACTGTCACATTTAATGAACTACTGGATGAGAACTCCTGGAAAGTGCCCTCAAGGATGAAGGAGCAGGAGAGCAGAGAGCTGGCAGCTCTTTGAGCATCTTCTCCTTGAAGCACAAAAGCTCTTGATTCTCACGTGTAAGACGTCAGACAAGGCAGGCAGGAGACCAATGAAGCTGAGTAAGAGCCTTCTGGTCTGACTGAACTGCAAGAAAGAAATGCACGGGCACTGGAAGCAGGAGTATGTATCCATAGGGAAGAATACAGGGATGGTGCTTGGGGGTACAGGAATGGGATTAGGAGAAGTAAGGCACAGCTGGAGCTGAATGTCGCAAGGGATCTGAAAAAAAACTAAGAGCTCCCAGAGGTATATTGATTAGAAAAGGAGAACTTAAATATACACCCCCACCTCCCAATACTTCAGTGATATGGAGAGGGCAGACAGGGGGTTTTTTACTTTTTTTTTTCTTTTTCTTTTTTTTTTTATTTTTTGGGTCAATTTTTGCTGCAGTCATGCTTCCCACATTTCACATGTCCTGGAACTTCGAGGTGAGGATATAAAGTACTTTCCTTTGTAGAAAACCAAGTTCAAGACCATCTGAGAAACCTGAACATAGACAAGTCCTTGGCACTTGGTGAGATGCATCCCAGGGTTCTGAGGGAATTAGCAAGTGTGGGTCCCAGGGCACTCTCCATGGCATTTGAAAAGTCATGGCAGGCAGGCAAAGTCTCCAGTGACTGGAGAAAAGGGAATGTCACACTCAGCCAGAAGATGCAGGCGTTCTGCTGCACAATACACAGTGCTCTGCTTCACGTGGTCATTGTTCAGCACCGGTTTACAAACCTCAAAAAGGTCTGCAAAACCAGCAACACCCTGGGTATGTTCCAAGAGAGAAGAGAAGACAAAGACGCACCTTTTTTCAGTATTTTTTTTAATCCAAATGAATGCTACAAACCAATTTAATGGAATTGTTGCAGAAGGTTTTAATTGAAACACAGAACAAAAGCTGGAACAAAGCTTTCCGAACAACTTTACTGACTAATCTGAAGTCATCAGTCATTCATTCAGATAAAGAATTTACGAAACTGCTCTATTGACTCCACTTATTGCACAAAAGACAAATCCAACCAAACGAAAATCCAAACCCAAAACGAAGCAGCAATCTTTCCTCTGAAGTTCTTAAATCTCAATTATATTAGTAAAGTAGTTAAGCAAAAAGTGGGATGTTAGAATAATGAAGTGGGTATTTGAAGGAGGAATGTTATTCCCTTAAGTTGTTGATATCTTTCTGGAGCTAAAAAATTACATTTTTTTATTTTTTAAAATTGCTTACAACTTGAAGATAAAAAAATATATTGATAAAAAGAATGCACTCAATTCCGTAGATGACTTTGTTTAAATTAAATCGACTTTTGAAAATTGTAGTTTTGAATGACTACCATTAGTAGAAAGAATTTGAGTATATCAAATAGAAAAATTAACTTTTTAATATAGTTAATTTATATATATATATACATACATATATACACATACATTACTTTTCCCCAAAATGAAAGAGAGACTAGAGTGGGAAATGTCAATGGGAAATATGGAATGGGAGATTTCATTCATTTCTAGACACAGATTGCAGTTATCTAGTGGACAACTTTGGGAAGCATACTAAAAGAATCCTTCAACTCTTCTCTGCTTGTTCTGAACATAACACATACTTAAATTTTCAGTGAGAAGAGGACCTTTGTGACCCAACAGTGGCACAACTGTTCAGTTTTTACAGTCTCAAGGGATTAGATACACATAAATGTGACATCACACACACACAGGGACATAATGCTTTGGCAGGACAGAGGAATATTTTCATGACTATTTGGCAACACTTAAAAAGCACCAAAACCACAGTGAGTATATATGCAATTAAAAATATTCTAGATTTAAAATAAAGATATTATAATCTGCTGTTGTAATCTGAATTATCACACTTCAGCATCAGTGGATTTATATGCTTATATTTTGCTTGAATATTAACATAGACAGCAAGATCATTGATGTTTTTTATTACTATCCTGTGAAATATCCCACCCTCCTTCATGAGATCTTCAATCTTCTTATCCGTTGACATAATATTTTTTTTTTCTCCAGTATAATCTGGATCTTCTGGATATAACTCGTCTCCTGGGGATAGATAAAAAGATATAGATTGCCAATCCTATTTTTCAGCCTTTTCATTGAGTGACACTGGCAATTTTTTAGGATTTATCAGGACATGTGAGTTGGTGGAAATGTATTTCACAATGCAAAAGTAAATTGCCTGTAAACATCTTCAGATTTAAAGACAGAGCCATACATTTCTGAAGTATGTCAGTGACACTGCAGTGCACATTGAATATTCCAGAGCTCCTGATAATATGCTATTAATATGCTGTAATGACAGCATGGGCAGATAGGAGTGTATGTAATAGGTGGAGAACAGGACGAGCACTTTTTCGTGTGTATGAAGGCAGGACTAAGAACAGAAATTTACTTTGTTCTATTTTGTTGAAGGAAATAAATGTTTTGCCATATCAAGGCTTTATACCCTTGTGCAAGACTGGTAATACACCCCAAATACAGAAATCCTAGAAGCCAATTGTGCCTAAATAAAACAAAAAGGAAAGCATAATGAAAAACAAATTAAGGAGAAAATAAGTAATATTTGCAGCTTTTCTTAACACTGCATGATTATGAAATGAGAGAGACTTAAGTAGGAGAAAGGGCAGGAGGAAGATGACAGTGTATTTGGGCCAGTGCCTTATCACTGCAGCTGGGAGGTGTGATACTGCAGCTGTGCTTGATTCCCTCCTCCTGACAAAGTGGTAACTGAAGTAAAGAATTCTCACTGAAAAGGACTGAACAGAAGGAATTCTAATACATCCTTCAGGTTACACAAAACTGAAATGCTGGAATTTCTTCACAAATACACATGATGACAATGGTGAGACAGTGAGATTATGGATAACTAAGAAGTAACTGTGCTGTCTGATCCCCTGGCTTGTCTCTAACTGCAGCCACTGTCACAACTGTAGCAAACAAGCTAGGAACAGTGTGCAGTAACTTGACTTAGAGGAGTATTTTCCTTCAGTTAAGGATGGTTTATGCCATGTGGCTTCAGCACATAGCATTCAGGAGATGCTGTATATTTAGGAGAACCCTCCAGCGTGTCCTTACCCGGTAGCAGCTGGATGAATCCATCTGCAGCACTCAGCATCACCGGCATCCAGCGCTCACAGCCCTCGAGAGCGCGTGCGGAGCTGAACTTCTGTAGCTCCCTGAGGGAAGAGAAGTTGCACAGCCTGCAGAATTCATAAAACTGAGGTGGAGGAAACCAGATCTCTTGAGACTTAAGGCGTTCGATGGCTTCTGGAGGTGATGACCACTGGAAGATGAAAACAAGTCTTGAAATAGTTGTTTCAGCAGCAGATAGAAAGTCTGAATAAACTGAAAAGTCATTTAGCAAGGAAGTCTAGACAGCAAAGGAGCTTGCACCAGACCATATCGTCTGAACACGATAAAAGCCATGTATAAACTATATTTTATGTTACCAAAGTAACAACAAAGACATTCTTAAAATTGAAAAACATAAACGATCTATAAAAATTACTCCTTTTTTTCCCAATAAAAGTAAGTTTTTATTTTACATGCAGACATGCCAGGATTAAAAACAGACATTTGTTTTAGGGGCATAACTAAAAGTTTACTGAAACCAACAGAAACATTAAACTCACTGTTACCAGAGGTTGCCACTGATGCTTTGAGAATTGAAAGTACCTCTAAACATTTGCTTCTTAGAACCATTGTTTTCAGAGCGTGAACACCCTGCTACTCATGTTATTTCTGCATGTTTAAACTATTGGTAATCTTAATTTCATCTCACATGGTGAATTTAATATGTGCATAATCGTTTGCAGTAGATTTATGCTGTTATTAACAAAATTACAACGTGAACTCTTGAAAGTAAGGTTTTAGGTACTTTTAAATTTCTGTAGCAAAATTTTTTAAACAAATAAATATAGTAACATCAGTAATACCAAAATTGTTAGGTAGACTTTTACAGAACTGTCTGGTTTCTCATCTACTTCTAACTTGTAATCGAACTTTTCAGAATCCTAGAAAAACTTAAGGACCCTAAAGTACCTGACCTTGAACTCTCTTGGAGCTTCATGAAGTTTGTTAGTTTTACATACTCAATTAAAAAAAAAAAGGTAAAAAAAAATTTTACTAGACTATTTCGACAAGCTTGCATGTCACTTAAAATATTCCAAGTAACTCTAAAGACACAAATTACTAGCATCTCATGCAGTCCTGGAACATGCCTGGATATACCACATGGATCTCTCCCAGCATGCTGAGATGTGACAACCCTGCACTGTACTGCAGGAATGAATGTAAAAAAATGATATTTGTCAATTGCCTTTGAAAGAGACAGTAGTTCACGGTGAAAGAGATCTGATGTGACACGAATCCTGTACAACGACCTCACGAAAAACCCTCCCCTGACAGCTGCTGCAGCTGCACCTCTGATGATGGCGGCAGCTCCAGGTGTCCAGGGGAGAGGGACAGCATGCAGTTAAAAACTCCCTTCCTCAGTTCTCAAGGAGCTTTATCAGGAAGGCTTTGATTGATCTGGGGAAGAGACACTTTGTGTGGAGACCTCGCAGCACCTTCCAGTATCTGAAGGGACTGCAGGGAAGCTGGAAAGGGTCTCTTTGTCAGGAACTGTAGTGACAGGACAAGGAGTGCAATGGGTACAAATCGAAGGAGGGGGATTTTAGATTAGATATTAGAAGGCAGTTTTTTTACTGTAAGGGTGGTGGGACCCTGGCACAGGTTGCCCCGACCTGTGGCTGCCCCTGGATCCCTGGAAGTGTGCAAGGCCAGGCTGGACGGGGTGCGGAGCAACCTGGTCTGATGGAATGTGTCCTGCCCATGGCGGGAGTGGGACACGATGATCTTTAAGGTCCATTCCAGCCCTTACCATTCTATGATTCAACGCCTGTTCGATGTGTAAGGGCACAGTCTCGGCGGAGCCAGGGGCCGTGGGAGAAAGGCTCGGGCAGTAGCGGCCGCTCCCATCGCAACACCTGCCCGGGCACCCCCAGCCCCTCTTACCAGGACGGCTGTCACCTCCTGGTCGTCCTGCGAGACGTGGGGCGGCCGCTCCTCCAGGCAGCACAGGAAGAAAGCCGTGTCATAGCGGCGGCCGCCGCGGCCGGCCCTGCCCACGGGCGTCAGCCAGTTGCTCCACTCGTGCAGCGCCCAGATGTTGGGCGCGCAGCCCAGGTGCCGGCACAGCCGCAGGAAGCAGGACGCGTCCTCCCGCACGCGGCGCCGCCACTCCCCGAGCTCGGCTGCGGGCGGCAGGCGCTCGGCGGGCAGCGGCGGGGCCGGCCCGCGCCCCGGCACCAGCAGCAGGATCCCCGCCTCCTCGAAGGTCTCCCTGAGAGCGCAGATGCGGAAGGCGACTTCCCCCGGCAGCTGCGAGCCCAGGCTCTCCCGGTCGGTGGCGAAGAGCGGGGCGCGGCTGCCGCCGGGCGGCGGCGGCTTCACGGCGCCCAGCCCGCAGCGCGGCGAGGCGGGCAGCAGCCCCAGCCACTCGGCGGAGAAATCCGCCGGTTCCGCCAGCCCGCCCGGGAACACGTGGGCGCCGGGCATGAAGCCGCTGCGGGAGCTCCGGCGCAGCAGCAGCAGCTCGTAGTCGAAGGGGCCGAGCGGCGAGCGCGGCGGCCGGCCCGGCGTGGCCGCCGCCAGCAGCAGCGTGGCCGCCTCCCGCCAGTGCCGCAGCCGCGGGTTCATCTTGGCGAGGCGGAGGGCGCCGGGGCAGCCGCGCTCCCGCCGCACGGCCGGGCGGCACCGCCGCCTGCGCCCCCGGAGGAGCCACTGCAGCCGCGGGGCGGGACAGCGCCGGGGGAGGGCCGCAGGAGGCGGGACAGCGTCGGCATGCCTCAGCCCCCCTCAGCCCTGAGCCGGTAAGTAGCGGCTGTCCTCAGCGGGCGAAAGCTTAAGGAAATGCAGAGGGTTTAAGGCGGCGATCCCGGGAGAAACGAGGCGATGGCTTTAAGTGGCTTGGGAAGCTGTGGCCTGGGGTTAGATCGCACTTCCTGGGGGTTCACAGCACGGAGTGTATTTACAGCACCACAAGGTGTAAATGTCGAGGAGCTTCCTCGGAGCCCAGAACCTTCCTGAGCACAGGGGAAGGGTCTGTAGTTACAGCCCCAGGAGTCAGCACGGGGTCAGCGGCCAAGGGCGGATTTATGTTGGGAATACTGCTGCTGACCCGCCAGCTGGCCTCACAGAAATCTCCTTATCTCAATTCCACAGCAAGCCATGCTGACAGCAAAAGTCATTTTAGGTCTGTAGTTAAACGTGACATTTGCCAAGTTGTTTGAATTTGTTCTAGTACAAACGGGAAGAGTATGTAGAATTTTAGTTAATTATTACAGAGCTCTTCTGTTTTGAGTTTTTTTAAGTACCTTGTTATGTGAAAAAAATTTGGCAAGGTAGCAAAGCCCTGAAAGGTTCTTTGAACCTTTAGGAAACATTTTATTTTGTTATTTGATTTTGATTTCTCAATGTTCTTTAATTTGTAAGAAATTTAAGCAGAAAAAAGCTGATGACAGGTTGAAAAGTTTTGCAAGAATGGAAATATTTGCATGTAACATGGAAAGTCCTTCTCCCATCCATAATCCTTCTCTTGCCACATTGCATTTGGCAAATACTCACGTACCTGTACATGCTTCTGACAACCTCTCAATTTAATGTTATATTTGAGTTTGTACTTGATGCCTATGAGATGTGTGTCACTGGAACTGAAATGAAGTTTAGAAGCAACTGAAGCAGTGGGATGCTGGATGATGTCAATTGACAGATCCAAAACTGACCTTGAGGTGTGCCCAGACACAGCTGGGCCATAAGCTCAGCCTGGTGCTTGGCTGCAGAGCAGGTCAGCCAAGCCAGCTGATGCTGCTAAAATGAATGGCCAGACAACAGACAAGCCTGCTTCCCTCTCCTTCCCTTGCTTATCACCGAATATACAAGCAAAACCAATGATATCTTGTAACCTGAGCAGCACTTTTTCTCACTAATTTAATCCTTTATGCTCATCAGTAATTACCACCTTAGGCAGTGGAAGCACAAGGCTCATTAATTTGTTTTCTATAAGGCCTTTGAATCTAAAATCATGACATTCATCTTGATATTTGCCTTTTACACTCCTTGTGTAGTTAACTATTTCACTGTGTTAAACATACATCTTGTTAGGAATGTGCTTTGCCTAAAAGCTGCTTTACTGGTGAAATATTAATAAACCTCTACTGAGGTTTTTCAAGATCTAACATCCAATGAGCTTGATGGCTGATCAAAAAGATTTAGGGTCCATTATGTCAGATCATTTCAGCATAAAGGCATTTTAAGTAGAAAGTACTCATGTACCAATATTGAACAGTATCACTTTCAAATCAGTTACAATACCAACACACATACAAAACATGTCTTACTGTGGCAAAAATGTGATGTCTGATAGCCCTGGAACATAGTTTCAGAACATATCTAGGGAAATCTGATACCAGAGAATAGCAATGATTATGGTGTTATCTTAATTTTCTAACTGGAATATTTGTGGTTTTTTATCTTGGACAGTCTAAAGGCTCACAAGTGCTAGTATGTAAAGCAGGAATACCCTGGCAAACAAAGTATGGGATCCTAGAATAGTCTGGGTTGGAAGAGACCTTAAAGATCACCTGGGTGCCCCCTCTGTCATGGGCAGGGACACCTTCCACTATCCCAGGTTGTGCCAAGCCCCATCCAACCTGGCCTGGAACACTTCCAGGGATCCAGGGGCAGCCACAGCTTCTCTGGACAACCTGTTCCAGTGCCTCATTACCCTCACAGGGAAGGCTTTCTTCCCAATATCCCATCTCAACTCTGTCAGTGTGAAGCCATTCCTCCTTGTCACTCCAGGCCCTTGTAAATTTTTCCTCTTCATCTTTCTTGCAGGCTCCCTTCAGCCGCTGGAAGGGCACAATTGGGTCACCCTGAAGTTTCTCTTCTCCAGGCTGAGCAATCCCAGTTCTCTCAGCCTTTCCTCATAGCAGAGGTGCTTTATCCCCCTGATCAACCTGGTGGCCTCCTCTGGTTTGTTGGCATCCAGTGGTATTAAACCTCACAGATCTGGTTCTGTAGGCATTCTTGCAGGGGAGTGGAAATGGGATGTGTGGCTGGCACAGTGCTGTGGGCTCAGACACCCAGAGAATGCCAGGGCTGGGGTTACAGCTCTATCCAGGACTCTGCTCAGCATCCAGAGCAGTTCTTTGGGCCCAAAGACAGCCAAGTGCAAGCTAAGGTAAACTTCCTTCCCTACTCCATTTGTTGCATTTTTCCACACAGTTCTGGAGTATATAAGTCACCTGTTAAGAAGGTGCCATTCCTTACCTGAGGGTCAGCAGATTCACCCTATTACTGGCAGGTTTTTTGACTTCCTTTCAGAATTGTCTGAGGAAGAGTAGTTCAGTATCCATTCACTCCAAAGCTGAAGTCATCTCGTGAAATTGCAGGAGTGTGTGAGTCTTTAACTGACCCAGTTATCAGGACTGGAGGTTGCAGGAGGTTCTGAGAATGAACATTTAGAAACTCTGTGAGCAAAGATAAAGGATGCAAAGGGATGTTTTGCCCCCTTCCAGTTTCCTGCTAAGAAAGGCAAAAGATCAGCTCTTTGAGTGTGTATCTGTCCCCTCAAAGCTATAGCTGACCTTCTGGAGGTAGCTCACGTGAATATAGAACAAGTGTTAAAGGCAAATAGGATGTAAGGTTATCTATAGAGGATGTTTCTTCATCTCCAACTTAGATGATCTTTTCTTCAATATAGTGTGCTAGAATGCAGAGCTTATCTCACTTGTACTTAAATATTCTATAGCTTTATGAGTGATTTCAGAAAAAAAGAGAAAAATCTGAGAAAATCTATCACTAACCCTAAACCAAGCACACCAGTTTATTGCATTACTGTGTGGAAGGATTCCAGCACAAGGCCAGTTGTAGGCTGGGAATACAGGGCACTTTAGTGTGGAGAGAAGTCTCGTACCAGAAGGCTGAAGAGTCAGAGGTCCCCTCCAAATTAAATTATTAAAAAAAGGTGTTTTTGCTAAAAAGTTAAGAATTCGGCTGTCTTTCATGCTTCTTGTATGCCAGAACATACAATTGTTTACTTAATGGAGGCCAAATACTTTAGTTTTGAAAGTGAAACAGCCTGAAATACCAGATTGTGTTACATTGAAAAATAAACCCTCCTGAGTGGTGCAAGAGTTAGATAAATGAAACACCGTAAGGTTATTGCACTGATAATAATTCTTTGTGGCATCATTTCAGCAATGCAGAGGTTACTTCAACATTTTTCTCTACAGTTTAGTTACTGCTTAAAAGAAAAAAAACCATAAGTTTGTTAAAAAAAAAAGGTTTAGGTCACTAGATACATAGAAATTATTGTCAAATTAAATTTCTGGAGGTTTTTGATATGTGGTTAGACTACTTAGCAATAGAATTACTTCATTCCTTCTGTTAGATCATTGCATAAATTATTTTGCCCAGACAGGTCAGTGTAGTAATTAATTTCAGATGAAAAACAAGGTCCACCAATATTTCATCATTTAGTTTAGTTTACATGCTTGTCCCGTGAGTTGGAGATGATTATACTAAGTCAGTTCTTGGTTTAATTTGGTTGCATCTTTGTCCCCATGCAGATGCAGTGTCTACAATAATGAGTTGTGACAACTTCAAGTATCAAAAAATACAGAGATTTCACTAGGTTTGTCTACTGCTTCTTAAACGGACTTATTTTACAGTATTGTAGAATCACAGAATCATTTAGGTTGGAAAGAAACCCCAAGATCATTGAGTCCAACCACGAACCCAGCACTGCCAAGTACACCACTAAACCATGTCCCCAAGTGCCCCATCTACACATCTTTTAATTGCCTCCAGCTATTTCAAATGGTATTTCAAATACCTCCAGGTCACTTCCAAATGACGTGCTCAAGCTTTTAGATTTCTTAGCTCATATAATACCAACAAATAGGCAGACTTAATAATTAATAGAAAAAGTAAATAGATTATTTGCTGTATAGGTTTTCAAGTATTGTTTCCAAATTGTGAATAAATGTCACATGTAGGAAATGCAGGTTTATGATTATAACACCATTATATAAATTGACTAAAAAGAAAAATACAAAAAGCAGCTAACTTCATACAAAATGATATTCCAACAAATCAGGCAGATGAGAAAACTAAGTTACAGATAGTATTAGCAATGGAACTGTTTTACTTCCAACAGACACATAATGGATTACACGTCTTATGGAAATGGAATTTATGGTTCTAATTCTGCAGCTTTTAGTTATGTGCATAGTTTTCACACATGTAATTTCTTGCCAAACTGAGTACTGGTGGCTTGTTTGAGGAATCATTTGGAGCACACCTTCCAGGACCCAGAATTCAAATGTGTATATCTTAAGTTACACTTGCAATTAACAGATTAAGTTGCTAAGGAAGTATCATGTTTGCTGTCTCTGGCAGTCCTCAGTCATTTTATATGGTATAAATAGTTAAGTATTTTCTTTTGTCTTTTTTTTCTTAATTCCCCTTTCTTGTTTGTTTGTTTTTTCCCCAATGTTTATGTTATTTTTGTATAGATTTTTCTGGATCACAAAAAGGAATTGCATTTGAATTTTTTTTTCCGAAGACAATTATAGATGACTCTAAAGTTACGGTTTACTACTCTTTCAAAAGCCTTATAATTTTTAAAGTCATTTTTTTGGCTCTGTGGTTTCTTAGTGCTGTGGCACATCAGTGAATTCAACTGTGTGTGTTATTTGAACATTTGTGTGTGAGACAGACTTGACTGATCAGAGACTCCGGTGATAATTTCATGCACAGTGGAAATGATCAAAATAACAGACCACATTTATACCACAACTGTGACTTCCATTTCTGTGCAGCTGAATTATACCTAGCTTTGAGAGGATATGTGAGTTTGTTTAATTTGGTGGAGATTTAAGTATATGATAAATGATGTCATGCAATGCAGTGCAAATAAAACATACAATTCAAGGAAAGAGAATAAAACAAAAACCCACCTGAGCCTGTGGAGGGTTGAGAAGTCAGTTTCTGCCACTCTGGTAAATCACAGTAGATACTCTCACAAATGACTGGACTGAGCAATAAACATAATTGCATTTGGTAAGTGGCCTCTTAAACTGTGGGTGACAGTTTCAGAGAGGTTGTGATTGGATTTGTGTTTGCCCATGTGGCTTGTGGTCACATTGCTTCCAGCATGAAACGCTCGTGCTTGGCTGGCTGAGAGGATTCACCAGAGCCACGCTGCTGGTTAAATGCCATGTGACTTTTCACCTTCCCTCAGGTTCAGCAGTGGCAGCTGCTAAAGCTACATCCC
This sequence comes from Nicator chloris, assembly GCA_013400495.1. Classification (NCBI taxonomy): domain Eukaryota; kingdom Metazoa; phylum Chordata; class Aves; order Passeriformes; family Pycnonotidae; genus Nicator; species Nicator chloris. The sequence goes on along the minus strand of WAAE01014570.1, from coordinate 26,517 downwards.
ACCTGTACCCAGGGCCACAGCAGCGAGCTGTAAGGATGGATGGTGGAATCCAGCCATGTGGGATTGCCATCTTCCAGGAGAAACTAATTTTTGGTGTCAAACGGAGGGAGATTAGGATTGTCTTTTGTAAAATGGATAAAAAACATGTAGCAAATCAAAATATTTTTACTCTTATGCTTGTATGAGTTAATAAGAGAATAAATAGTCAGTTCCACTCAGGGATATTTTATATCCTCTGTCCCACTGGGGATAAGATATTCCTTTTTTAATAGAGAAGCTGTAATTTAACATTGGGATGCTATATTGTATATAACAAAAAGCAAACTCTGGTGTTTATTACATACATCCATCTCCTTTCCTTTTTTTGTTCTTCCCTAAACACATGTGGATAATTTTATATGAAAGACATTCTTTTCTAATCCCACTTTTATTGTACCCTTACTGTAGCAAATGCTGCTCACGTGTGAACTATTTTGTCCAGATCTCTTCCTGCATTAAAAGACTTATATAATCGTATTGACAGAAAGCACTTAGAGATCTGTAATCCACTGGTCTTACAGAATGACTTTTTACATAATGAAAATCTGTGAAGGGTAAATATGTTGAGCAGGAGTTCCATTAGCACTTCAATTGAAGGTATTTCTGGAAAGCGAACATAAACAACACAAACCTTCCAGAGAAGGAAAAGCAAGCCTGTAAACAATCCTCTCTACGAACAATAAGCACGTTTAATTTTTAATCTGAAAGCTAATTACATCAGTCATGTAGTCCAGTTTTAAATAATTGCATTACTGCAAAAAGTAGTTTCATACTTACACAATTTTGAAACTAATTTTATTTTATATTCATAGTGCTAAAGTTTGATGTTACATTCTTTGCAACATCAGGAGAATCACTTTAATTATGGTCCTGTGTTCCTTTAGTTACTAAACTAGAGAACAGTGTAATGGGTTTTTGTGATGATAGACTGGCAGTCCTGGAATGAGATTACAAATTGCTGCATTTAACAGACTCAGTTCTGATGATTTGATTGATTATTGTTGCTACCAATAGCACAGGATCAAGTTTCACACTCCTTAGGTCGTGTATATCTTTTGCTAAAGTAAATGCCAGCTTTGCTGGCTGAAAGAGACAGAGTTTGGATCCCAACACAAGGAGAATCCAGTTGTTAGTCCAGTCTAGTCTGGTTTTCAGGTTGTCCAAGCCAATGGTTCTGTACTTAACATGGGACAACCAGCGCTGAAGGCAGAATCATCTGTTGGCCTAAATGTTATTGTAGCTGTTTCCTAAGGCAGGGATTTCCTGGCTTTTCAGACTGCTGATTCCCTGGCAGTTTAAATTAAGCTACATCACTATGCAACTTTGGGAGCTTGAGAGGGCTGTGTTTAATCTTAACAAAACTAACGAGAGGGCTTAGCACAGTACTTTTATTACTGTGGTTAAAACAGGAACTTTAGTTTAGAAGAGTCTATTGCAGATAAGCTGTATTAATATTCCAGTTTTTCAAAGCATCATAGAATGGTTTGAGTTGGAAGAGACCTTAAAGGTCATCTGGTTTCAACCCTTGCCATGGGCAGGGACATCTTCCACCAGACGAGATTATGCCAACCCCTGTCCAGCCTGGCCTTGAACATTTCCAGGGATGGAGCAGCCACAGCTTCTCTGGGCACCCTGTGCCAGGGCCTCCCCACCCTCACAGGGAACAATTTCTTCCCAGTATCTCATCTGAACAAACTTGTCAGTGTGAAGCCATTCCCCCTTGTGACTCCATCCCTTGTAAATAGGCTCTGTCCATCTTTCTTGCAGGCTCCCTTCAGGCACTGGAAGGGCACAGTTAGGTTACCCCCAAGTTTGTCCTCTGCAGGCTGAACAATCCCAATTCTCCCAGCCTTTCCTCACAGCAGAGGTGCTTTATCCCTCTGATCAACTTTGTGGCCTCCTCTGGACTTGCTCTGACAGATTTTGTTTGGTTTGAATTACTGCTGCAAGGAAACCAGTAAGTTATAAGGAAGTACTTTATTTTAAGTTAAATAAATAGTGACAGTAACAGGTTTGCATTATTCCAAGTGTAGAAAATACCACCCATGCACAGGCAAAACCAGTGTAATTCAAGTCAGGAGTAAGATTTTAGTATCCAGCAAATTTAATGTGTGTATTCTGTGAATAAAGACAAAAGAATGGAAGTAGATCAACACTGATATTAATTAAGCAATGACCATCTTCTTTTGTACTATAATTACATTCTCACCAATCAACATGAGAGTATGTGCTTTTTCATCATGCTGTTGCAATACAGAGTGTTTTGAAGTATGAATTCCTATTTTTCACTTACAAAGTAGCATTTCCAGACTCCTTCCAGTTGCATTCCAGTAGGGGGAAAAAATGAAGACTGCAAATCTGTATTTCTTAACTTAAAGGAAGCCTCTGTACTTTGGGGCAATGGTGGTTTCATTTAGTTTTGGTTTTGTGCAGCGTCGTGCCAAACTCTGTCACGTGGACCAAACGTGTAGGAGATGAATGGCAGCACTTCATCCATGTAGACAGTGCCAATCCTCTGTTAGAATTCTACTTAATCTATTAATTTCAGATATCTTAAATATAAGATGATAGAGACTTTTAGGAACATACATGCAGCCAGCTTTGTCTTAAGATTTGAAAATTCTTTTTCCAAGGCCAATCCTTTAAATAGTAATGGTGTGCATATTCATAATAAAGCAAGACTTACATATTTGGAAGCTATTTATGTTAATTCTTTGAGTCCTATATTAAAAAATCCAAATAAAAAACCCCACAAAACTGCAATGGACAGAAAACTTAGAGTTTACCAACCCACTGAGGCTTGCTTTTGAAAATGATATTCTTGAAAGTTCTTCTACACAACTAAGCATGGATAAACTGTTCATCTATGGTTAGGTGTGTGGAAGATACCAAGATAAAAGATAATGAATGTTGTCACTGTTACAATTTACTTATCCACCAGAAAACAGACTTGCATTCATGACATGGGGTTTGGGAACATGTGGTTAAACAGTCTGATTTCACAAGGTATATGGAGTTTTCAGGAAGCACAGAATAGAGCCCAATGGCTTCTCTGCCTTCCTGTGAACTAAGTGTGAGGGCAAAAAGTGAAAAGATCCACAGGTCCTTAATGCCAAGTGGTGGCAATCCAAATAGGTACATTCTCCTGCAGCTTTTGCTGTATTTTCCTTTAACATGTCTACTTATTGTGATTGTGAAAGAGCTCATCCAATTTAAATGAACACTCAGCAATTACACTTTGTCTAGGCAGGCGGGAACTGTAGCACCGATAAACACAGCCCTGGCTTTGTTAGAAAGCTGTCCGGGATCTCTACGGACACAGATTACCTATAAAACAAATTCTGTGGAATGAGTGAAACACAACAGAAAGGAATGTGGAGTTGTCTTGTAACACTCTGAATTCCTGAGAGAATGGAATTAGACTGGACCCATGTGCAGAGCTCACATTATCCTTCAACATAAGGATAGTCTACAGCTTTGAATTCAGGCCTCTGCTTACTATTTTTTTCCTCACCTACAAGTGACCAGATTCAAATACACTTTTCCCCCCTCATAAATCCAGTTCTTTTAAATTGTAAAGAATAAACTGCTGAATTTTTTTAAAGTATGTTTCATTCTTAACTCCAAAATATTAAAAAATATTAGGTGTTTATGTGTGTTGTCAATGAAGACTGTTCACAAAACATGTCTGATTATTACTTTTTGATAATGTGCCTGTAATAATCAATGAAGAAAAATTACTTCTTAAACCCCCAATATTTTGGGGTCTTTATATTTGGCTGTGGAGTGCCCCATACACCTATGGCACTGTAGCACATGTACCAAGCATTCCTGAACAGACAGTGTGTGTTCACAGCACTAGAAGGTATTTCCAGAAGTAAATAATAAATACATTAACAGATAAATCCTCTTTACAAAATATTGTAAGGTTTCTCTGCTAAGCAAGTGTCTGTTTCCACAGTTTTACATTTAAATATTGACAGTTCCACAGGGAAGTACTGGAAAGTTTTATGCTATTGCATTTCCCTTCCAGAACCGTATTGTTATCAAATGGGACCAATCCTACAGGCTTCCTGTTTCCCAGATGATTAATCAGACACGACTGAGATATGAAACTGAGACACATTTTTAGCTTTGTCTGGATTTCTGCAATTTGGGAGCTGGCAGAAATGTGACTGTACGCATACAAGCATCAGTCCCTGCCTATCAACAGGAGAGGGAATCCCATTGGGAAGGTCTGCTTTAATTTAACATCATTTCTGTTTGCTAAAATCTGTTTTCCCATGTTACTGCATCTGCTGTGGGTAGATTCATTGCTCCTGTTTTCACAGTTAATCATGGAGTGCAAATTGTGGCTTCAGAAAGAAAAATCAGAACCAGTAGCAAGAATCAGTCTTTCTGCAGGGAAAGATAAAATAGTGGTAAATGTGAATGAAAACCATGAGGCTTGCTAGTATTTTTCTGAATCTGCAACTCTCCCTTTTTTCTGTCTGGATTTGGAAAGCGATTAGTCATTCACATATGCTGTGCCAATTCATGCAACTGGGTTTCGTACAATCCAGTCTATATCAACAAACAGTTCTTGGTATCAAACACCGTTCCGTTTTCTCCTCCCTCCCCAACCACTAACTAATTTAAAATTGAGGTTGGTTACATTCTTTTATTGGGGTTTTCATCCTTAGCCCTTTCCTGCACACAAGAAATACTTTCTGTATTTGATGGGAAAAAAAAAGAAGTATTCTATTCACTTGGTCAGACAAAATACCCATGTTAGCCATCAAATTTATGTTACCCTCTAATACTGTAAACAGTGACCAGCAGCAAACACCAGAGCCTAGTGAAGAACAAAAACCACAGGCTTCTGAGAATAGTGACCTATTAATAGCAGGCAAATCCCTGTTACAGCCAGTAGTGATAATACCCCGATACTTCACTTAACTGTTACAAGTCCAGTAAACAAAGACATTCTATTCTGCAGGCTGATTTGCATCCCTTTTCTTCAAAAACCATAAAGAAACAAATAGTGCATTTTAGGATATCCAGAGGCGAAAGTTCTGCTTTGTTCTTTCAAGTGCTCATTTAAAATCCTCAGCTCATCCAAGTGACACACTTTTGAAATAAAGGTGAGGCATGAAACACTCCAGAGACGGCTGGAGAGGGGTCGCTCGTGTCAGAGCTTGCACCACCCTAAGACAGTTTTACCACACACACTGCCAGGACAATGGCGATAATGAGCACAGCAGTGAAAATAATCCCAGCTAGAACCTTGCTGATATCGCAGAAGGATTTGTTTTCCTCCACAGAGATCATGCCAATAGAGGAAGCGCCCACGCTGATGGTGGATTTCAGTTCAGCCCCTGGGTCTTGCTTAGCCTCTACTGTCCACTGGGGGACATTGACCTTCATCTCCATCTCGTACATCATCTCTCCTACCTGGTTGATCTCGTTCTCGAGGTCTTTCAAATCCACGACGTCTATGTTGTGCTCAGCCTCGTATTTCATGTTCTGGACGCTCATGGCGCGGGCGGCCACGCCGGAGGTTCCCCCGCTCATGCCCGTCTGGATCAGGTGTTTTTTGGGGACGTTCAGCGGGAACTCGTGGCCCAGCTCCAGGGCTCTCCTCATGTCGATCTCTAGGATCTCTAGGCACGTGGAGAAAATCACCCATAGCCTCTCGAACTCGGCTTTATCTTCCTTACTCACGGTTTTGTCCTTCAGGACCGCGGTGAGCTTGTTCCTGTTGGCCACCGCCAGCTCCTGAGCTTTCTGCCGGGTTTTCTTGAGCTCCTCCCGCAGGTTCTGCGAGTCCGAGGTGCCGCCGATGGTCAGCACCATGTGCCGGTAGCAGGCGGTCACCTTGTTGAGCGCGTCCAGCAGCGCCTTGCACTCCTCCTTCACCATGGTGGCGGCGGGGCCCGTGCCCGGTGCCGCCCTGCCCGGTGCCGCCCCGACTCACCCGGTGCCGGGCCCCGGGCGCTGCCACAGCCAGGCGCTACCAGCACACATGGCAAGTGCCGCCTGCGGGTCGCGCCTGCATCCAGCACGCCCTTACCCGTTGGTCAGGCGGCGCCGGCGGCTCCGGGAGCCCGGGCGGGCGGCGGGGAGCCCCGGCGGGCAGGCAGCATCGCTCCCCGCGCCACCGCCGCCTGCAGCGCCACCGGGGCGGCTCGCTCCGCGCCGCGCTCAACGGGGCGCTGCTGTTTGAAAAGTGCCAAACGCCGAGGGTGGAGGAGAAAAAAATATGAAATCAAAAAAGCCAAGGCTAAAGCTCTAGGGAGCGGCAGCCGGGCGGCCGGCGGTCCCCGCCGCCGCCACTTAACTCGCCCCAGCTGGGCGCCCGCGCGGTCACATGGCGGGGAGCGCCCGGCCCGGCCCTATAAGCCCTCGTAGGCTCCGCCTCCGCAGGCAGTGATCCCGCGGTGCTCCCAGCTCTTCGCCCGCTCCCTCCCGCCTCTGCCCAGCCATTGGCTTCGTGCGGCCGCGCCGAGCCCGCCCTGGACCCCGGTAGGACTCTGCCGGGGCGCGGAGCGGCGGGGGAGGCGGCGGCTCTGCGGCCGGGGAGCAGGGAGGCGATGGTATCGGTGTGGGTCGTGCTGCCGCCCCGGGCAGCCTGCGGCTCCCGCTGGGACCGTCCCGCCGGGGTGGGAGCGGGGAGCGCTCCCGGCCGGCCGGCCGTGCCGTGCCCCGGGAGGCGCTCGGCCGCGGCCTGGGCGGCGGCGGGGCTGTGGCCGCTCGGCCTTTGCCCGGGCCGGAGCGCGGTGGGGTCGGGTCGTGCTGACACATGGCCCTGGTCAGTGACCGCCGCGGCAGGGTCGGTCCTCGCTGTGTTCAGCCCCGCTGTGCATGGCAGGTCAGTCTTGCCCGGCCCCCCGGGTGTCCCGTGTGTCGCAGACGCGCCGGGACCGGGCTGGGGAAGAGACTCGCTGCTGTCATCCATAGGAAGGGCCGGCGTGCGATCCGGAACACCTACAGTTAGCTCAAGTCAAGCGATAGCACATGAGGAAGTGCAGGAAACACACCAGTTCTCACTGTCAGGAATGATGCTCCACCAGCTGCCCTTGGCAGTGTGCTGGGTACAGCACGGTGAGCACTGATGGGCACTAGGCCGTGCTCGTGTGTGCATCCAGCGGGATGGAGGTCATGTGGAGTGCCACTTGGTGAGCTGAACTGTGTTGTCTCTAGCACCTGGTGTGTCTGCTGAACTGGGCTTCTGGAGAGCTTGCTTGTCACAACATATGCTATCACATGCCCCAGCATTTGTGGTTAGATGACTGGTTTTGTGATGCTACAGTAGCCTGAAAAAGCTGTGAAGCCACGAGAGTCCCACAAGAAGGGGAACGTGACCCATTCCCTTATCTTTTATCACTACCCTTGCAAGGCAATGTGTGTTAAGAGCAAGATACTTTGCTATGAGGAACAGAGTCCAGGGAGACCGGCTTTCTGCTGCAGAGCCCAGCCTGAAGAGTCTTGTCTAGCCTATGTTCTGTTTCTGGATTTTGGTAGCTTGGACTCCACTGATTGAGGGGTTTTGTTTGTTTATGTTTTATCTTACTTCAATTTTGGCCCTAGTTCCAAAATGTATGTAGCTTCTGCTGCAGGTTACATACTACCTATGGAAGAAATGGCCTCTTAACTTTGAGATTATCAAATTACTGCCGACTAAACTGAGTAGGTCTGCCGATTTGCATGTTGGTAGCTTAGAAGAAGCAAATCAGTCCTGCCTGTTTCTTTGTAGGAATAAAGAAACACAGGATGATTTTGACCTGATTGTAAGTGAAGTCTTGTAATTGCCTAATCATTGTCAGGTGGAAAAAGGATTAGCTCTCAGTTTGAATCTGGAGCCCAATGTGACATAAGTGTTCAGCTTATTGCTGACTAAATTATGCATATTTGTGTGTCTGTTTTAGCTATGTTTAAAGTCTGCCACAGCGCACTGAAGTTATGTCAGAATCTGGAAGCCACTTCTGTGAATGTTTCTGGGAAGGGGAGGGAAGGAGTATTGGTTTAGAAACATGTGACTATTTAAACTTGAGAGTAGTAACAGTCATGATCAGTATCAGGTAATGCCTAAGTACATCTTTAGGTGTGTCATGTAGGAAGAGCCTGTTATTTAGATCAGTTCTAATTTAAGTTCAGCTGCATGCAGTTATACAATTTACTTAGATTGTGGGAACTCTTAAAATTCAGTTGTTGGTCCATCCGGCATGATGTTCTGAAAATCCAAATCTTGATACTACTTTCAAACAAGATGCTGACTAGCCAAAATACTGTCCTGGGAAAACTATTGGGATGTAGGTAAAAATCCTTAGAACTGACTTAGGAAGCAGAATAAGGAGTAGTAGAAAAAATGTATTTCCTGGTTCTGTGGCAAGGCTTTCTTGCAATAGATGTTAATGACTATATTCTTCCTGTACAGTACTGTTAAAACTGTTTGCAAAGTATTCTGTGATGCATCTTGAACATCACTAATTAAATTTTATAGCCTCATTTTAATATTTTAAGTAGAATTTTTGGTAAATACAGGTTTGTTTTCCTTAAATGGTTGGTAAGCCTTGTCTGAGGGACTTGCTTTTAGAGTAAGCTCATATACTAAGTTTGGTCTGTAGACTGTTATGGCTGGGGAAAGTTTGAAGCCACTATGAGATGAAGAAGGAAAATAAGGATGAAATAGAGTGAAAATTAAATGTGACATTAACCCCTTCCCTCTCCCTGATCACTGATTATTTGTGTGCCTCTTTGAATTCTGTGATTTGCTTTCTGCTTGTGGTGACAGGATTTGATTCATAGGAAGAATCTTAATTTATATTGTGGGTGAATGTTATACTGATACTTCTGTATCATGATATTTACTTTCAGGAAGCTCTTAATTAGCTTAGGCTGTTATGTATTGCATTGTGTAGCATTTAAAACACCAGTAGTGTTTAAAATAATTTATTTTGCTAGTTAGAGCTTACCTGCTGAATTGTTTTTCAGCCTTCTTACCCTTGCACTGGTGCCTAAGTAAGTGTAACTATTTGGTTTAAGTAAACCTCTGTGTATTTCAACTCTGTAAGTATTTGCCCCTCCCCCCACAAAAGAAGGAGAGTGAAGTACCAAAGTGCTGAAACCTCTGAGAGACTGAGGAGGAGGTGACCTTAAAGACAGCTCACTGCTATTTGAAGGAAGCATCCTCGTTTGAGAAGCTGTTGTAGGGGCTTTGGATTTGCTGTTAACATTCTCCTTCTAAATATTCCTTGTAACTGTTGGTGGTTCACTGAACAGCACCTGCACTTTGTTCTAGGGCTTGCTTTGAGTGGCTCAGGGCTGCCCATCCGAGAATGGAATGCAGCTTCAGTAGTGGCAAGCCAAAGAATGAAGCCTCTTTGCCCCCACTCTGGTGGATTTCTAAACCTGTGAGAATTGGGAATCTAGGATCTACCCTGTTGTGAAAAGACTGCAGTTTGTTCTTGATACTTGGCTAATGACAAGCAAGATGTCTTTGAATATGTTGAAGAAACTGCATAGAAGTGGGAAGCTTGGCTGTTGAAGGATCCACACATATTGAAATGTGCTTCCTTTGGAGGAAAGGAACAAGTGACGGGGAAGAGTCAAGCCCTCAATTCTGGGACAAGTAAGGATGTGCCCATGCCAAACAATACTGCAAATGCACTGTTAAAATATAAAGGGTGAACCTTCTCATTACTTTTCACGAGTGAGCTCTATTCTGGAGTTTGAGGTGGGGCTCATGAGGAGCTGCACAAGGATCTGGTACAACCCCAGGTGCTGCAGGGTCTGGAGGAGGTGGAGCAGTGGTAGCAGGGCTGGAGCTGCCAGGCTTACAAAAGGCATGGGGGGTGTTGGGTAGAGGCAAAACCCACGTGAGGTCCTGTGCCAGCTCTTAACCCTTCAGTGGAAGAAATATGTACCTGGAAGGGAGATGCTGAGAGAAATTAGCATCTTCCTGGAATGCTCATGACCCCTCCTTTCCAGACTCTGTTCCATTGCTGTTAGGCTGCTGTTCTGGGATGATAAAACCGAGTTTTCAGTGGTTGCTAGTAAGCCTTGAGCTGACTGATGTGAATTCACCACTCTATAATCTAATAATTCAAAGGTGCTACTCTGGCGTACTTCTGTTTCACAGAAATCAGTACAAGCTGAACCTGAATCTAAAAGGGATAGGAATAGGTTTACTTTTCTTCTCATGATGAGCAAGGTGTACTGGAATGTGTCAGATGTTTATCACAGGATGCTCAGTGCTCATCCTTTAGCATTTTTAAATGCTCAGAAAAAGAAATGATCTTCTGGTTTTTTTGTTTTGAGACGAATGCTGATGTAGGGCTCAAGTTCAGATTGTAATTTTTGCCCAGAAGCAGAGTAACTGAGGAGTAATAGTGCTGGTAAAACAGGAACTGGAGTGGTAACTTGAGTTTTTGGACTGAGCCTACTTAAATTCCCCAGTTAGGTTCCTGTTTGCTTGTAAAGAGCTCTAAGATATGCTTACCCTTGGCTGTTCCTTCTAATGAGTGGTGCTTAAGGTGTGTGGGGGAAGCACTTCTGTTTAAAAAAGCCCTTAACTTAGAACTGGAGAACAATTACTTTTTTTTTTTTTGTGGAGCTGTGCAGCTTGCTAGAATGATAAATTTCTGGTAAAGTTTGTCGTTTTCTGCTACTCTGAGATAAAATCTTTTAGTTGAGTAATGAGTTGTGCCTCATTTACTCATTGTTTTGAGCACTTCAGCAAATATCAAGTTGCTGGATTGCTAAGCCTTAGTTGTTCCTGTTTCACCTATTGTGAGCTAAGGTGAAGTCGATGTCACGTGAAACTTGGCAATATTGGTAAAATAAAACTGAGTGAATTTATGCTTCTTGCTGTGCTAATGGATCTGGTTTTGGAGAACGTGGCATTCTGCTCCCTTGAAGCTGGATGTGTGTGGAGAGGACCCTGAGGTACTTGATGTTAGTATCCCAGTGTAGCATCCTCACTTGCTGTCCTGCAGACAGTTTGAGGTTACTGAACTTGGCTAATAATTTTACTAACTTTGGTAGCTGTTTTTACTTTGTTCTGCTGACTTATTAAGATACCATGGTGAAAACACAGCATATTATGCTGCTCAGCATTGATTATGTAGTGTTTGTATACACCATCCCTCATGCTGTTATGAGAGATGTTGTCTCTGCAGAATGTTTTGTTAAGTCTTTAGTAGGGATGTAGCAGGATATCCAGAAGACGATGAGCCTAAGGTTTGAGTAAATAGGTGTACAAGTTGAATGTGGACAGGAGGTAACTGCTAAGTAACAATGCAAATACAATGACATCATCCACTTTCATGGCTGTTTGTCTGAATTTCAAAGTACTTCTTAAAAGAAACTGACACCTGCAAGCTCTAGAAAAGGTTCCTCACTTGTCCATCTCTAAAGGAAAACAACATCAGTGAGAAAATGAACTGTCAGAATTTATTCCTGTTCACTTCTTTCAGTACTAAAGGTAATTAGGCTTCATTTCCAGTGTTTTAGAGAAAACAGTGACATGCTTAGAGTCCATGTTTTTCACTTGAGCAGTCCTGTGTACCATATTTATATCGTTAGAACTATCACTCTGCTTTTGATCTAGAAAGGATTAGTCTGTTGTAAGATTATGATTATAGGTTTTTTTTAAACTGCAACATAATGCTTATTAGATTGTCTGATCCAGCTAGCTTCTGTTCTTCCAGCAATTTGAGCTATTTCTGTGTTTACAGGCATGAAGCCATACACTGAAGTGATTCCTTTTAAACCTTTTATATAACATTAGTGCTTGAGTATTGCTTTACTGCTCAGCATGATAGAGTTTGGTGAACTTCATAGTGAATAGAGCTGATGATAGTTTTTAATGAGCGTTCTATTAAGCATTAATCAGTTCTGGTAATGTATACAAGGCTTTTTGCATTTTCTGTTTTCAGTGTAAAGCTAAAGCTGTCCAAGGTGCAGCTAGAAGAGTAAGTCTGTGTCACCCCCAAGTTAAATTAGGTTGGAGCTGGATGTTGTGTTCTGCCAACAAACTCTTAATGGAGAATTCTAATGTGTTCCTAGAATTACTGCAATGCATTAGCCAGTATTTTCAGATGCATTTAACTTTTGGGATGGAAAGAAAGTGACTTAATCTCAAAAGTGCCTGAGCTTTGGGGAGTGTACTCTCTTGAATCTGTAGACTGAATTCCTTTGGTTTGTGGTTTTTGTTTTTTTTTCCTTTTTTTTTTATGACTGAAATTGTTTCTGCATCCACATTTCTGTCTCTCTGGAGAATGCTGTGGGAAGGTGATGGAGGGCCAAGTGAATACAGTAACTAAACTGTTTTAGGTAATAAATGTTCCACCTGTTGTTTTTCACACCCACATTTTAATCAGGTATGATAGCTATCCCCTAATGAGACACTGAACAGCTGCAGGGGTAAGGGAGAGAGAAAAGGGAAGGAAATGGAGATTTGTGATTCTCAAAGCAGTACTAATGTGGCCAGTGGGGGTTGTTTCCTGCTGTGTAGGAACATGCAGTGCAGGGTTCCCATCTGCTGTGCTCAAGAAGGGTGACAAACGTCTGTGTGAACTAGAAGTTTTACCTTCCTTCCTAGGGTAGAGCACATCAATGGCATCTTAGGTGCATTACAGTGACTGAAATGCCAGAATTCAACGTTTATATGCAGTTTCTTTTCATGCCTTGCTAGAGCTCCAAGTGTGATTCAACCCTGTCAGTAGTTTTGTAGTAAAAGAATCTGTGGCTGCAACTAAGTGTTTAGAACTAGTTATTTGTGGTGTGTAACTCATGAACTGGGAATTGAAGATTATAATTTCAAGCTCTTCCTATGATGGTCCATCAGTAATGAATCTTCAAGTACTCCAGTTGCTCTCTTTTTTTTTGTTTCAGGTGCAGGCAGTGTTCTAAGAGGTCAGACAGACAGCAAGCTTCATGAGGTCAGGCTTTCTGTGGGAGCTTCTCCTCCTCTCATAAATTTCTTACACCTTTTTGCCAGGGAATGAAGTGTTACTTTAAATTTCTTTTTGGACAAACCTTACCAGTTGGGTGGGGTTTTTTTGATGGTGAGGTGGAGGTTTTTAGATGAGGAGGATTTACAGTATGTGTTCTCTTCCCGTCCTGTTGTGGGAAGAAGTCTTTGGACCTGAAGACTTGTTAGGCTGAAAGACTGGCAATAAAGCTGTTGGAGACATTTGTGCCCTGCAGTTTCTGCACTGCAGTCTGATGCTTGGTTGCCTCCTTGTGTCAATATGTTTTTTTTTCTCCTGACACAGAATGTAGTGTTAACAGCTTCTCCATCACTGTCTTGGGGAGGATCACAGCAGTCTCATCTTCTGCTGCTTGGACAGATACATGAATTCACCAAACTAAAGGCAAATGAAACTGCCTCGGTGGGACAACTGCATTAATGAAAGCTTGATTTGGAAAGTGTCTCAAAAGACAATGTAATCCACCCTCCCAGCTTTGCTGTGTGCACTGTCACCTCTAGTAGAGGTTTGTCTGACACGTTCCTGGAGATTTACAACATGAGAGACTTGATAGCTTTGCCAAGCAATCCAAACCATGTGCTTAACTTCCCTTTCGGAAGGGGTTCCTGATCTGTAACCTGAGCCTGTTTCCTTCCGTTTAAGGCCTACTTCTTAGATGTGGAAAAAATGCCCTTCACTGAAAACTTTATCCACCTGTCTGGTAAAAAATCCTTACCTGCTTCATGCTGTTTCTTAGTTATAAACATCACTGCCTTCCAGGAGTTGGATTCTGCTTACAGGGCTCCTTTCCCTTCCTTACTTCAGGCTCTGTTCCAGTCAGTTTATCTCCTGTGATGAGGATAGGAACATCCAAAACCATCCAAAAAAAAAAAATAAAAACCAAACAAAAATCATGTGGGACTCTCAAGTCCTGCTGTGGCAAGCTATTTTGCAGGGTGCATGTGTGTGTTCATACAGCGCTGCTTGGTGCTTGAGTTGCACTAATTTGTATTTAGTTATATATACTAATTTGTCACTGAGTCATGTTTGGACTGCAAGCTGCAGTCATTAAGACTTAGTTGGAATTGTGGCCTAGCCAGATGTTCAGCAGGCAGTGTTTTTTGCAGCTAACTAGTCCTGCCTATGAAGGTGTGTCTCAGCCCTGCTGCTTGGATCAGCAGTGAGGTATCTGTGTTCCTGCAGCAGCCCTGCCACAGGGCTTGTGCTGCCTCTTCTCCTGCCCTCAGCACTGGCTGAGGAAGAAGCCCGCAGCGTGGACTTGGATTGCAGCTACCTGCCAAGAAATCTTTACAGTAATCATGTGGTGGAATTACTGGTGATCATCCTGTTTACCCAGACACTGTGGTAGGACAGATTGTGGATTATAGAATTGGTTGGTCTGGGTTGGAAGGGACCTTACAGTGCATCTCGTTCCACCCCTGACTATGGGAAGGGACACCTTCTACCAGAGCTGTCCGGCCTGGCCTTGGACACTTCAGGGATGGGGCAGCCACAGCTTCTGTGCCAGGGCCTCAGCACCCTCACAGGGAGGAATTTCTTCTGTACATTTAATACAAACCCTCCCTCTGTTAGTGGGAAGCTCTTTCCCTTGTCCTGTTTCTTCAGGCCCTTGTCTGAAGTCTCTCTCTAGCCCATTTAGGTACTGGAGAGTGCAGTAAGGTCACCCTGGAGCCCTCTCTTCTCCAGGCTGAATCCCCCCACCTCTCTCAGCCTGTCTGCAGAGCAGAGGGGCTCCAGCCCTCAGAGCACCTTTGTCCCCCTCCTCTGGACTTGCTGCAGCAGCTCCATGTCCCTGTGCTGGGACCCCAGGCCTGGAGGCAGCTCTGCAGGAGGGGTCTCACCTGAGAGGGGCAGAGGGACAGACGTCCCTCCCTTGACCTGCTGCCCATGCAGGGGGATGAGCCCAGGACATGATTGGTTTTGGGGCTTCAAATGCAGATTGCTGGCTCATGTTGAGCCTGTGTTAAGCTGGAAATTTTCTAGGTTCACAGTCTTTAATTACTCAACTTGGTTGGTGTGCTGAAGGTGTCAATGAGCAAACATTTTCTTTCCCATTGTGTTTGGCAAACTGCATAGCTGTGCTGATATGAGAGCACTGGATAAGTAGTCTTTCATAGCAGTTCTTGGGGTTATTGTAAGCTTTAAAAGCAGATAGACCATTTTGTCTGGAATTGTGCAGAAAAACTGCTTGAGGCACTTACCTGCCACTGCCAGACTTTAGTGGTTCAGGCTGGGCTTGTCCAAGCCATAAGTAACTGGTGATACCTTTATAGTGGAAATGACTTGTAGCTTGAACTGGTTGTGTTTGTGTTTAGCTCTCTAAGGGAATTCTGCTTGTGCCTGATCAGAAGGAGGGACCAGAGCCCAGCTCAGTTACCAGGCTGTAGGTCAGCTGATAGCATGGCTGAAACTCAAAGGCTATCTGGAATCAATGGGAATTGGGTGTGTTTTTCCACTGCCTTGAACTGCTATACAGTGAGCTCACACTGAGTAAATAGCGTGCTAGGAATAACTCTGCATTGGAGGAAACGGGAGGATACTGATTGTGTAAGGGTGGTGTGCTCAAATTAAAGTCTTTAGCTGTGCTCACCCTTTCTTACTGTATACAGCTGAAATTGCATGAGGAAATGGTGCAATTTCTGTTGATTACTAAGGAAGCCTGCATGAGGGGAAAGATAGAGCCAGCTTGTTTTTTAAGCATTTGTATGCCTGTTAATCTCAATTCTTGTTAAAAAAAAGAATTCTGAAGTTGGTGCAGGAGGGACTTGCTAGGGGTTTTCCCGCCCTTGTGTATGATGTGTTACAGAGAATTGGAATTGAAGCGAGCAGGTGAAGGTCTGATTCCTTAGGGATCATTTTCTCCAGGGCACTGTGACACCTAGGGACAGCAGTTCCAATGTTCACAGGTTGGATTTTCACTCTCCAGTTGCTCTTTTTCTCTCTGCTTAGCCAAATGTTACTTACCAGCGTGACCTCAAATCACTGAGACTCTTTTCATAGAGATGACCACAAATTATGATAAGTTTCATGGTGGCTTTTTAATTATGACATGGCTATTCATATTTCCTTGGTGTACCTCTAACTTTCCCTGGAAAGTTGAGGATTGCCTTACATGAGGGTTTCTGTTACACTGTCTGGGTGTCTCGTTGCTGTACGTGTGAGTAATCCTTATACCAGGTGAGTTTTAAGACTTAAATGAGCACAGTGCAAAAGCGTTAATGTCCTGTGGTGCAGTAGAATCTGCTGTGAGAAAGCTGTTAATTTGTCTCTTGGCTTTAGAACTCAGCAAGAGAAGTTAGTTTGTGTATCAAAGTGGTAGTAATTTTGATCTTCTCTCTGATATTCACAATGAGACTCCAACACCTGGAAGGCCTAAGGAGACATTGAGGATAACTGTGTGATTGGAAATGTAAAATCATGAAAAATATTCTGAGTAACTTCTAAGTAACTGTAGTTAGTAGTTAAGCAATGCCATTGGCTGCTTACATCAAGACCTGAAACTGCTTTTTCCTTTTGGACTAGGAGAATCAAACTGTCCCTAGGTATTCCCACACAATATGTTTTAACAGACACCATGTATGATACATCAGCCATTCTCCATATGTATTTTAGAACATCTCCTTGGAATATCTGAAGTCCATATGGCTATGTATGATGAAGATATCTTGAAAAATCCCTTTTATTTGGCCATTCAGAAGCGACGTCCTGATCTATGCAGCAAAGTTGCAGAACTCCATGGTATTGTAAGTATGGAAAAGTATATTTAAAAGCTGCTTACTGAATAGTAGCTGTTTGAATTTAAACCATATGTCTGGTATGGAACATGTAAAGATTAATTCAAGCCTACAGAACTTGGAAATGAAGCAGAACCATTTTTAATTTAAGTTGCACATTATTTACTAATATGGACCTCTTGATACATTGCAAGGTAGTGAAAAGCTAAGGTTGGTGTTGTTTCTAAACTCTACAGGAAACTTATTTGCTTTTCTATGAACTGAAGCTACATATTCTCTCACAAGTTTATAACTTAAATGGGACGGACCTTTTGAAATGCCTGATGGACAGGCAGTTACTTATTTGGGAACATTTTACATAGCAAAATAAAACTATTTAACTGACCTAGAATAAAAACTCCAGTCCTTAATATTTACTAATCTGAGTATTTTGCAATTAATTTTCTTTCACAATTAAGTATGTAGAGACTCCATGAAACATGGAGGTTATTGTTACCTGATGATAAAATTTCTTTCTAATTAAGAATTTGTCCCAAATTGCTAATCTGTTGGTCTAAACACAAGATGTTTATCTCAGATCTTTTTCTTTCTGATGGATTTTCATTTTAATTTGAAAATGTACTTCACTTTATTAGCTGCTTAATTTTAAGTCATTTGTTGTCATTTTAAGTAATTTGTGACTGGTGCTAAGTAACTAAAGATTTAATTTACTTCCCTTAGTATTGTTTGCTTCAGTTGCATCTGTCAGCCTTTTTCAGATAAGTTACTAATGAAATTTCTGAGTTAATTATCAGACTGTGTGTCTAGTGATAACCTTTCCTTTTTATTTAAATAAAAGCACCTATAGTTCCTATATGTTTACTGTAAATATTTATAAACCCAATTTAATTGCTTGCCTCTTAAGGACAGAAGATATTGATATGTAGCTGGCAATACATGGTATTTCTCTCTTTTCTCACTTTTTTAGGTGCTCGTTCCATGCAAAGGAAGCCTTTCAAGCAACAGTCTTTCTACCTGCCAGTTTGAATCTTATGTTCTGAAGCCGCTGGAAGAAAATTTTCAAACCTTAAATGGAAAGGTATTTCTGTTTTATATCTGAGTGTAGCTTGGGGACACTCCAGTGAGTGATTCACTGCTGCTGACTGATTGTGTGAACTAATGGTTACAGAAGAGGCAGGCAGGGCTGACACTGCATAGGATCCCAGGATTCTCATCTGTAATTTTGCAGTACAGTCTGAGAACTTGGACATACAGCTTGCACTAGAGATAGTTTGCAGGCTGCCATTTGCATCTTACTATTCTAGATGTCCTCACTGGAGTTGCTGGGAAAAGAAAGCAAAGTGTGAGAAATACAGACAAGGTCTGTGGTGTTTTCCTGAGGCTGGGCTTAAGTCCTGATCTTAAGCTGTTGGGTT
The DNA here is from genome assembly GCA_013400495.1 of Nicator chloris. Taxonomy (NCBI): domain Eukaryota; kingdom Metazoa; phylum Chordata; class Aves; order Passeriformes; family Pycnonotidae; genus Nicator; species Nicator chloris. The sequence continues at coordinate 8,355 of WAAE01014570.1, read as the reverse complement.
TTTTCAATTTCCTTTCTACTAAAAGTGCTCTAAAATCTGCAAACAAGACCTTGATGATTGTCTGAAACCTCCTCTAGCAGCAGACTTGTAAAAGAAGTGGCTGTAGGCAAGGTTCAGCCAGCCATTGCACAATGAAGGAGCCTTTGTTTCAGTGTCAACAGAGCACAAAAATGTGAAATTTCTCTAATTTGGAGCTTTCTTGCCTTGCAAGTTTCTCTTCTCCGCCTTGGACATGCAACTATGCAAGGCAGAAGCCAAAGAGCGACTTTTTTGGCAGAGGTTCACACTTGATCTGCTCTTTGTTTTGTTTCAGGAGATCTTCATACAAGGAAACCTCATCATTCTAGGAGCTGGTTTTAATTACACTCTCTCAGTACCTGTTCTCTTTGAGGAAACCTTTTACAACGAAAAAGAAGAAAGCTTTAGTATATTGTGCATAGCTCATCCTTTGGAAAAAACAGGAAGCTCAAGTATGTATTGGTGTCAGTTTGGTAGCTGCCTTTGCGCAGTGAGCAAATTGGTGTTTGATGTGCTAAATGTGTTCATTCTGGAAAGTGTTGGCTTGGTTAAAAGCCTCTGGCATTTATGAGCTTGCTGGGCCAGATGTTGGTGTGCTGCTGCAGAGAAATACCAAGTTGCTTCCAGCAAAACTAGTGCTGAGACTGGGGCATAAATCCTGTAGAATTAACAATCATCAGTGGAATATTCAATACAGCATGACTTTTCTTAGCTGTGCTCAATTTAGTGCTGACTGCTTAAAAAAGGGATGTAATCATAAATGTGACCATGTGTGTCTTCAGATGCAAGGTGGATGCACAAAAAACTGGAGAGGTAAATTCTTTCATGCTCACTTTGTAGGGAGGATAGAGGTTGTGTGGCAGAGTTAGGTAGCAGCTCCCTGGTAGTGGCCCAGTGTATGACACTGAACATCTCAGTTTTTGTCCTGCACTGAACGTGCTCCTTAAGGCTGTGACACAAGTTTCAAAACTACCATCAATACTGTGAATGTTATCAGCATGTCCTTGTGAACCTATATAATAATCTGTGTTTACTAATTAAGAAGAGCAGAAGCTCCTTAAGAAGCTTAGAAGCTTCACCTTTTTCTGAAATAAAAACATTAGTCTTCCTAAATAAATAAGAATATTTGAAACAAGTGAATGCAAAGAGAAGTAGGACTAGGGTAGTGTGAAAGTGAGGGAAGTATGGAAGGCTTTCTGAAAAAAACCACAAAGCAGCTCAGCTGCCATTCATATAGCCTTAAATTCTATAAGTGTTAATGTATATCTCAAAAATTATTCTTGTGTTATTCTTTATAGCCATTACTTAATGTAGTTATATTGCAGTCTTTCAGAAGGGAAGGAGCTTCTAATTTCAAAAGTAATTTGAAAAGAATGATTTAAGCCTCTTCTTAGCTGGCTGCCTTTGATTGCAGATGAAAGATTTGCCTCAAAAATTTTTGGAAAAACAGCATGAATTCCAAGTGATGGGTTTATTTGTCTTATTCAGAGGAAAAGTGGATTTGCTTTAATGTTGCTTCATGTAACTTTGCTCTCCCATTCAGAGAAAGCGTGTCTAAATAAAGAATAGCTTATGTAAAAGTCCAAGATGGGATTTTTGCAGCTCACTTAAAGCACCCTGACTTCCTGCATGGGCACTCTGTCAACACTGTAATGTGCTTTTCTTCTGCTTTCAAGCTTGACTTACACAACTCATAAGCTGAGTACATGTGATAATAAATTATCCCAGTGTAAAAAAAACCAAATGAAATCTAATTTAGCTATTCCAAATAAATACTTGACAGAAAAAGCAGGGGAATCTGTTCAAATGTGGCACATTTAATTCTCTTAATTAAAGGCAATACCTCTAGTGAAAGGTACAGTGAGCTGAGTTCATGTTTCAGTGCACACAAGCTGGCTGTATCTGTAGGGACAAAATGTATTTTACCATGTATTCCTATTAAGCCTATGTGTTAATTCTTGGCTTTTATTTTAGGTGAATCTCCAGCTTCAAACTCCTATTCTCTTAAAAACATTGAAGATGTTAGAGAGTTCTTGGGAAGGCACTGTGAGAGATTTGATAAATACATAGGATCTTTCTATAGAACGTTTAAAGAACACGAAAGGAAAAGCCTCCGCCACTACATAGTCAGTATCTTCCTTCCTGATGTCTAATTTGCTAAAAATAACTCACTTCACTGCTGCTGTCATCTTTGCCTTACTGAGCTTTTCTGTGTCAAAGTAGCCTAGAGTTGTGAAAGGGGAGGAGGGAGAGGTGGTAATTCACGTTTAAGACTTTCACTGTCTGGACTGTTAAGTGAATGCAATTATTATGGCTAAAGCTCTTACCATACTGTACACTTTCGAGACAGGGAAGATTGACTTTACTTATTTAGGCCTTGTTCCTTCAAGTCCCATTAACCTGAATCTGATGGCTTTTATCTTTTCTCTCCTAGGATTCTGTCAATGCACTTTATACCAAATGTCTGCAGCATCTTTTGAGAGATTCACACTTGGTAAAGACTTACTCCCCTAAAAATACATAGTACAGTGTTACTTAAGCAATAAATTATCTGACTTTGTCTTGCTGTTTATGGCTTTGCTTTTCTAGAAGATGCTTGCAAAGCAAGAAGAGCAGATGAATCTGATCAAACAAGCAGTTGAAGTAAGCATCTGAAATGAAGGAAAATAATTAGCAAGCTGGTTTTAATTCTCCTTTTCATGCCTAAAATACTGGGTTTTTTCTACAGATGTATATCCATCATGCGATTTATGATCTAGTCTTCAAATATGTGGGGACGATTGAGGCAAGTGAGGTAAGTTTCTTTAATTGCTATGTAGTAGTGATGTTCATCTAAGGCATTGAAAAAACCTGTTCCCTTTCTATTGATTAGGATGCTGATTTTAATAAAATCACGAGGAGCCTTCAAGACCTGCAGCAAAAAGACATTGGAGTGAAGCCTGAGTTCAGGTGAGAGAGATAAATGTGAATTCTTTGAAGAGTCACTGAGATCCTGTCTTAAATAGGATCATGCTAGCCAAAAAGTGTCTTCCTTCAGACACGGCAAGTTTTTTTATATTTGCATTTGGGTTGTAAAATTAAAGCTTTGCAAGTGTCATATGAGGACAATCTCTGCATTGATGGTTGTCTCCTTTACTTTTATATTTTTAAGCCATCTACAGGATACAGAAATGCAGGTGCACTTGTAGTAGAAGTGGGAATATTTTGGAACCATTCTTCAATTCAGCTCTGAATAGGTTAAAACTTGGGCTTTGGACATCCTGCAGAAGAACTCCATATGCTAATCATTCCTTTCTAATTATTTTGTAGTTTTAATATACCGCGTGCAAAGCGAGAACTGGGTCAGTTGAACAAATGCACTTCCCCTCAACAGAAGCTACTTTGTCTGCGTAAAGTTGTACAAATTATTATGCAGTCTCCAAGCCAAAGAGGTCAGTAATTAGTCAGTTCATTATGTTAAACTTAACCAGCACACACAAAGCACTTCAGTCTATCAACAACTGTTTGGATAGCACTTGGGGATCAAACACAGTTGAGCTGGAGTCTCTAAGGTCTCTGAACAGAGCAAAAGGGAAGGGAAGTGAGGCAGATATGTCAGCACTGGTTCCTGTGGGCTGAGGTGGGGTACTGGGCTAGCTTGTGTATGTTTTAGCTTGGGCAAGTAGGAAGCTCACATCTGCCAGGGCACTGAGGGTGATCCGTTTTAAAGAGTGGAGATTGCTGCTAGATCATTCTTGAGTATTTGTCCATGCTGCCCTTGACATCTTGAAATTTATACTCTTGAGATGCATCTTTTGCAAAATGCACTGTTGGGTGGAGCCAAACAAATGTGCTGCTGTGGATTACAGAAAGGGTTCTGTGAAACAAAAGCACAATCCTCTTAACCTGGCATTTACTTTCTCTAGCTTGAAAAGAGAAGATACTTCTACAAAGCAAATAGAGTAGCACAGTGAACTTATGCTTTCCCTACTTCATCTCTTTTCTCTAGGAAGACTTCAGGGTTACAGAAAAATGTGTCAACTTTGAGCACAGTCTTTGCCCTCCAAGAATTTCAGAAATCTTGGGCTAGTGCTCTGGCCCTTTCTGTGTGGGAAGGGAGGGATATTAGTCAAATACTGCAGTGTGTACTGCACAAACTGCACCTGTGTGTTGGCTCCTCAGACTATTTCTGTGAGAGACTGAGAACATTTAGAGGCCTGCCCTGGGCTCTCCATGTATTCTGTTCTAGTAGAGCTGGCCCTTAGTCTTAAGAAGCAGAACTTGAGAGTTATTGCTCTTGATTTGAACCATGACATGACTAATAGCAAATGTGAATTCTTTTTTTAGTTAGCATGGAAACCATGTGTGCAGATGATCTTCTCTCTGTTTTGCTGTATTTGCTTGTAAAAACAGAAATCCCAAACTGGTATGTAACTGTTTTGACTATACAGAACTCATTCCTACCATCTTGTGTAATGTTGCTGTAGACAAATATGTTTCTGAACATACAGTAATAACTTACTGAAAGTGTAAGAGGTCCTGTTGAAATGCAGAAAATGTTACATAGGATAAAAAGCAAACATGTGTTATATGTGTAACTAAATTAAGGAGCTGTCAGGAATGTGCCTTTGTTTTGATTCTCATCCTAGAAAAAAGTTGTATTGGGAGGCCATCTCTCCACCAAATCTGTGTGTCAATACAGGCTTCAGAGAGTGGTTCCCTCTTCTCTGTGTTGGGAGCTGTGACACCTTTAAACATTTCAAGATTTGGTGCATTTCTTACAGAGAAACTGGGTGTGGATGTTTAATTACTTCCTGCTAGCCTGTGCCATTGTCTCCTCATTTTCAGTAACAGTCTATCTGAACCTGTCAGCTGTACCTGAACTGATTCTCAGTGCTGTTGTATGCTGGAGCTCTGAGATCAGCATTTGGCCTTTAACTTGTAGCTATCAGTGTGGTGCTTATGGTGCTTGAAAGATTGCTTCACTCACTTCAAAGATGTTAATCTCCCACTGTTGTCCTTACCTCATTCTTTCTATTCCTTCTATCTAGTTAATAACTTCTCATTGAATATTTAAGAGATAAGTAGAGTTCTGATTACTCTGCAAGCTCAGAACAGCCGTGCTGCTGGCCTAACAAGCATTTTAGCAGCTTTTTCCCAACTCACACCTATTGTCTGCCTGGATTGCCCAAGATGAGCTGCAATGTGCCAGGTTAGTGTCTCAGCTTTAGTGGTTCACAGCTTTAACTTTTTTTTCTTTTTTCCAGGATGGCCAACTTGAGTTACATAAAGAACTTCAGGCTTTGCAGCTCAGTGAAGGATGAGCTGGGATACTGCCTAACCTCGATTGAGGCTGCAATAGAGTACATACGACAAGGCAACCTCTCTGACAGATCAACAGTAAGCTACTCTTAAAGTCTGTCAAATGCCTTGTAGCTTATATCAAATAACTTGTAGTTCTGTGTACCACTGTGGGTGTAAATCCAGTCAGAGGATACAAATAAGGAAGAATTTCCTTTTTTTGCTTAAAAAAAATGAGTAGAGGTGACTACCTGAAGCAAATGCTAAATTCATCTAGATTTTACTGAAGTCCTAACTATGTACCGATATTTGTTCACTGTATACTTCTTGAGGAAGTATTTAAATGTCAAGTCTGCCTCTTCATTTGGTTAGAGGAAAAATGACAGCACTGTTTTCTACAGATGAGTCTCCAGTATGTTTATCTCCTGTTTGTATTCTACCATGATTGTGAAAGCAGTGTAGTACTTGGGAGCAAGCACAGCTTAATTTTTTGTGTAATTTGAAAAAGCTTAGCTGTGCTAGCAGAATGGAGATAGCAGTGTAATTTAGAATTAGTAAATCTTCATACTGGAAAAATTCCATGTGTTTGCGGTGCAGGTGACAATGCTGCACTGAATTGATGGCTTGGGGGGGAGTGCAGGGCTGTGATAAGGTGCTGTTTGAAGGTCAAATTTGGCTCTTGGGATCTCTAAGCTGGCAGGGGCAGGAAACTTGTGGATGCATGAGAGATTTCCTGCTGGGCAACTAGACCTGCTGTCAATCTGGTCACATCCCTGCAGGCCAGTCAAGGGTGATGCTGATTTAGAAACTTCTATAATTTAAGAACTTTGTAGATTATTTAGTCAAGGAATCCAGTCTTACCACTCCTGTAAAATTTTCTACTGTTGTAAAACTAGGTTTTCCTGAGCTGATGTGGAAATCAAAAAGAGTGAACTTGGAACCAGAGTGAATTCAATGTGTCTCAGCCTGCCCAACTGCAAACCACTGGAATCTAACTGCAGGGGCCAGAATAATGGTTCAGTGTGCAGGGCTTGGGATGGGACAACCTGGGGCACAGTCTTGAGAGCACTTAATGTAACATTTTGGCCTCTTGCTACTTTTGGTTTTGTTCTTTTCTGGGATTTTTCCATGAACTTGCTGTGCAAGTTTGTTTTGTACACTGAAAAAAACCCAACACAACAACACTTTGATAATGTGTAAAGAGTGCTGTTTCTTGTCTGTAATTCAATTATATTCAAAAAAATAAAAATGTTAGTTTAAAAGAAACAACTGCTATATGATTTTGCTTCCTGCAGTCATTTGGCTGTCATTCACAATCAATATACAAAGAGCAAAGCTGGTGCTCTGAAAGAAAACTGAAACCAAAGCAGAACTGTCTTCCACAACAATGCCAGCAAGCTAAGATAGAATATACTGCTCGTAAATTTCCAGAATAAAGACGGTTTCCTATTAAATGCCTGATCCTATCCCTCTGGGTGTAGCTAAGGATAGCAGCTTTTATACTAGGATTGCATTCAAGTGTTGTAACTTAAGTGCCACTTCCATTAAGGTACTGTATTTCTTTGGGAGGCACCTGTCTTGAAAGATAAACTATGAGGAGTCTAATTCAGTGTCTGCACCATGAGAAGAGCAAGCCATAAGTGTTTCTGCCCATTCAGGTGGATCAGCTGCAGACCTAGAGAACTTTATCACTTTCGGATGAACGTGCAACACAAAGTTCTTTTGCATTGCTTTTCCTTGGAGTGAGCCTGGCTGGAAGGCAGCAGCACCCTGAGGATGAAGTGAGGGACAACTTACCCTTAACACAGCTGGAAAGGAAAGAGCCAGACCACCCTTTTCTCCAGGGTAGGAGAAGGTGGCACACAATGAAAAGAGAGGCTGTGAGGCAGAAAGGGAAAATGAATAGTGAGGAGGTGGAGGAGCATTGCTCTCTCTTCATCAAATTACCAGTTGAGATATTTCCTTTAATCTCTGGTAAAGGAAGTGAACTTTGAAGCAGCAGCTGTCATCTTGCTGCCCTATGATTTCCTTCTCCAGATAGTGCTGGAAAGGGGGTGTGGGATTGAAGTGAGCAGGAGCTTTGCTGTGCCCTGGGGCTTCATTACAACCCCTTATGTGGTTATGCTTAATTTTATAGCTGGCTTCAGATGGAGCTGCTGGCAGCTGAGTAATGCTGCTGTCCAATCCCTAATGAAGCTTACTCCAGAAAGAAACTCAGCAGGGGACTAATGTACCCTGTGGGATAATGGGCACATTCTCACCCTCATGTCACTAAGTGAATTGCACTGAGGACTTGTTGCCAAATCTCTTCACCCAAGGTCATACAAGTCTTTGTGAGACACTTTGGTTGTGGGGAAGAGAGGAGCTGTAAAGCATGAGAGAGTTTTATTTTCTGAATTGTCAACATTGTTCAGTTAGAATTCCTATTAATAAGTATTGGATATGAGCTCATTCCTATACACAGCTAATGTGGAGTAAGACTCTGTAGTTCAGAGGGTTCAAGTGGGGTATAAAAAACCCAGGGAGTCAGAACCAGCCATGAGGGAATAGGCAGCATTTTGTTTCATATGTAGGAAGAGCTTGAGATGGGGAAATGATCCCTACTCCCCCTCCCCACCAAACACTTTCTTAGCCTTAGTTTGTGTTCAGGAGTTCCTCTCCTGGCTTCTGCCACCTGTATTTCCTCCAAGTCATCAATTGTAATCTGTGAGAATGACTTGGGATAGATCATTACACAAGCACACTTCGAGAGGTACAATAACTTCCTTTTCCTTTTTTTTATACATTGTAGTATTAGATAAAAAAGGTCATAATGTTTGGGTGTGTATTTTCTAGACAACATACATTTAAAATACCTGGAAATCCCTCTCAAAGCAATCTCTTTTTAAAAGAAATACAAATTTTTGGTCTGTAAGTAAAGCTGGTGCAAGTGAGTTCTGACTTTGAAGGCCCAAATTTGCTTAATCCTTCAGAGACTGATTGTCTTGTCATTCCATATCTCCCTATTGAACATAGGTGGTTTCACCTGGGCTCTTTTTATTCTGATTTATATAATAA
>WAAE01014569.1:1305-13495 GCA_013400495.1 Nicator chloris | reverse complement strand
CAGGGATCATCCCCTCCCAGCTCCAACATTTCCTGTACCCTGAGCCCGGGGGGAAAAACCACTCCAGCTGATTTGAGAGTGAGAGATCCCCCGCAGCTCCGGGGAGGGAGGATGGTGGGAGGAATTTAATGAATGGATAAACCCCACAAATCCCGGGGAGAGCTCTGGGATCAGCACTGGTGACACATCCCTGGGAGTGGGTGCAGGCAAGGCCAGGGATGCTGCCTGCGGGGCAGGGAGGAGCCTTTGGGGGGTCTCCAGCACACAGCAAACCTCCCTGGCTGCCTCCCCCTCCAGAACTGCTCCTCCAAGTCCTTTTGTCCCCGTGCTGAGCGGGGACAAGATGATAACGGCGGCTGGCACCAGCAAGTTAATTTTATAAAGGAAACTGACACCCTGCTCGAGTGCTGGCAATTGAAAAGAGTAATGGATTGTCAGTTTTAGCCGGGAAGTGGTTGTTAGATGATTTTAAAGTCTTTTGCATATTTATTTTGTCCCACTTTAAATAAATTTGGGGAAGATTTATCTCGTTAGCTTCAAATGCAAGTCCCTCTTGGCCCGGCTGAGGAAACAAATTAGACTTCGCAAACATTGCAAAGACTAAATCAATACATTAATATTTAGGGGACATTAAGGGGGTTTATTAAACAGAAAAAGGGCCTAGAGTATTACTTTGGGAACATTATACACGTTTAAATAAAAACCCGAGGTTGTGGTTCCTGACTGGATCCATAAAAGGCGTTTCCAGGGATAACTGAATTATTCACATTCCCGCAGGGATGAGGTGGAGCTGGGGGGCAGCACAGCAGCCAGGGCTGGGAGCCACACCCGGGGCTGTCCCCGGTGTCCCCAGCCTGCCCAGCAAACAAAGGGAAGGTGTCAAGTCACTGCTGGCAGCGAGGTTTCGAGGTTTTGTGTCCCTGATTCCTGCTTTGGGCGCTGGGGACCGCTGGAAGCAGCAGCTGGGCTGCTGTGGGGTGGGGAAGTGTCCCAGGGTGACTTTATGATGCTTGTATCCCCAAACTGTCTGCCCTGTTTGTGTAGATATTCTGTCCTGTACCTTTAAGGCCAGAGCAAAGAGGGAAGGAGCGCGCAGTTTGTTTGGAGAGACTGCTCTGACTCCTCCACATTCCTTTTCCCTTGCTCGGACGGTGCTGTCTTTGGACAGACGGACGGAGGTTTTTTTTCCTTTCTCCTTTTTCCTTTTTAATTGGTTTTTGGCTAATTAAAGCAGGAAAGTTCTTGGGCAGAGTCTTTGCCTTTTCATTGGGACTGAAATCTGTCCTGGACTGAGAAGACCAGAGAGGCACCTGTGGGGTGCCCTGTGGGCCTGGGGCACCTGTGGGCCTGGCCCCCCCTGGGAGAGACTGAGGGAGAGCTGAGCACACCCACGGCAAGGACACTTTCATTCTGTTCATCCCTTTTGGAGCGGCGAGAGGTTTTATTGTTTCATACTATTCCATTGTTAATGCTTGTGGGTTTTTGTTTGTTAAATAAATAGTTTTTTCCACTTTTCTCAGAGGAATTTTATTCCCGAACCAACTGAGAGGGAGGGGCTGTTTTGGGCTTGCTTCCCAGAAGATCCTATTTGGAAGTTTCCTCCCGAATTTGCTCTAAACCAGGACAGGAAGGCAGAGAGGACAAGGCAGGGCAGCAGGCACTGGGGGGACCCGGGGACAGGGGTGGCCCAGGGCTGGGACCTGGGATGTGCCCCTGAAAGCCACAGCAGTGACCCGTGCCAGCTGTGCACCCCCAGCACCCCACAGAGCCCCAGAGCCCCAGGGTGTGCCACAGGGGACACAGTGCTGGGCCAGCAGCTGCACACTGGGGCAGGGGACACAGAGCCCTGGCCTTGGGGACACCGCGGCCACAGGCCTGGCTCCCACTGCCACCGTCACCCTGTGCCAGTGATGGCATCATCCCAAACCCCAGCCTGGCCCCCAGTGTCACTGTCACCCTGTCCCGGTGATGCCATCATCCCAAACCCCAGCCTGGCTCCCAGTGTCACTGTCACCCTGTCCCAGTGATGGCATCCTCCCAAACCCCAGCCTGGCCCCCAGTGTCACTGTCACCCTGTCCCAGACATGGCACCATCCAAAACCCCAGCCTGGCCCCCAGTGTCACTGTCACCCTGTGCCAGTGATGGCATCCTCCCAAACCCCAGCCTGGCCCCCAGTGTCACTGTCACCCTGTCCCAGACATGGCACCATCCAAAACCCCAGCCTGGCTCCCACTGCCACCGTCACCCTGTGCCAGTGATGGCATCCTCCCAAACCCCAGCCTGGCCCCCAGTGTCACTGTCACCCTGTCCCAGTGATGGCACCATCCAAAACCCCAGCCTGGCCCCCAGTGTCACTGTCACCCTGTCCCAGTGATGCCATCCTCCCAAACCCCGGGCTCACCCCCTGCTCAGCCCATCCACAGCCGTGTGGGAACTGGGACAAGGGAGGGACAGGACTCAGGGAATGGATCCCAGTGCCAGAGGGCAGGGCTGGGTGGGATCTTGGGCAGGAATTGTTCCCAGGAGGGCGGGCAGCCCTGGCACAGGGTGCCCAGAGCAGCTGTGGCTGCCCCTGGATCCCTGGCAGTGCCCAAGGCCAGGCTGGACACTGGGGCTGGGAGCAGCCTGGGACAGTGGGAGGTGTCCCTGCCATGGCTGGGGTGGCACTGGGGGGGATTTAAGGTCACCCTGGGACAGTGGGAGGTGTCCCTGCCAGGGCTGGGGTGGCACTGGGGGGGATTTAAGGTCACCCTGGGACAGTGGGAGGTGTCCCTGCCAGGGCTGGGGTGGCACTGTCACTTCCCACCTGAGGGACCCGGCCCTGGGGCTGTCCCCTCCCAAGGACTCTGGCAAAGGTGGCTGCAAATTGAACGGAAAACAGCTTGGAGGAGGCAATTTCCACTTTGGTAGAATAAATGTCAGATCAGAAATGGCAGAAAGCACAACCTTTTGTAGAAAAATCATGAGCAACAGAGTGTGGCAGAAGGAAATTTAGGTTTTTACCTTGCTGCAGCAGACATCTGATTTTTAAATAATCTGCAGCTCGTGACTTTGCAGATCCAGCATCTGGCACTGAGGTGGATTGAGTTGATTACAAACTGCTGCCATCGAAACTTCCAAGTAATTATTTCATAATTCTCACTTCATTTTAATAAGGTCACTGAAATTAAGTTAACTGGATTATCTCCCTCTCTTTCATGTGGTTTTTCCTTCACAGATGTAGATGTGGGCTAAAGACACAAGTCCCATTTTCCTTTTTATCAGATACCTCAGTTCCTATTTCCCTGCTGCCAAAAGGAGTAACTGCAATGAGCAGGCCTGGACCTGGTGGTGTCCCCAAGGGGCTGTGCTGCCTTTGGCACGGGGATTTGGGAACCTGCAACCCAACCTGCAGCTCTGCAGAGATTCCTGGTGGGCAGTGGCCAAAGCTCCCCGGGCTGGGTGTCCCCTGAGCGGGCCAGGGGCACAGGGAACGGATCCTGCTCCCTGTGCCTGTCTAACCGTGGGCATTAGGGTGTCTTTAACCATTAAAATGTGTTTATTGCCTCCCGTGAGCACACTCAGAGATGAGTGTGAAGATGAGACCTGAGCTGCAGCAATGCACCTCTACACTTGAGCAAATGTTCCTAAATGTTTCTAATAAATGTTTCTATGAGTCTTTAACCATTCAAATGTATTTATTGCCTCCCGTGAGCACACTCAGAACCTCAGGGAGCAGGGAGGAGCGTGTTGCACACGCCAGCTCCTGGTTCTGTGTGTGTGCAGGGCTCACACACACCCCAGGGGAGGGAAAAGGGGCAGCTGGCTCTGCACAGCTCGTCTGCAAACCATCTTCCTCTCTGCAGCCTGAAGCTCTTGGGGAGCTGAAGGTGAGACCTGAACTGTAGCAATGCACCTCTACACTTGAGCAAATGTTCCTAAAGGAGGAAGAGGGGTTTCAGTGGCACCCCTGACTTTTATGGAGAAGCACCAGAACTTTCCATGTTTCCCTGGCAGTGCTCGGCCCAGTGCCAGCACAGGAGCACTGGCTGGACCTTCCAGCTGTTCCTCAAAACCAGGAGCTGTTTCTGTTGGCAGCTGGCCAGTGGCCCCCTCCTGGGTCATGGGGTAGATGAGGGAGAGCACAGAGGTGCTCAGGGCTGTTCAGGGTGTCTCAGCTGGTGCAAAGGATCCCTTTGTACCATGCGCGGCTTTTTCTTTCATTTCTGTATTGTTTATTGATTTCTATTTTTATTAAAACCTTTCTGCTTTTCTAAACCCTTCTGATCAGTCGTCTGGCAATTATCCAGAAGTGCTGGGAACCCTCAAGGCTGGTACATCTGCACGTGGCACATTTCGTTGTGGCCACGAGTAACCAGGTATGGCTGAACCTTGCCTCGTTTCCTCTGGGACACAACCAAAGCCCCTGGCTCCTCCAGCACAGGAGCTTTGGTGCTCCTGGAGCAGAGCCCGTGGGGCTGAGTGAGGCCTTGGGAAGGGCTGAGGCTGCTGCCCAGTGCTCCTTTTCTCCTGTCACCCCCGGGTGTGGTCGTTGATTCCCAGTGCCAAGGGAGGGCTGACGCCCTCTGACAGAGAGGTTTTGCTGTGCCCAAGGACAGCTCTGCCCTCACTCGTTTCTGCACACAGCAGAGGTGGTTCCTCATCTCCAAACAACAAGCTGGGCAAGATTTCACAGGGAAACCTAAAGGTGCTTCTGGGATAATTCCTTGTGCCATCCCCTGAGAATTCCTGGTGTGATCTCAGGTTAACTCCTTGTGTGATCCCAGGATAACTCCTTGTGCCATCCCCTGAGAATTCCTGGTGTGATCCCAGGATAACTCCTTGTGCCATCCCCTGAGAATTCCTGGTGTGATCCCAGGATAACTCCTTGTGCCATCCCCTGAGAATTCCTGGTGTGATCCCAGGATAACTCCTTGTGCCATCCCCTGAGAATTCCTGGTGTGATCCCAGGATAACTCCTTGTGCCATCCCCTGAGAATTCCTGGTGTGATCCCAGGATAACTCCTTGTGCCATCCCCTGAGAATTCCTGGTGTGATCCCAGGATAACTCCTTGTGCCATCCCCTGAGAATTCCTGGTGTGATCCCAGGATAACTCCTTGTGCCATCCCCTGAGAATTCCTGGTGTGATCCCAGGATAACTCCTTGTCTGATCCCAGGATAACTCCTTGTGTGATCTCAAGATAACTCTTTGTGTGATCCCAGGATAACTCCTTGTGCCATCCAGGAACCCCTGGAGCAGGAGAGGACGTTCCAGTCCCTCACAGAGCCCTGGGGTGGGGGCTGCTGGTCCCCCTGGGAGCACAAATGGATGTCAGGGAGTCCCTGCACCAAGGCAGGCACGGAGGGGCTGCTGGCACAGCCCTTTGGGACTGAAATCTGTCCTGGACTGAGAACAGCCCAGAGCCCTGGGTGCCACCTGCAGCCCAGAGCACTCAGTGCCACCTGCAGCCCTGGACACCTCCAGGGATGGGCTCCAACCCTCCCTGGGCAGTGCCAAGGTCTGAGCTCCCTTTCCATGGGGAAATTCCTGCTGGTTCCAGCCTGAGCCTGCCCTGGCCCAGCCTGAGGCCGTTCCCTCTCCTCCTGTCCCTGTCCCCGTGTCCCTGCACGTCCCCAAACCGAGCGCTGGCGGGTCCTGAGGCCTCTCACAAAGGTGATAAAATGACTCAATGATACTTGAATTAAACAGACACACTGAGCTCAGAGCTCCAGCCCAACACTCCTGCAGGATTCCAGAGGGTAAGGACAGCTGGTCTGGGGGGTGGCTCACCCCGTTATTTCTACGGGAGTTCCATGTGCCACACGGATTAATGGGGATTGCCAGTTCAATTCTCCCCTTTTATATTCATTGCTTTATTACTCATAAAAATGCAGAAGAAAATGTTAATGATGATTGCACCAAAGACTAATAAGTTAAAGCCTTAGGTTATACTTTGCATTTCTGAAGATATAAATGCAATTGCTTAATAATTATGCATATTTTTAACTATTGAGTCATTATTTCTCTATATGCTTGTAGTTAGCCTAATTAATTTTAAGCTCCTGTTGATATATTTTACACATGCAATTAATTTCCAACCCGTTTTTTTTAGCCCTTGCATGAGGGCATTAATTATTAGGAAGACAATCAAAACCAAGAATTGTTCACCCTGGAACAACACAGTAAATATTAAATCCAAGTGAAAACTGACACCAGAGCTCTGCAGTGCTGAGGGAAGGAAGGAAGGAAGGAAGGAAGGAAGGAAGGAAGGAAGGAAGGAAGGAAGGAAGGAAGGAAATCTTTGAAGTTTCCCATCCATAACCCAGGTTTTCCCTGCCCTATTGTTGGAACCCTGGGCACTGAGAATTTTGGTTTTCTGTGCTGTCAGGCACTGATTCCCAAGAAAACTGCATTGACCTGAGGGCATGGAAAAGGCTTCCAAAATGGAGTGAGAGCACTGGGATTGTGGGTGTGCAGTTGGGATAGAGGTGTGTGATGTCACAGGGTGGAAAACTTCGAGTTTAAGAGTTTAGAATACAGTAATATGTATAAAGCAATATGGAGGTTTTGGGACATTGCCTAGTCCTTCTTCACCTTCTTCCTCACGGGTCTGGGTAGTGTTTTGTAACTGGATAGAGAACCCTGCACTGCGGACTTTGAGTTCTTGGTGGTTGGGTTGAAAATAAAAATAACTTAGGTGTCATTTCTTAATTGGATTGTTTGCCCTTCAAAAGGCCTTGTAGAGGTAGAGGAGCAGCCATTTTTTCACCATTTCTTGCTTTGCTAGCTAGAACTCATAACTCGTGAGACCGCAACGTAGGTAAGAATTAACAAACACCTGAGTCCGAACACGAAACACGAGCTTCACCTCTCGAGCGTTTTAACCCCAACTCCGGCAGGGAGAAGAAGCCTAAAACAGCCACAGCCTCCTGTGGGTTTTATTTTGGTTTTTTCTTAGAGACTGTGGCTGAATTTTCAGTTGCAGGCCATGATTTCTTACGGGTAACCTGAGGAAAAAAATGTAAACGACTTCTCCACAGCTGGCGTTTGTTATCTTGTTTACATACGGAGAAACNGAGAAGCGTTGATTCTAATTAGCTAATTCTGGTGATGGGCTGGTGAACAATTGACCAATCACGTCCAGCTGTCTAAAAACTCTATAAAAGAGACTTTGTTTGTTATTAAAGTCAGACTTCTTCAACCTAGGAAGTCGTGGAGTTCGTGTCGTTTGCTCCCGCGGTAACCGCGACACCCTACCTTGCACGGTGAGGTGCACCTGCATGGTCCTGGGGGTGTGCTGGGTCTGCACGGAGCAGGTGTAGGGCCCGTCGTCCGTCACGTCCACGTCCTGGATCTGCAGGCTGTACTCCCTCCGGTTGGCCGTGGCGATGGACACGCGCGGGTCCACGGACCACTTGTCGCTGCCCGCGAAGATGATGCTGGAGCGGTTCAGCCAGGCCCCTTTGGAGGCTCCATCTTCCAGGTAACACCTGGGGGAAAGGGAGGCCGTGAGCACGGGGGTGCAGGAAGCCAGGAGGCCATTCTGGCACTGCAGGGCCCCGTGGAAACCCCAAGGATCCACGGAAGGACTCGTGGAACTGTCGCAGCGCGACACGAACACGCTGGGATGTCTAAGGCAGAAAGGGGACTTTATTTCTAGACTTTGATATTTACAGATTTCTAAAAGTGACTATGGACTGGAGGGTGAAATTGCTGCTTCTCAAACTACGCTGGTCAAAGCAACAGTCAATCAACTTTCTCTTCCTAGCAGAAGGAATTATAAACAAAAAGAAGCAGTTACAAAAACAAAGGTTATTTACATGGAAACTGTGAGAACTCTGACTCCAAGAATGCAAACATCAGAGAGGCTAAGAAGAACTTTAGAAGAATAAAGCAACATGGCACCAAAGGTCCATTGTGACACTGCAGGGCCTCGTGGAATCCTGGAGGCCACAGTGACACTGCAGGGCCTCGTTGAACCAAGGCTCAGTTGTGACACTGCGGTACCAAGGGGAGCACTGTGACACTGCAGGGCCTCCTGGAAGCAAGGGGGGACAATTGTGACACTGTGGGGCCCAATGGAAGCAAGAGGGGACAGTTGTGACACTTCAGGGCCTCATGGAAGCAAGGGGGGACAGTTGTGACACTGTGGGGCCCAATGGAGGCAAGGGGCCAGCATGACACAGCTGGGTCTCATGGAACCAAGGGGCCACTGTGATCCTGAGGAGCCCAAAGGGCCAAGGGACAACTGTGACACTGCAGGACTCCATGGAATCCTGGAGACCATTGTGACACTCTGCAGCCTCCTGGAACCAAGGAAACCATCTGGACACTGCAAGGCCCTAAACAGGAGGGTTTAGGCTGGCCACAGCTGGGATTTAGCCGAGCTGAACTCACTCCAGGAGTCCTTTGTTAGCTCAGAAGCGTCCTAAAGCCCGAAGCCCAGCCCACAAGCACAATAACCACAGATATTTCTGTCTGCTCTGTGCTTCCTGCCCGCCTTTCCTGCTGCCAGAGGCTGGGGCAGCAGCAGGAGCAAAGGCTCAGCTGGTCCTGACTGGGCTGGCCCAGCCCCTTCTCCTGCAGCCTCAGCCCTGAGGGTCGGCAGCCACGTGTGCTCCGTGGAGAATTCCCGCCCTGTTCCTGAGGCACAGCCTCCTTCTGCTGCTGGGCTCAGGAACCAGGAGCCCTTCCCCAGGAAAAGCTATCCGGGCACCAGAGAATCCAAACCAGCTTCTTTCCAGAGGGTTCACAGAGCCCCAGAGTCCCCCAATGGTTTGGGTGGGAAGGGACCTGACATTCCATCCCATTCCATCCCATTCCATTCCATTCCATCCCATTCCATCCCATTCCATCCCATTCCATCCCATTCCATCCCATTCCAACCCATCCCATTCCATTCCATTCCATTCCATTCCATTCCATTCCATTCCATTCCATTCCATTCCATTCCATTCCATTCCATTCCATTCCATTCCATCCCATCCCATCCCATCCCATCCCATCCCATCCCATCCCACCCCAGGGTGTCCAGGAGGCACCAGGGAGTTCCTCTCCCCAGGAGAGGGAGAAGAGGCAGGAGCAGCTTTGTTCCAGCTGCTGGAGGAGCCTGGGCCTGCCTGAGGGAGGTGGAGGGTGTTTAAGCCTGGCTCAACAGCCCCGGGCTCCAGCTTTCCACAGCCAGCAGGAGGGAAAAGGCCGAGCAGCCGATGGAGTGAGGGGCAGAGGAAAACCTGGCTGGACTCGGGGCTGGGAGCAGGGGCTGCACGTCCAGGAGCCACTGGGCAGTGGTGCTGTGGCACTGGGGAATCTGCACTTCTTCCCAGAAATTAACGGCTCTTCAGGAAACGTGGAGAATGAATTAGGCAAATTTTAGACTCACCCCCGTGCCCACCTTGGAATTTAAGGCTTTGAAACAATTTTAAAAGCTGAAGGAAGGTAATAAGGGGGATAATACAAAGTGCAACAGACTAATGGGACGTTTCTATTTTACAAAGAGCTTCCTACATGAAGGAAATCCAGGAGAGGAAGGGAATGCAATAGAGCTCATCCTTTTGATGAAACATTAAAATAGCACAGCCATAGAAACTGGAGGGAGAAAGCAGAGATTTGGTGGCTTAAGCACCTGGCGGTATTGTTTAAGTGGAAAATGACATTCCATTCAGGAGTAAGAAACTGGAAACATCAGGCTGAAATGGTTCAGAAACAAAGCACGAGAATAACCACTCTTTTAATTAATGATCTCAACATTAAATCTGAAAGGGCTCTGAGAGGAGCTGCGACGTGGGATAAGAAATAATCCCCATTTATGGAGCAGAGAATTGGGATGTCAGCGGGAAGGGGCACTTTGAGGCTGGGATCCCTGCAGGAGGAGTTCTGTAGGGTCTGCTCCCATCCAGGGAAGGCAAGGAGCCTCTTTCAAAGTCCTGTGAGCGTTTTGGACTTGATTCTAATGAACAGCAGGGTGGGAGAGGCAGAGAAAGCTCCAATTCACGGAGGTTTTTCCGCCACGTGTTTCTTTCCCGCTGTGTTTCTGCAGCAGCGGGATGCAGCCCATCACTGCCCGGCTGAGCAGCCCGGCCTGGGGGAGCTGTGCCCGCCCTGCCTGGGCTGCACTGAGGTGAGATTGAAGGTCCCTCCCATCCCAAACCGCNGCTTTGTTCCAGCTGCTGGAGGAGCCTGGGCCTGCCTGAGGGAGGTGGAGGGTGTTTAAGCCTGGCTCAACACCCCCGGGCTCCAGCTTTCCACAGCCAGCAGGAGGGAAAAGGCCGAGCAGCCGATGGAGTGAGGGGCAGAGGAAAACCTGGCTGGACTCGGGGCTGGGAGCAGGGGCTGCACGTCCAGGAGCCACTGGGCAGTGGTGCTGTGGCACTGGGGAATCTGCACTTCTTCCCAGAAATTAACGGCTCTTCAGGAAACGTGGAGAATGAATTAGGCAAATTTTAGACTCACCCCCGTGCCCACCTTGGAATTTAAGGCTTTGAAACAATTTTAAAAGCTGAAGGAAGGTAATAAGGGGGATAATACAAAGTGCAACAGACTAATGGGACGTTTCTATTTTACAAAGAGCTTCCTACATGAAGGAAATCCAGGAGAGGAAAGGAATGCAATAGAGCTCATCCCTTTGATGAAACATTAAAATAGCACAGCCATAGAAACTGGAGGGAGAAAGCAGAGATTTGGTGGCTTAAGCACCTGGCGGTATTGTTTAAGTGGAAAATGACATTCCATTCAGGAGTAAGAAACTGGAAACATCAGGCTGAAATGGTTCAGAAACAAAGCACGAGAATAACCACTCATTTAATTAATGATCTCAACATTAAATCTGAAAGGGCTCTGAGAGGAGCTGCGACGTGGGATAAGAAATAATCCCATTTATGGAGCAGAGAATTGGGATGTCAGCGGGAAGGGGCACTTTGAGGCTGGCATCCCTGCAGGAGGAGTTCTGTAGGGTCTGCTCCCATCCAGGGAAGGCAAGGAGCCTCTTTCAAAGTCCTGTGAGCGTTTTGGACTTGATTCTAATGAACAGCAGGGTGGGAGAGGCAGAGAAAGCGCCAATTCACGGAGGTTTTTCCGCCACGTGTTTCTTTCCCGCTGTGTTTCTGCAGCAGCGGGATGCAGCCCATCACTGCCCGGCTGAGCAGCCCGGCCTGGGGGAGCTGTGCCCGCCCTGCCTGGGCTGCACTGAGGTGAGATTGAAGGTCCCTCCCATCCCAAACCGCCCTGGGACTGCGTGAATCACAAATTAGCATTTTTGCAGGTAGCCTGTCTCTTCAGTGAGCATTTCCCATTCCATCGATTTCACTCGCCCACTGTTTATTCACACTCACACCTCCAGACCTTGGGAGGAAGCGTCAGCACTGTGAATTCTTCCCACAGGAGAGAGAAGCAGCCTCCTCCTCCTGCTCTCCCAGCACACAAACCCGACTCCAGCAGCTCCCTGCTCTGTGTGCCTTGCCAGAAAAAACAAACCAGCCCTCCTTGAGAAAGAATCCCTGAGGTTGGAAAAGACCTCCAGGATCACAGGGTGGGACGGGCTGGGCTCTGAGGTCCTTCCAAGCCCACCCATCCCGGGACAGCCCCGAAAAGCTCCTTGAGCACCCGGAGCTGTCCCCTGTGCCCCCAGCCCGGCTCTGGAGCTCTGCCCCGTTTTCCTGGAAGGCTCCCCCGGGGCAGCCGAGACCCCGGGTCTCCCCAGCACCCAGCAGGGTGGGATGGATGAGGGGCACATTCACCCCCTGGAAGCGGCAATCCACCGGTTCATCTCGGGAATGTTTAACATTCCTAACAGACGGAATCCCTTCCTGTTTGCAGATCTCCTCCCAGCCCCGGTGATTGCCCCGAGCTCTCCTCAGGACGCTCGGAGCATCCTTCCCCCGCGGGGGCTCTGGCACTCGGCTTTGAGATTCCCAAGCCATGTCAGAGGAGAGTCTTTTTCCCTGAGTGCTTGGTGCCAAAGCAGAAGAGTCAAAAGCCGCCAGTTCAGGTTTTCTTTGGGTTGTTTATTATTTCTTATCTACAAATTCTCTCTGTGCCCTGCCAAGGCCTTGTTGCAGCCAGGGCAGGAGGCGACTCCCGCCCACGACAGGCGGGCAGAGCCTCTTATACCATGTTTTATATATCCTTTATTTATCATTAATCACCTTCATTAATGACCAATACCTACTGCTAATGTCAGACAGGTCACCTCTATCCTACACCAACCCTG
>WAAE01014568.1:0-16217 GCA_013400495.1 Nicator chloris | reverse complement strand
ATGTTCTGAATATGGGGTATTTAAGCCTGTCGAAATGCTTGGCATCCCCATGCTGGGTGGAGCATCTCACAATGGGATGATTTAATTCTACCAATGGTGCAGTGAGCCCTAATGAGCCATTCACAGATGATATCTCCCCGGAGGCAGGGTGGTGGGAGAGGTAAGGCAACACTGCCTCTCCGGCTTGTTATCAGTTGGCCCATTAACAAAGAAACACCCACCCCTTCCCCCAACAGACAGAGGAAAACAAAACATCTCTTCAACACATGAAATAGAATACACATTTTTGGTTACATGTTGCAACCCAAGACAACTGGGAAAACTGGAAAACAGGAGAGCATTAAAGTGTAACAAGTAAGTAATAGAAGTAGCCCTTCCCAGCTCCTTTGAATTGACAAATATTCTTACATGCAAAGATAAGCATGCACAAAATAATTTATTTTTATCATACAGTTCATGACTGATGTGTTGGCAGTATTTTGTTGTCACTCTGCAGGGGTTTTAATTGGGGTTACCTAGAAACAGTAAGGGACAAAAGTGTTTCACCATGACTGAGCCCTAATTATGGGACAGTTCATAGAAAACCCAAACTGTATCTTGGGAAAGAATGGAAAGCCAAATTATGTTGTTGTCAGTCTTCTCAGCTTCTCTTTGACTTGCAGACTTTTTAAGTAAAAAAAAAAAAAAAATAGATAAGAGTTATGGAACCAGTTAAGGTTTAGATCTCTTAGGTTTTCTCTGATTTCTTTTCCCAGCTTAAAAATAAAAAGATAAAAAGGAGAGAGGGAAATGAAAAATAACTTAGTTTAGGGCTCTGAGACAAGAGCCCTATGTAGAAGTTAAATTTTGAATCTCACTGCAAACTTCCTTCATGATATTAATCTTTTAAGAAAGTCAAAGTTTTTGTGTTTGTCAGAGAAGCAAACCAACCAATATGAATTGAAACTACAAACCACACTGTACTTGGCAGAATGGACAATTGGTTCATGGTCTCTGGGTATGTCATTGCTTCAATAGCTTGAAAGATGCAGGCTACGTAAAGAAATCATAAAACTATACTATTTAGCAAATTGCTGTGAATCTCATGTTTTATGTGGAAGGTTAAAAAACTTGTATTCCATCTGAACAAGTTCATTCATGGATAAAAAATAAATGAGCTGCTAAAAGACTATCAAGAATGTGAAGCTGCTCTGTCCCCTTCTTTTAATTATAAAATCTAAAGGATACCAGTCTGGGAAGTATATTTACATAGAAATTCCCAGATCAAAGTGCTCCCAGAACAAAAGATTTACTGGAATAAAGTAGCTTCCAAAAAACTCTGGATAGTTGCAGTCTTAATGTAGCCAAGCCCCCTGGAAACTGCCAGCCGTGTTGTGTGTCTTTTGGCACCTCTGCAACATGTATAAATAGCTGGAGACCTTTCTGCAGCCAGGAACAGGTGAGATGAGAAAAGGCTCAGTTTCTAAATTTGAAAAGAAAGCTGTATACAACAGGCATGCTGATTTTAGGTACGCCAGGGGACTTTGGGAGACTGCCCTTTGGTTTTCTCTGCAGGCAAGGTCAATTTCCCCTCCATTTTGTTTTGTGAACACAGACAGAGCATGATCACAGTCTGGGACTGCTCTTTCTGAGGACCAGATCCCAAACTGAGAAGATGAAACTTATCCTGGTGTGATCATAAGCCCCACACTCAAACCTTTGCTTTAATAACACTTTGCTAACCAATTGTCCAGAATGGCTACCTTAGCAACACTGCTGTGCAGTTCCTCTGCTTAATCCAGCCTTTGAAGGTGTCAGTCAGGGTTATTTATAGGGGAAATGCAAGGAATAGAATATCTTGAGCCACAGAAAATAGTACCATGTTAAGTGGTACTATTTGTGATAAATGGTCTGTGATAAATGGACAATTCATTACAATATGAGCAGTGGAAAAGTTAATATCCTTCCTCTTTCCAGGACCACCCTGTATTTGGCATCTGGCCACATGAATTTGTAACAGGCTTTAGATGTCTTTGCTGTTCCCTAGTCCTATTGCAATGCCAGCCATATTTCAAACATCCATGAACTCTGCACACTCCACACAGTGAGCTTGAGATTCTGGTGATGGCACAGTTTTAACTACTTCTGATCCAGTCAGGAGAGAGCAAAATAGTCTACTGAAAAGCAAAGATGTATGTTAAGCTGTGCTTTCACAGATTTCCATTATCTAAAAGCTCAGGGTCTTACTTCAAACGTTTTAGTTTATCCTTAACTGAAAATTTTGCTATGTTATTGTTGCAGAGGTGTTTGCATAATTTCACAGAATCGTAGGACCATTTAGACTGGAAAAGATCCAAAGCTCCACATCAACACATTCTTGTATCTGAAGAGAAAGATCCAACAAGACAACTGAGGGTTTTTTCCAACTATAGTGTTAGGGGAATGGCATTTTAGTTCCTTTAGAAAAAAAGAGTTGTGTGCTACGCTAGGAGCACAACTGAAGGCAGTGGCTACCTAGGTGGTATTGTGTGTTACTGAAAGCTGTAGCTGAGTAGGCAGCTGCATGTGGTGCATTTCACGCCTCACCAGCCTGTAACCACTAGAATAACTTTTCATTTATTCCTTCTTGCAGACAAGGTGGTGAACTCCAGAAAAAAACCACATACACCAATTCCTAATTCCATGAATTTCACAGGGTGCTTCAGTTTATTAAGTGTTTTGGCTGCTTCTTGTATGTTCTTCTGATTCACTGAAGTGACCCTTCAAAGTTTGCAGCACAGGGGATGTCTGGCTACTGGCATTTTTTCTGAGCTTGTTTTGCTAGTTTGTTTCAGATACTCTTCTTCAGAGTCATTGTTTCACTGATTTTCTACTTCCATCTTTGTAAATAGCAGAGGAAAATTTTTACACCTTATTCTTTCTTTTTGGGTCTAGACTTGATGTAGGAGGGAAAGGTTAGTTCTGTGTGCCATGAAAATGTTTGCCACGGCACTTTCTGTTGTGCTATTTGACAGGATACTGCTTCATCTATTTGGCCAATTACTTTTACCCAACTCCTTTTTTTTCCAGAATCCACAGCTCATTTATCACAAATGATCCAGGGGTATTAAAATATTTGTGGAAAGCATGTTGTTATAAGTATGAATGTTAATTCATGCCGGACCTCTTTTTCATTGTATATAACTAATATTTTCTAAGATCGTAGTTTTTGTCTGAGCCTTTTACGGGAAGTCTGTTTTCAGCGGGGAGCCTGGAAACCTTACACAGTCACAACATTTGCATTTGAAGAAACAATGGGACCTCACAAGTTTCGGGAGGAGATCGTAGCCAACGACCGATGCTTAACGCGTGATCGTTATCATCCGATAAGGATAAGCTTGTCAGCCTCCACCCGAACCCACATCTAAAAATGAATTAAGGAATCATCACCATCGATAAACCTATTCAGCGGGACCGGAGACCCATATTCAATCTTTTCAGCGGCTCCGGAGACCAGCATTCTACAACTATGGATTTCATCTACAACAGAAAGAAAGACTTTTGTCCCTATTGCAGACTCAAGCCTAAGGGCAAATTTCGGGTATAAGAACCGGGGTGCTGGCACGTCAAATTCGTGGACAGAGAGTTGGCGAGTGAGAGGGCTGCTCTGTTCACCAGTGCCAAATTCCTAGGCTCTGGTACTTTGTCTGTTGACCGTGGTTTTTCTTCCAAATTTTCTGTAATCAATAAAATTCTATTTGTTTTAATTTTAATTCGGCTGGTTTGGCTTCTTACCTATAACAATGTTTTCCTCAGAGATCTTATTGTGGTTTAATCACTGCTGACAACTAAGCACCATACAGCTGCGTGGTCATTCCCCCTCCAGTGGGATGACAGAGAAAATCTGAAGAGCAAAAGAGAAAATTTGTGGGCTGAGATAAACATAGTTTAATAGGTAAAGTAAAAGCAACGTGTGCAAGTAAATCAAAACACGGAATTAATTTGTTCCTTCATTCATCACTTCCCATGGGCAGGCAGGTGTTCAGCCACCTCCAGAAAAGCAGGGCTCCATCATGTGTAATGTGTGTCCCCCTCTTCCTTCTTCTTTTACAAGCTTTATATGCTGGGCATCTAAAGGTCTGGAATATCCATGTGGTCAGTTGGGGTCAGCTGTCCCAGCTATGTCCCTTTTCAACTTCTTGTACGTCCCCAACCCACTCACTGGTGATGTGAGAGGCAGAAAAGGCCTTGGCTCTATGCAAGCGCTGCTCAAAGCATCCCTGTGATATCAACACTGTTTCCAGCACAAATTCAAACACAGCCCCATACTAGCTACTATAAAGAAAATTAACTCTGTCTCAGCCAAAACCAGCACAGATATCCATTCTATTACAGGTTTTGCTTTTTCTTATGTTTTCCACAACATTCTTGGATGTCATGACACTGTTTGTTGATTGCACCTGCCACCACAATAAACTCAGCTTTATTAATAGCATGTAATAATATTTAATAACATATAGAGCAGAGTCTGGACACTACAAATGAGATCAATTTCTCTGTCTCACAAGAGAGCACTGTTCTTCCTGTTTTGTGGGCAGAGAATAAAGCCTTAAAGAGTCTCACAAGAAAACTATAGAGAAACCTGGTTTGTTTTCTGAATCCTTTCTTTTTATCAGAGGACAGTCCTGCCTTGCTGGCATTCCTCTGGTGTTGTGAATCACGTGCTTAATTACCAAGTTGTGCTGTTCTTCCATGCAAGAATATTTTGTTCCCAATCCTTCACTCCAGCTTCAAGACACAAGAAATAGCTGTGTGGATGAAAGAGCTGCTACTTTAGAACAGCTGTTCAAATGCGCATAAACACCCTGCTGAAATGGCTATTTTGCCTATGATTTACATTTGTAAGAGGCCTTAATAATTGTTTCTAGTATGAAATTTCAGTTCAAGCTTAGAGTGAACACTAGTACAAGTTCCAGTAGTGCCAGAATGCTGTTCTGCTCTCATGCTGTTCTGCTTGCTTACCTGCTGAGAGTTGAAATGACCAGGGAAAAGCTGCTTCAGGAGCGTGCAATGGAGGACACTTTTCACATAGTGCCTAATGGTATTTATCCATTTTGTCCCCAAGATTCCTGCTTCTGAGAGCTTTCTAATGTCCTCTGTGGTGGGCATTAGGATGGCTGCAATTGCATTTCTGGTAAAGAGTTTCTGCATAGCTGATGCTCTGGGTTTGGGTATATTTTTATTACCATAACAAGGAAAGTATCAGGGCAGTGGGGGACACAAAACTCTTCCCTGAGTGTGTAGCTAGGCTAAAAGCTCATTGTGGTGTGATGGAAACATATTTGATGATTGGAAAAACAGAAGTCTGCTATCTCTATGACACTGTGGCTCCTCTTAAAGGAAGATACTTTATTTTTCTTCCACACGATGAATTCCTAAGTGACTGGCATGAAAATACAGAGAGACACTAAAATGAGATATTGCTGCATTTGCAGTATAACTGCAAGGAAAGCTGCATGTGGTGATGGTAGAAGCAGATATTTGCACACCCATGTCAATGGCAGATGCAGATGAACAGGTATAAATCTGCCCAGTGTGCTGTCTTTCATGGAGACACGCCACTTAGAAGTAGATGATGGTAGTGCTACTATAGCAGCACAGCACAGCTCTGCAGTTGTCAACCTGTGTCATAGGTATCTAAAAATCTAAAAATTTGTCAGTTACTGATGGTAATTAGTTGATTTTTTTTTTCTTTTTTTTCCAAATTTGAAGGTTTGTGATTAGAGAATAAATACTTCAGATTGAAGACAGCCCTCAACAACCAGGGGATATGATGGCAACTAAAATGTGGTGATTTTGCCCTGAACCTACCAGATCAAGTAATTTCTCACTTTGCTGGAGCAGTGGATAATTGCCTTGTGTTGTCCCTGAGATGGCTCTGTAAATATATCTGCTTGGTGGTGAGGAAGGCAAGCAGAGGGTCAGCCATGGAAATAAATAATGAGTAATGTCAATAGAGGTTGTTTGTATCTTTTACTAACTAGTGTACACATGCCTCCTGTCACATGCCTTGGAACTGTTCATGGTGGGAGCTGATAATTTTCCCTCCAACACACCATCTTACCCTTCTTAGCTCTCAGTCATGGGCCAGTCCCCAGTGAAAATTATAGGATGATTCTAAAATTGACTATATCTGTTTTAAAGGAATTAATAAAGATTATTTTCTCCCCACTCTTCAGTTCTCACAGAAAAAGCACAAACAATTACAGGGTATTGTAAAAGTTGTGTGTAAACTGTTAATTGTTCTGAATCAGAAATTACTTATCTCATGGGGTGTACTGTGCTTTCCTTTCTAAAGAATTATCCTCCTCTTCCAAAGAGATTTTGTTTCTCAATGATTGCCTAATCATGCTTCTTTTTGGAAATATTATGTTAGGCTAAGCAGAGAAATGAAATCTCACCTTTAAGAGAGGTGATGGATCAAGCAAACTAAGTACGTTGCACACTGCTCAGATTGAAATGAATATCTATATAACCAAATGAACCAAATATTTGTCTTCTCTTCTCCTTTCTACTTTCTTGGGTTTTTTATCTTCATTCTTCTTTTTCTTCTTATTTCCTCTTCCTTCTTTTTCCCTCTTCCTTTCTTTTCCTTCCTTTAGGCCTGCGTGATCACAGATGGAGAACTATATTTTTAGACCACGATTCAGCCCTGAGGACTTAACCACAAAACTTACACCTATTGGTAGGTCAAAGTGATCGGTCTTAACCTCCCCGTAGGTATGCAATTAAGTGAAAGGAAATGGAAAGAATATGAGTTACACTGATACCAGAGGAAGAACCATCACTTTTTGTAGGCAATCATCAGGATTTGAGGAAGTTTTCTTTATGTAAGCATGATAAGAAATGCATTCAGTTACTGAAGGCAAGAAAGAAATCTGGCAAAAATCTCTGACAATCTATAGTACTGGATCGAAGCAGTACAAACTAGCATTGGTGCAACAATTGTGCTGTTAGTGTGCATTTAATGAAGAGAGAAATTAACATCGTAGGGTGCTGGAAAAATACTTGTTTTAGTTATTAATCTGCAGGCTAGTTTGGTTTGATAGAGAAGAAAATCCATCTGTCTGAATTTTCTGGCTGTGCTCCCATTTTTTTGCTTAATTTAAAGCAAAATATGGTATTGCCATGCTTGTTCAAAGGTTCTTCTTGCATTCCACTTGTTTTGTTCCAAGTTCATGATTTGGGTTTTCATTCTCTTGCCTCCAGCCAAAGTTTCCCATATTGCAAGTCTAGATCATACTGAGACATGTATATTTAAGTTTTAGCTCTGATGTGAGGTTAAGTTGAAATGTTTGTTGCTGTGCCTCTCTGGCAATGGTGAGGTTATGAATGCAAACATATAAATCCCCATTGACAGAAGGAGTATAATTGTGTGTCCCTTAAGGAATATAAGGTGTCCCTTAAGTTTGTAGGTCAGGTTTGGATGTTTTCACATTATTTATATTGTCCCCGAGTGCCAAACCATCTCATATTGACCTATGGAACATCCACCAAGCCTCCAGTGTGGATTACTTATATTTTAGCAACATCTGGGCCATAAGAGCAGCCTAGCAAGGAACAAAACAACTGCAAAGCACAGAACAGGCATGTGAAGAGTTGGGTGGCTGCTGAGTGTTCTGCAGCACTTGATCACTAACAGCTGTGTACAGCTGTAACTCCAGAAGCAGCAAACAAGCGGTTGCCATCAGAAAATGCCAAGCTTGCAAGTAGGGTTTTGTTTTCCTTGGATACATTTGAGTGTTAGTTTGAACTATGTATTACCCTGTAGAATTAGCTCTCCTCTGATAGTAGAACAGTGTTCAGGAAAGAAACAAAGTAAAAGTTCCAGGAAACCAAGCAGGCAATTCTCTTTACTTGTAGGATACAGAGACGCAGGTTCTGCCGGTAACTCATTTGCCAGCCTGCCTGCAGTGTGGAGACAAACCTCTGCAGTCTCTTTTTGTGCTGGAGCTGTGCCTTGTGTCATTTTGCCATCCTTCAGCCCCAGAACCGGTTCCAAGAACATTACAAGGCAGGCAGGGTAGCAGCAACTGTGGGAGCTGCATTCCTGCTGCAAAACCCTAGAGATTGTGCTTTCTAAGTTGCTAGAGGCACTAATAAAATCAGTAGCTCTTGACATGCCAAATGGCTTGAAAGGCTGTTCTGTTGGTGGTATCCCCAGTGTCCATCAAATCACTATTTGGTGGTGAAGAAGAGTGGGAATTTATGGTTGTTATAGATAAAAAGCCAAAACCAGCCAAATTAAAAATAAAAAAAATAGAATTTATTGATTACAGAAATTTAAAAGGAAAAAGCACACGGTCAGCAGACAAAGTACCAAGACCCAGGACTTTGGCACTGGTGAACAGAGCAGCCCTCTCACTTGCCCTCTCTCTGTCACAAATTGGATGTGCCAGTACCCTGGTTTTTATACCCGAAATTCGCCCTTAGGCTTGAGTTCGCAATGAGAACAAAAAGTCTTTTTCTGTTGTAGATGTATTCCNATTAGTTATATACAATAAAGGAGACTTGGCATGAATTAACACTCATAACATGGTTAAGTGTGAGTCAGGCACCAGTACAAGCCTGGGGTGAAGCAAATGAGCCCAAGAACAGGATTTGTATTACGATTAATGCTATTGAATAGTGCTGGATAATACTTGTTCCTTCTGTGAAGTCACTGCAGGTGATAGCTGGAAAATGCAAATGCTCTCTGGCTAACTGGCAGAAAGATGCCAGTCAAGCCAGCTGCATTCCAGGCAGGACACAGCAGTACCTGCATGTGTTACTGCTGCTTCAGCTTTTGATGGAGACTCATGAAAATGCTGGGGAGACACACAGAAATCTGTCTGAAGGCAGAGAATGGTAGGCAGCAGGTGCTGAGTTCTCTGTATGAAGGCTGCAGGTCTTTGTGCCAAAGACATGGTCCTTGCTGCTCTGTCCATCTTCTGCCTTGGAAGCTTCTGCTCTGGAGCACAGAGCTGGCAGAGTCCATTGCTTTTCTAGAGGCAGGCATCTACAAATATTTGGGGAGGAGCAGCCAGCCTGCAAATATGAGCTTGCTGAGAAGCTTGGAAAACTGACACACAATCTGTGCTCCTATGCTTGTTCCATAAAAACTTCCTGGATTTAACTCATGATGAGGATCACTTAGAATGGATCATAAGGAGGGGTATGAAATATCTGAGAAGCAAAGAAGGTGTAAAATTACATAGAGTGGAGCTACTTCCATTAAGTACTAGAAGACTTCATTGTTTTACTCTACATTTCTAGTGCAAATTGGTTACAGCAGCAAGTTTTAACACTAGTTTCTCAGTAGAAGATCAATCTGAATGACAAATGTTAGCAATATCAGCAGGCTGCAGAAACATTTGGAGCTTTCTTCCATCCTTGCTGCAAATTTCCACTTGAACAGGGTTTTTTGTTTTGTTTTGTGTGGGGTGTTTTTTGTTTTTGTTTTTGTTTTAATGCTTGGTGTGCAAGCTTTTGTGCTTTTCCTGACCACTCTTTGTGTAGCCTCACAGTACTATAAGAGGAATATCTAGAAGCAGCAGTCCACAGTAGTGGGTTGTGGTTGATTTGCAGCTTTACAGCACTTTGTCAGCACCTTGTTAACAGCTGCTTTTGTGTGCACTCCCCTCTAAAATTCCAATATACAATTTTCCCAAATTGATAGCTAGAGAAAACCTTTTTTGCCATGCTTCTAGCTTTCCATAGGGTGAGGCTTTCATCGCTGATCCAGTGTTGCATGCAAAGTATATGTTTCACTTTTGTCTTTCTTTTCCATGGCACTCTCTTATTTGACCAGGATGGGCACTCAAATATGAAGTAAGAGGCCTGGTTGCTTTTCATTTCAGTTTCTTTTTGCAGAGGGTACAATGATGAAATTGACCTGGCTGCCTACACTTTGTGTATTAGCCATGATAGCATAAATCAGGACACTGTTGAAAGGTCCTCAATATGAGTGCCAGAGCAGGTAATTTGCAGGTGAAATGCCTGATACAACCTTTCCTTACCTAGATTTGCTGGGTAGTAAGGCTGGTTCTGTGACTGGCTTCTTCAGCAGGTTCTGGCTAAGTGGTGCAGGCTGTGAGGGAGCCATTGTTCTCTGGCAAGTGAACATGGAGCTACTTTAGTGTGCAGGCTGGCTTGTGGGATGCATTCTGAGTCCCATGTGCATTGTAGTTTTGACAAACAGCATAAATATTTACCGATTGTGCTTCTTTCTAGCTCTCCAAATAGACTTCCTCATAAGAGAAAGAACTGAATATTATGTGCTTCCCATGCAGTCAGCAAGATATGAACTGGGATTTAACCCTGTGGTGGCAGCCCACAGATTCAGAGGTTTATGGACAGCCATGACATGACCCTCATCTAAAGAGAGAAGGATCTGTGACTGTGTCACATCATGCAGGACAGCAGACTGCACTGATTGGTGTCAGAAGAAAGACCTAATTTGCTGCTAAATGTGTGCTTGAGTTTGGAAAGCCAATATTTGGGGAATGAAGGGAATATTATTTTGGTTTTGGAGACTGTGTTTCATCTGGTGTTAATGAAAGGCAATAAATGCTGTATGAGAAAGTACCATATTTAGTGAATTTCTTCTTGGGGACAGAAAAAAATGGCCCCTGAGTTGATTAGAAATTTTGTATGTTTATTCTCCTAATTTGTCTTCTTATTGCCTAACTGGGAAGGGAGGTGTGTTACTACAGTTTCAGTACACAAAGAAGAATCAGATGTGGCTCTGCAGCATTCAGTTGTTTGGTCAGGCTTCCCCTTAAACTGTGATGAGAACAAATAAGTAGGAAAGGTTTTGAGTTTTGCTTGGGCAAATAACCATCCATCTTCTGAGCTTCCTGGGCAGGTTACACTACCAACTTCTGCCCTTTTGAGAGGAATTAGATTTAAACCATCTGCTGATTGCTACAGCCAAGAAACATCACACTAGATTGTACCAGCTTTTGATTACTATGAACTGGGCCAGATTTAGATTGGCCATGTGGACCTGAAATGTTACCTGTTCACAGTCACAGTGAACCACTCATCACCACAGACAGGTTAACTCCCTGTTCTCTCCTCATCTTTGCAAGTGCTTTGCTCAGTTTAATTTTAGTTTGTACACTAATAGGAGCTGTAACTAATTTTTATGCAATTTATTTTTCATGCCATCTTTGTTTTGTTTCTTTGTCTCTGCTATTGATGTTTTTTTGTCATTATAAAATGATCAAGAGGGCTGGCACTTTTACAGTAAGTTAGAAGAAAGGACGAAAAGGAGTCCACAGGTACAAGCAAAATTATGACCCAAGGGTAATTTTGCTAACAACAGTTTCCAGTTTCATGAGATCAATTCTTAACTCAAAATCATTCCAAGCTACCATTTTATACCAAGATTTATTATGTCTAGGAAACAAACTGAGTGACTATTCCCGTGTGTATTTACACACACCCACACACTTTTATAAATTATTTCTTCCTTTTTTAAATCTATAATAATGTGAGAAAAGTCCAAGTAAGAATTATGGATTGGCAGAAATTTAGGTTATATTGAAAAGATTTGATGTTGCTGTGATGTAAAAACTATTCTTTGCTCCTGTGCCAGAAAGGGCCATATAAATCATCTTTTACCCAATTACTCCCCTAATCTTCTTCCTTGATGAAAGGGTGTAATTGATTGTCATAAACGAATTACATTTCATTCCAGTGTGCTGAGAGAATGTAATAGGATGCATGGGGCAAATGATGAGGTTTGGTGGCTGACTAAGCCATTAGCTATTTTTAATGACCTGCTTGGCCTGTGGCAGTACCTGAGGTAGGTGTAATTGCTTTTCCTAACAGCTGAAGGCTAGGGACAGCTTCCCCTGACCAGACCTCATAGGACAAGGCATTTTAAAAAGCCATATGATTTTGAGAGGCCATATGACTGCAATACACCTTTTCAAGTGGTTTTCCCAATCTAATTAGGCTGCAGCATTATGGGAAGGTGTTTTTATGAATAAATTGCTGGGCTGGCTCCTAAAATGTGAGAGTATCAAGATATGGGAGTTCAACATACAAAAATAAGAATATATCAGAAAGCTACACATTCTGTATCTTCATTATAAACACATGTAGCTAAGATAGCTTTCTTAGTCACAGCAGAAAGGAAGAAGAAAGGATTTTGTCGATACTTCCTGCCAGGTGACTGACCTAATACTGTTTTGGAGATCCCTACTGATGAAAAATTTGTACAAATACCTTCTCTGTTGGCTACTTTTTTGCATCTGAAGTAAAAATACTGCAAGGTTCAGGAAAGAAGGTAGAAAGAGATCGAAAGTATCTTATCGTTTCTGCATTTTAAGAACCTTGTTTTTGTTGTTCTTTTTTCTTTTTATTTCAAAGGAAAATGTTTCTGTTGGCAGCATGTGGAGTGTGTGTGTTTGCATGCCAACATATACTCTTTAAAAGACTGCCTTGACATTGGCTCTGGTGTTGGTTTCCTGTCTTTAAAACCTAAATCTGCAGCTAAGCTATTACAGGTATTGTTTAATTTAAGAACAACACTGGAAATTTTTTACCTTGTAAGGTGTCAGCTTTATTTAATAAAGTTACTTTGATCTGAAAGAAGTAGGTATGTTGTTCTGTAGGTGATTAGATTAAGAAAGGGATACATGTCAAGAAGAAAATGATTCTTCCTGTTGCCAGCTGCATGATCCGCTCTGGTTGTTGTTAGCTAAACCAGATAGCTGTACTGTCATTGTCAACTGCTGATTGTACTGTCAATCTGCTGTTCTCTGAGCACAGGTTCAGTTGAGAGCCGGTTTTTGTCTTTAGTACTAAGGAAAGCAGGGAAAATATTTCTCTTTTTCACCTGTATAGTGGACTTAATTTTAACTAGTAGCATTTTGCTTACTTATCCAGGCCTGTTAAAATTAGGGAGCTCTGATTTAGTCCAGCCAAAAGCCTCAAGGACTGGGAATGAGTGATAAGGTGAAGCAGCTGTGTTTATAGGAGTTTACATTGAGTTTACATAGTTTACATTCCTATATACTTTTTATTCTTGCAACCTTTCAAGAAACAAATATCAATGTTAAATGTTACATTTTGGAGATAAATAATCCTTCAAGCTGAATATGATGCCACCAAATGTGCTAAACTGAGATATATGTGGGTTGTTTCTAAATGGACTGAGGTCACCCTTTGCAGCCTCACAAGGAATGGATCATGGATTGGATTAAACACAAGTAAATAAATGAAAGACAAGGATGTTGAAAATGTAGTTCCTGTGCTAGAGAGTTCATAGCATTCACATATGAACAAATACAGAAAGATAGAGATGCTTGTACAGCCATATAGCTCTGCTAGCTTCTTCCGAACGAGAGCTTGCATTTTCCCAGAGCTTTGCATTGGGTTCGAGTTGGGCTTGGAACTTAAATTTAAGTTCAGAAGTTGCAGCCAACTTTCAAATCCCCTATGTCCTGCCTTTCCCTAAATCCCAGAGTTCCTGTAAACTAGAATAGTGTGAGCAGCAATTCGACTGTTTGGTGTATCATTTGTCTTTGAAAAGTGCAAGAGAGACCATCCATTGAAACAGCTGCAAGATATCATGTCACATAGCTTCTCTAAGAGATTGCCCCAGATAACCCAATACCTGCCCTTCCCTTTCTGTCACTCCTTTTCTGGGAAATAATATACTAGACCAGTTAGATCCAATATCTCATGAGAAACTGGAGCACATTACAAATTGATGTGTAATGAGATTTCATATAAACTCACCTTCAGTAGAGACAGGGAACAAATTGTAATTGCAGGTCAGAGATTTATCATTGATTAGGAGATATCAGGGGGTTTTATCCTAATAAGGATTAGAAACAATATACATTAGTGTTCACTTTGGTCTAAATTTGCAATAATTTCTTCGTATTTGTTGAAAATGAAAAAAAAAAAAAGGAAGAAAAGCTTTCTTTTTTGGTGGCCAGAACCAAGTGGGTGAGTTCTACTTGTGGAGATCTGCAAGGCTGTGGTGCACAGGATAACAGGGCATTAGTTTGTGGAATACATAATCTCTAAACAAGCGCTATTCCTGGTTGTGTGGATTAATAGACAGTTATGCTTGAACAACCTATAGCACAGAGACACGTATCCCTTGGAGGATCACTGGATGGCCTACTGGCATTACCATCAGCCTTGCTCAGGTGCTTTGCCCTTTCGGAGAATTGGACAGTATGCTCTGATAGTGTGCTAGAGAGCAACATGAGAATCACCCTCAGGAAGGTGCTGTGAGAAGCAGAGAAGGTGTTCACCACCTGCTGCCTTCACGGTCTTTTCAAAATGAATCCAATATGCAAGGAGACAAAACATTCCTTAGAGAGAGCAGGATTTCTTTTGCAGTCATGGCACTAACTCAGTGCAACTCTGCATAAATCCTTTCTTCTCACTTAGATTCATTTTCAGGAGCCATAGAATCAGCCATTGAATAGTATTTGCTTCTGTTATTGTGTGTTGCTAATGACTGCGAAATACTTTGTGATCTCGAGGCGAATGACACCTAATTTATTGAATACACTGTGCTGCATAAAATGCTGGGTATGTTTGAAAGGGGTAGATGAAAAAGGGCAGAGGTTGTAGAACCCTTTGAAGTCTGGGTTAAAAGTTTTCACAGATTTCTG
The DNA here is from genome assembly GCA_013400495.1 of Nicator chloris. NCBI lineage: Eukaryota > Metazoa > Chordata > Aves > Passeriformes > Pycnonotidae > Nicator > Nicator chloris. Next base: position 1,572 of record WAAE01014568.1, on the reverse strand, counting down.
TGGGCTCTGGATCAGATAGCCATTGTGAAGAGAGGCATGGGAGAAAAGATCTTATTCAAGGTCATCTACTTGTTTTTAAACAGGGAACCAAACTGGTGCACTTGTGATTGATTGCCCTTTTTCCTTTTACTCAGAAAAAGGCAGAAGAGGGAAACATTACTGGTATCCCATTGATATTTTGGAACAGAACATGGAAACTCTCAGCATCATAGCTGTCTGAGTGTTTCTGTCTGCAAATGATGATCCACTGATGAACAGAGTCATGAAGATGGAAAGAACACTCTATACTGCAGCCCTACTGAGCAAATCTTCTCACAAATAGACCCTCCAGCTATTCAGAGTCATGTTGCCTGGTTTATTTCAGGGCTCAGTGTCCGGGTGAGGAATGTGACATCTTGGGCCATTTATGTAACTGCCTAATTGTGTAGCAGGTGAGGAGAGAGTCCATGTACAGTGAAAACAAATCCCCCTGACATTTTCCCCTGTATTGTCAAGCTGATTATAATGAAGAAAACATACAAAGCTGAACCCAGAGAATCAAGGCTTGGAGCCTACTCAGAGATTCAGAGAGGAGAGAGGGTGGTTGACTCCATGTCTTGTGGCATGGTCCCAGGAGTTGTGGTCTGTAAATCTTTACTTGGTCTCTGTTCAAGTTACAGTGCCTGAGCTTCTTATCTGTGAGCAATGTATTATAGGAGAGGCTGTGTTGATCTGGTGCTTCCCAAAGGAAGAGCTGTCTGCCTTCATTGTCTCTACTACAGACTTTCCTTAGCTAGCAGCCTGTTAAGCACTGACTGCAGACTGGGGAAATGTGTCCTGACGAGTGTGCAAATCAGCTGACAGCCAACAGCTTGTCTTCTTCAGTGAACCTATGTAAAAATAGAGCTCATGCATCTAGTTCTAATGATCAAAAAAAAGAACATTTATCATTGCTCAAGACCAACAATTTACTGAGTTTGTACACACTATAAATTCTGGCAGATATCTTACATCTTTTGCAGGTTTTACTCCATTTGCACACAGCATACTGTTATATCTAGTACAACCTTATCTTAAAAACAGAAAAACATTTCTCCAGGTTTACTGGGGCTTTACCATAGTTATCATTAATAAGAATATTGAATAACTAGTTGCACTTTCTTGGGGGAAATATGTATGCGTGGCAATAGGCATTGCTTGAGCCAAGATGAATGTGTTTTAGCAAAGTTTCATAAGCTGTTTCTTTTTTTTTATGTGTATTTTCTCTGACAAGCACACAGCTAAAGGTGGTGTCATGCATATTTTATGTTACCTAATAAATATCTTATCAGCCTTATTAACCAGGTTAGAGGGAAAGAATAGGAAATTAATAGTTTATGTTAAGATGATGTTGGAAGGCATATAACTTTCACAGAATTCACAGAATGTCTAGGTTGGAAGAGACCTTCAAGGTCATTGAGTCCAACCCTTGCCCCAACATCTCAACTAAACCATGGCACCAAGTGCCACATCCAGTCTTTTTTTAAACACCTCCAGGGATGGTGACTCAACCACCTCTCCAGGCAGACCTTTCCAGTACTTATCACCCTTTCT
>WAAE01014567.1:44862-122045 GCA_013400495.1 Nicator chloris | reverse complement strand
AGGTCAGCCTTTCTAAGGCAATATCTGCTTTTGCAAAAGTTAGGACATGTTCATCCTTTCTCCTCTGTTCCTCTCTGTTATGGTGCAAAGAAACCATGAGCAGCACCAGCTCTCATCTAGCAGTACTTTTACTCATTAACCCTGGGGTAAATAAATGGCTGAATGCTGACAAGGGTATGGGAAAATGAGGTCTTTCTTGATATTAAATCTTTAGTTTTCAGCTTGAAGATGCTTTCTTTGCCTGTTGACCCTTCATAGTTTTCCAGTTACTCAAGGTAAAATAATAAAATAAAGAATAAAAAATGCCATTTCTCTCTTGCTTGGGGAAATTTAAAACCCAGCTTAATTCTGGAGCTGTGGTTCATGTCCAGAGCTCTTTGATAATACAGTCTTATAACCAAGGGAATTGCTTAATGCTGTTCAGTTTGCTCATCTCCACTCACACCCATAATGAGTTCCTGAATAAATTAAATGATAATTAATCGCATGACATTTCAGACCACGTGTTGTGGATTTTAGAGTTAAGATTTCCTGATGGAATCCAATCCATGGGTTTAGTTTCTCCTTGTTTACTATAACAGTTTTCCAAGCTTTTTCATACTGGAGAGTTTGCATTGTGGTTCCATGCATAATAATCAGATCAGGGTAAGGTTACATAACAAGAAAGAACTTCACTTTCATCCTCTCTAGGTAATAGATGAGCAAGTCAGACAGGAAATCAGTCTGCTTTCAAACAGGGTATATTAAAAAATTTATGATGCAACGATATCTTGTACTCCCTGGGTTTAGAGGAAAAAGCGTGGTTTGATAAAGAGGCATCCTATACCCAAAGCAAAATGGTAACACAATTGCAAGTGTACAACATGAAAAAGAACCAGTGACAATACCAACACTGTGATTAATCATTCTGTTGAGGGCAGCTATTTATCAAGAGATGAATCTCTCAGCAAATATGGCTCATATGGCTTGAACTTAAAGAACCCTGAATGATCCTTGAAGGATAAAGGAAATGTTAAATTTTCACATAAGTAACACAGCCTTTGTTTTCCTGGGTCAGGAGAAAAATACGTAACTACCATTCAGTCCATGATTCGGGTTCAGCTTGTGCTTGTTGCAACAAATTACAGAAGAAGCAACAGGACAATAAAAAGGAAAGGTCTCTCTCAGCTTCCCCTCCAATTCTCTAAATAAAAGTGTCCCAAGAAGGAATGACTCTTCCTGGAGGACTTGATTGCAGCCCTTCTAACAGTGGTCTTGTGCTGGTGTTGGCAGGGATAGAGATAATTTTCTGGGACACCCCAGACCATATGGCACCATGTTCCGCATATAAAGCTGGGGGAAGAAGGAAAGGGGAATGTTCATAGTGATGGTGTTTGTCTTCCCAAGTCCTGCTTGGGTATAATGGAGCCCTGCTGAACAAATGCCAGCCCGTGGGATGTGATGAATGAATTCCTTGTGTTGCTTTGTTTGTGTGCACAGATTTTGTTTTACCTATTGAACTTAACCCATGAGCTTTCTCACTTGTATTCCTCTGATTCTTTCCCTATCCCGCTCTGGGAAGCGAGTGTCTATGTAGGGCTTGGCTGCTGCTGGAGTTAAACCACAGTGGGAATTCTTCACTTGCCTTTGCACAGGCCCTTGCAGAGCTGTCCTAAGGCAAAGATGAGACATTTCCAGGACATTGCCTTCTTTCCAGGTGGGCAGGAGATGGATTAACAGGCATGGAGCCCAACACATCTTCTCAGAACTACCCCTAAGTTTCCTACAAATCAGAAGCATCAAAGGAGGACTGCAGAAGTTGCTGCCTGAGACAACCTTCCTGGCAGAGGTGGTAGCCCAAAGTCAGCACCAGCCCTGATGGTTGGAGCTTCCTCTACTGTTGACATTACTGAGGGGAGACTCTCATGTGTAGGTGATTGTGTGGGCACAGTTTCCCACAGAGGAGGGGCAGTGGGGAAATGCTTGTGATGCCAGCACATCCATTTATGCATCTGGTATTCAGGACACTCTTTCCCCTGGCTTCAATGAGGGAAAGAAGATGCGCTGTGTGCTGAGGGAAGTTTGCCCTGCTGGCATTGTAGCTCTCCATCTGTTCTGCAGGCAGAGTGAAAACTTCGATGTCAAGAGCAGTGATATTAACAAAACATGTACTTTTTCTTCTCTTTTTTTTTCAGAAAAAAACCCCGTAAAATTAAGAGAATCAGAAAAAAGTGGATAAAAGTGCATAACTTTCCACAGGCACTTCTCCTCTGAAGAGAGAAAACAGTCTGGGTGGATGCTGAGTTGAAAGAATTCAAGAGTGAATATGTCAGTTAACAGTGATTTGGCTTGAATTATACCCTCCCAGAGGAAAGAGGTAACTCATAAAACTTTCCTTCTGGAAGCTTTCAGATTCCAGCTAATTAATTGCAGTGAGGTATCTTTTAAACTAGAGGTGTGCCAAGGCAGATCCAGTTTCTTCTGAATCACTGTTGCCAAGACTTTTTATTATTGCTTTAAGGACCATCTCCAACATACATCAATGCAAAAATCCTTGGCAGTATAAAGATAATGCAGAAGTGTAGCAGTTTATTTATAAGAAATAGTATCTCAATAAAGATAAGATGGGGAGGGAGCACAGAAAACCACAGCTTGCTATGAAACTTTTGAACTTGAACACCTTGCATAAAGGTCTGTGCCTTGCAGGCTCAGGGGCTGGTGAGCACTGCAGCTGCTTTGTCAGGTGAACAGTCTGGGGAGACCACATCATCCCCCTCTTTAAATATATCCCTTCACAGGTGCTCAGGGCCTTCCTCCCTATAACCATACTGAGCTGGCTAGGAGAATGTTATTTTTTCCTGCACCTTTTTTCCTTGACATGACATCCCATGTGCTGGGATTTGTCCTCTACTGAAATCTCTTGCTTTTGTTGTGTACTCCTGGGCTTTGGCAATGCAGCCTGGCCATAAGAGTCTATTGACTAAGCAGGAGGAAGCTCCGTGCTCTTCAGGAGCCACGCTGGGGCTATGAGATGCTACAGGGAGGACAAAGATCATTGGAGTCTCTTCCCATGCAAAATGCAAAGTGATGTGTTTGACTTTGCTCTCTCATGGCAATTCCCCCAAATGCACCAGCTGGCTTGTGCTTATTATAAAGTAAATAAATAAATTCCCCACAATAACCTTCAGCTTTATTCCTGATCACAAAGCTGGCATAGGTGGGACACACTGTTATACATAAACTAATAAATAATGATAATCTCATTACAGTTTACTAATGCCAGTTAAGAAAGCTGTATAGACAAGGACATTTGCTTTTTAACTAGCAGTAGCAGATGATGACAAAACCCTCAGAGAGAATCCTGCCAAAGCAAACAAAAGTCTATATTGCTATTTGTTTCTTTTTGTTTCTCACTGCTATTTTAACCTGTGATAAGACCACAGCTTTTCTAATGACAGGTAGATTGACCTAGATTAACCCCTACCAGATTTCTGAATCATATAGAGGACATTCAAATACAAGGGTGACAGCAAACCTCAGAAAAACTTTGATGCACACCTTGTAATTCATGTGTGAAAGATTGAACAGGAAAGATTGAAGTCTGTGGCAAACAGTTTTGTTTTGACACAGTATTCCTCTCCAAAAAAAAGGAAAACTAAGAAAAAAAGAATATGCAATGACCTAAATAAGCTGTATTTTATTACCCTTAAACAAGAAAAGCAAAGTGGAATGTCCATGTTTATATCTCTGAGCCCCACAGAGCCACAGATGGAGGTTGCCACTTAGAATTTTTAAATGAATGTTTTTCCCTAAAAGGTGCAGAGGAATAATAGGTAGCAGAAAATTTGCTCAGCTATTAATGGTGTCATTCTGTTAGAAAGATGTAGGAAAAAGAGATAACAATGATTATCACAAAGTGGGAGAATGAGGTAGAAAAATAAACTACAATTTCAAAGCCATAAAAGCACTTGGGAGGCAGTTTTTTATCCACCTTTTTCTATGTCTGACTTTTGCACATAAGAGCAGAGAGCTCTCAATAGAAAGACAGTTTGAAAAGATTGATGAGAGCCAACAGGACCTGAATCTTCTTTTAGAAAATGGCTGTGCATTTTGATTTAATATTCAGGCTTATTAAATGGAAAAGTGTGAAACTCACAGTTCTGGTTCAAGACAGAGATCAGAAAAATGGTACTGCAAGAGGTCTGAGGCAGGGATTGTAGAGCTGGGGGTGGTTACTCTCAGCCTCACCATGACCTCCCACGCTCACACTGTTTCTTGAGGTCGATGCCTTCTTGGGGGACAACTAAAGGGGCTGCCTCACCTGCTTAACTACCAGAGTTCACAGGCCAAAAGTGGTCCTTGTTTACTTTAAAACATCACTTTATAATCTGCAGAGGTCTGGCAGCTGTTGCAAGAGCAGATGATGCAATTCTGCAAATTTATTTTAAAAAAGGTGTCAAAATGACAACTGGGGTAATGAAATACCACTAGTGTCCTGAGTTAAGCTGAATTCCTTCATAAAAAGAGGACAGAAATTTGTGCTTATTCAAGGCACCTAAATGTGCGGTCACATTAAAGATGTGCTTAAACTCCATTGATTTTAATAGAGTTTAAAAGTATACTTAAATACTAGCATATCTGTATGTGATTTCACAGAAGGTTTGCAGTCCTGACTCAGAGTTCAAGCTAAGACAACCAGCTCATCCTGAATTCACTGAAGTCAAGAATAAATTTTTATTGTTACTGATAAAAAGTACTAAATTTGTATGATGTACATTCTGCATAAGCTGTCCCAAAAATTGTTCCTTCTATGAAATATAAAATTTTTGATAAAGGATGAAATCTGATATATTACATCATCCATCTACAATCATGATAACATGATGCTCTTCAAATAAAGCAAGTGCTTAAGACTTTACTTCATTAGTAAGTTCTGAGTTTGAATATTATCTCAGCGATCCCATGATCAATGTATTACATCATGGTGGTAAATTTGCAGTAGATCTCTAGAGGTTTAAGCCATAGCACATGACAACAGCAGTTTCAGCCTCTGACCGTGTGTCTGTCCTCACCAGCACCACAGCTGGGCTCACAGGCGTGTTTGTAAACAGAGCCAGATCCAGCCAGCTCCTGTTTAACATTCTGTAACTTCAGGGCAAAGGAGAGTCCTAAGCCCTCAAGCACCAGCCCAAGTGACTTCTTTTTGCGACACGTTCAATAAATACGCAGTATCATCTTGCAGAACTAGTGCACAAAGGCTTTCAACAGGAGACCTTCTGCAGATTGTTGTGACAGCAGCATCTGTTCATAAGAGCTGCTTAAGTGAAAGTAGCATAGCTATGTGCTTCCCTTTCTTCCACCTTGGGGCACGTCCAGTTTGTTATCTGAATGATTTTAGACCCATTTTCTGACAAATCCATGGCGTTTTAGCTGTTCCCTAAATTTTCCAAACATTCATATTTGCTTCTTATTTTAACATCTCAGTGATTCCTTGGTTCCCTCTGATTCTGAAGTGCTCATACTGACTTGTCTCCTTTAATCTATTTTCCTGGGAGTCATTTATATCTATATTATGTTTTATAACCCTGCAGGCAGTCTCTTCAGTCTGCCTAGTAGAATTGCCATAGCAAATTTTGAGAGCTTTTCGCCAACATTGATAGCAAATTCTCTTTGTGAGTCTTCTGAAATCAATGTTGTAGCTGAGGGACAAAAGGAGGTGTGCTTTCTGATCTTTGCCCACATTCCTGCTAGGCCCAGGAATCTTAGGGGGTGATCATCTATGGTGTGGCACTTATAAACTGAAAATCTTCTGAGACTTGCTCTTCAGGCACAACTGACCAGAGACTGTGTCTCAGTTTCCAAAGCTGAGAATATTTAGTACAGTTGCCAAACCTTGGTACCAGGCCTTGATCATCTGCATGATGCCAGTGAAGTTCTATCTTTGTCAGAGGGATGTGTGTCTTGAAGGTTGATCTAAGTGGGGTGGGAGTTCTTGACTGGCTTAAGAGTTAGATCTGATCATTCAGGCTTTCCCTTCACACAGTCTGCAAATAATAAAGTTACTCCTGGGAATTACTTTCTTGTGGATATCTAAACCACAGGAAGGAAAATGATTGCATTCTTATACCAAGAAGAAATGGTCCTTGTATTTTCTCTCCAGACAGTGAAGACAATCAAATATTGTAGTGACAAACACTTGGATCAGGGCTGCCAGCAATGTCCTTGTCCTTTCCAGGTCCATGTGTCTGGCCTGATGGGCTGGGCTTTGTACAGTCATCATCCTATTATGCATGAAAGCAGGTGTGGGTTTTGCAGTGCTAAAGGGTTTGAGGTCCACAGCTCATCTGTTAAATCACAAAAAAAAAAGGCAGTGTAGTACCTCAGTCCCCAGCAGCCCTGAGACATGGGACTGCAGTGTTTTACAAGCATCTTTTGTGCACCACAGCAATTTTCTCATGATTTTCTCACTTGAATTCCCAGCCTATTGTAACAGCTGCGTTACAGGAGAAATGACTTGGCCCTGAGGTCTCCTGTGACCACTCCTTCTCACATTGCACTTCTGCTCCCTCCCTTTGGGAAGCGAGTTACACTGGCTGCAGCTTTTATCTTCATTCCTATTCAGGCTTTAGCAGTTCCCCTTTGATGCTTCCTGCCATCTCTCTCTCTCTTGCTGTGCTTTGACGGCTCTCTACTGCAGGCACAAGCAAGATCATGCTGTGATGATCTCCCTCAAAGCAATGTCTTGCTGGTAACAGGTACCTTTGCAGTGGGGGCTGGCAGTGTACTGCTGTAGGGAGACAATATGCTCCTCTCTGTCCTTTCAGATTCATCCCCTCTCGGGACTCACAAGGGCACCCCTCTTGACCAGAAATGTCAAACCACAGTTTGAAGCTGGCAGCAGATAAACTCTGACAGGGTTCAAATCTACAAGCCCTGAGAGCAGTGGCTTGCATTGATGTGCTTCTTAAAGGTCTGCATCTGCATTAGGAGTGCTGCTGATCTTTTGCTTAAAGGTTTGGTTTTTAAAAAGGCACCATGGCGAGACACAGGGAGGGAGCATTATCCCATTTCTGAGATTGTGAAATTCTTAAAACAAAGCCTAAATGGATTATCTCTTCTCCTAAGAGATGAAACATTTAAAAAAATATAATGGAGGTTCTAAATTTACATACAGAAAAATAAAATAATTGAGAAGGAATGTATAGCACTTAAAAAATTAAGATTGATGAGCTGAAATGGTTTCAAGTGCAAGAGGTGACTGGATCTCACAGTGAACAGGAAGAACAACACTCAAAACAGCCTACATGGGAGAAAAATTCCTTATGCCTTCTGTTTACTCTCAGGAAAATGTAGTTCCACATTTAAACTCGGCAAACACCATGAGCTGTAAAAGAATGAAGCATTATTCTGCTCTCTGTGGCTGAGCAATGTCAAGATAAAATGGTTACAGGGTCAAGGAATAGCCAGAAAAGGTCCATTGTCAGCTCACAAACTTGAGCGCATTCCTGAGTTACATCCTTAGCCCAGGGATGAGGAGGAAAAAAATGAGTTACATTTCTCTTTCACTGTATACAAAGTGAAATGGGTGAAAAATGGGTGAAGTCAAAGAATCTCCCTCCTCCATGTTCCAGTCTTNAGAGAGAGAGCAGTCCAATGAACCAAATCCCAGCAGTACAGTGTGACAGCTGAGCATCTCAGTCTTTGTATAGGTATAAAACTGAAATGACAACTGCTTTAGAGGCTGGGCTTAAAAATTTGGGGAGTTTCTGAGTAGACTGAATCATAACAAAAGTCTTAAAGTTTGTGCTGGTGATTACCTTTCTCCCAGGCACCTGTCCAGACTGCCAAGAAAGGTGTGGAACCCTCGTCCTGGATTTGAAGCACAAAATACAGAGAACTGTCTGTTGGAAAAGGCATACTTAGGACTACAATTTTTATTTCATTAAGACAGTTAGGCATAGGAGGAAGGATCTTATTTTTGCTACAATATATTTCTTTTGAGAGAAAGGTGACTATCAGGGGAAGAACTGGAGTAGGCCTGAGTCAAGTGGAAATCCAAACTCATTAGTGTTTAATACTTTGAAACATCCTCTATGGGTAGAGGCTACATCCTGGCATCCTTTTGGTGAAGATGCGTGCACATGAGTGATGCCTGGAGAGGCAGGATCCAACCTTCAGTGTTCCATAATAAGAAAGTTACAGTGAAAACTGATTTCAACATAGAATTCTGCCTCTGTTTAAGAAACTAGAGGAAACATGCATGAAGCATTTATCTGACAATGTAAGCTGTACAAAGGAACATATGAGAGAATGAAAACTGAAAATAGATAAAAAAAAAAATCCCCCTCACCCCCTGAACTTTAGACAACTAATAGTTTTGAAATTGTTTTGGCTGCTTCTTGCTAAATTATGCCTACATGCATACGATCAGAGCTATAAAAATAAAATTGTTCTGCTCTGACACCTACCAACTCTCACTTTTAGTAATCAGTTCACGATATTGGCATCCATACGGCTGCGGGGGGACTGGGGGAGAGCATTTCACTTCAGCCCAGCCTGTTGCTGTGAGATCCCTTTAAAAACACCTTCCTGAGGAGCAGAGAGCTGCTACTTCAGACCAAATCTCGCCACTGCTAAAATGATACATGCATTGTAATTAGGTATCCTTGCAGACAAGATTGTTTTTTAACACATGCGTTTTTAACACAGAAATTCTTTGTTTGATGTCCTTAAATGCTTCTGCAAAAGTTCCTTTGTGAGGGAGTATTTTAAATGCAAGAGGAGCCAGGAGCTGCTTGCACACCGGCAACATATTGCTGCAGATACAGACAATTATCCTTTGCACTCTGAACTACCACAATTTTGCTGTAACTATTCAAGTCCCTTACAAAAGAATTATATTTCATGCAAAAACAAAGGAAATACTGAAAGAGCTAGTGCAGCATTCTTCTTCTTCCTTTCAACATCTCTCTTTCCTTTAAGGTATTTTTTGTTTCTAGTTTTTAAGTCTGGCTGAAGAATAGACAGAGGTTTAGTAAAGGTGTTTCTTTCTAGACAAAATGATAAGTTTGATGTGCTGCTTTATATAAAATGCTCCAAATGTAACATGTTCTTAATTTTTATAAGAATTTTAAACCTGATGTTAACATAGCACTGCTTTCCTTAAAGATGTAACAAAGCACAATCCTTAAGGCAAAAACTATGAAATAAATATGTTTTGAAATAGCACTCTTCTTCACTTTGCATAAATTTAACACTCTGCTCTCTGTACAATATGTGTTCTTTTTCCCAACTCCCCACAGACATAAATAGCTCTGGCAAGATGTCATGAAAGTAACAGAAGCTTTGGAAAACACCACACATTAAGGATGCTGAATTTAATTTTCTGCTTTTGTTTTGGATGGCCTACTTACTCTTCAAAAGCCTTGCCATGTCATGATGCAGAGTGGGGATGAAGGAACTATTAGACTATATTTAGCCATGTACTAAACCTCAGCTATAAACACCCAACAAACAATATTCATGTGAGCCTTGAGCTGTCTCTAAACAAAAATAATGGGATGGAGCAGTCACCTCTACTCAGAAGAAGAGTTTGTACCAGTGGTCCTGCCTCCAGGTATTGGGCTGAGATTGCTGTTTTACAGGTTCATAAGTACAGAGGGAATGGGTGCCTGAAGAGATCTGCCTGGAATAGCTGTTCTACAGAGGTCACCTTTTGGAGACCTTGGACTTCTTACCTGAAACTCTCCTTTGGTTTTAAGGACAATACATATTTCTAATGTAAAATATCTTCATAAATTGGGCACATTTTATCCAGATGGAAATGCAAAATGTACAGGAGGACTAATAATCTTGGACCAAATTTTAAAATTACACACTATTGGACAAATTTTTTGAAGTTCATGCTCTCAGTGTGGGTTACCAACCATTCCTGATATTCTCCCTTTCTCCACTTTGCATGTCTAAATGATATTCTGCCACAGATTCATGATTCATAGAGGATTCACCTCTCAGAGTTAAGTGTCTTCCCACATTTCCTTGGATTATCCCCTCAGCTGGTCACCTGCTGACCTATCCCCAAAACAACTAAAGACTGGGAGTCCTTTGGACTTGCAGACTGGCCCAGACATTGCAGCAATTCAGATGCTCTCTATAACCCCACCAAACCTCTTCCAATGAGTCCAGCAGGGACATGCCTTGGACTGCAGTCCAGATTTCTGCTTCTTCCATAGCTGGTAGGTTTTATTTGGAGACTGAAGGCTTTCCTTGCCTCTCCACGGCTGGGGTCAATGTACTGTGTGTTCAAACTCAAGGAGAGGAGGAGATTCCCAGCTGGTGGGGGTTTTGACAAGTTATTGTTAAGTTATTAATAAGTTATCTTCCTAATGGTCTGCTCTGTTACCTCCCTCACAGGTCTGGTTTCCACCTCAGCCTCCCCACCCATGCCAAGCTGTCACTTATCCCCAGACACACCTGTTGCTACGGTTCACCTGTTATCAATCTCCCCCAATTCCTACCCCTTTTCAAGAGGGATCCCTGCCAGTCCTAAAACTCCTCCCGGGAATTCCCCGATTCCTCCACGGCCCGTTGGTTCCCGTGACCTTCCCCCGTCCCCTTGCCTTTCCTGTAGGGTGTCAGGTCAGGGGTCCCTCCTCATCCCCTCCCCCGTGACACCCCGATCGGTTAAAGGATTGTAACATCCCCCTGTTTATAAATTGCTGCAAAGCGCGGGTTTCCCAGTTTTGGCCACGCCACCCCTTGGGTAACAAGCCTGGAATTCCCGTGAGGACACTCTCTGTGCTGTACTCCGACCCGAGAAGCAGCGCTATCGGCAGCCGTGTGACCGCGGCCTTCCCGCCGCCTCCCGAGCCCAGCGGGCGGAGACGGGAGCGGCTCCCCTGGGGCAGAGACGCCGCGGTGTGGGAGCTGGCCTGGCCTCTCCGGCGTACTGCTTCACCCAACGTATCTTCTAATCCATGATCTCTCCTTGATTCAGTCATCTGCACCTTTCTTCTGCCCTTTCCCCAAACCCTGTGACTTTCTTGTTGCTCTGTTTCCCTTCATGAGAAAGGAGCACAAAAGCAGCATCTTCTACTGCTCCCACAAACAGCAGTTTTTCTCTAAGTTCTGACAATGCATTTCTTAACAATGCATTGCAAATGATTAACAATACTTTTTTTAGGCTAGAAAAAAAAAAAACAGTAACGTCCTCATCTCTTAGAAACAAAGGAAACTGAGGAAACTCTAGAGGTTTGAGGCTTTAACAGCAAGCATAGCAGCAGGACAACGTGTTCTCTGTTTCAGTTTGTGTCTACAGTGCTAAAGGCCTTATGAATTATTGCAATGTTCTTTTAGACAAACATTTAGAGAATGCTTGTATGACAAATTACTGCTTCCAAACCTCACTATCCCTTCATTGAACCATAAAGAGTTTGTACAGATGCAGGTGCACAGCTCCAGGGTAGGAAACATGCAAAAGATCAGAGGCTGAATTCTTGATTTGTAGGTAAGAAAAGCTGTACCAATGCCACAGTTTGAGTCACTGTCCCTAAAATCTACTGATCCAGAAAGCTGGTGTGGCCTTAGTTCGTAACTGGTCTCCATTTTGATAAAATTAAGCTGAGATATGTTATTATTCAAAGCCATTAAAACATTTGTGCTGTTTTGAGTCAGATGCTTATGTAACATCCAGTTTTACTTTGCTTGGCAAAAGTTTGGCGTTCAGACTTCAGTGCCCTGACTTCAGTGGTCCCTTCACTCTTTACTGTGAAGCAGATCCAGCTCTTGTTTCCCAGTGTTTCCCAGGGCATGATGCTTCAAACAAACTTATGGGAATGCAGGAAGGGAGAGGGAAACGTTACAGCTAGTGAGAAATGTCATAACACAGTTCTCCTAATTTTAGTATCACTGATACATTTCTAAATTATGAAGCTTGTAACATTCCAGACCGTATAATCAATTTAGATTTGATTAAATATTTTCTAATTTGTCTTAGCCTTATCATCAGACCATTTTCTTATTTCACAAAAAAAGTGGAGATTCAGCTTACCTATATGGAAGGAAACTGAATGTGGGCTGTTGGAACAAAACTTCTTGATTTAATTTCTCTTAGAAATAACATAAAAATAACAAAAAACCTCAAGAAAAATTCCAAACTTAATGGGCTGATGATCCAGGGTTACTAACTTTAGCTGGCAAAAGTAGCTTAAGACATTTTTGAAAACTTTACCTTGGTGAATTAAGGAAAAAAAAATTAATCCTGAAAATTCCTGCTGAAATATGACATGAAACCACCCAACTTGCTCCACATGGAACTGCACAGATTTAAATTACTTGAGACCAGATACTAATGAGCAAAACCAGAAGTATTCTTTACTGAATAAACAAATGTTTTGCTCATCTGGTCTGGAAAAATGGGCTGTGGGGGAGAATTGTCATTTGTGGAAGAAACATAAATTTTTAGAGTTTATTTAATGAAATTTACATAAAATAAATATTTTTCCTTATCTTTCCATATATTTTTTTTCAAATGGTAACGTGTCTGTATAGGTTTTTGTAATTCTCTGTCTTTTTTATTTGGCTACAACTGTTAATAAAATGCACTGCAAGTTTAGATATAAGTACTTTAAAATCTGGTTTTCAGTGATTTATGAATTAATAACATGGAGCTCAAACAGTAGGTATGGAGTTAGATGAAGTATATTTATTTATGGTTTGATGTTGAATTTAATAATTGTAAAAAGTAATTTGAGTCAAAATGAAAAATGTGATCATCTTGGGTCCTGGAAAAAAACAAAAGTGGTATTAAAAATATTTTTTTTAATTTTAAAACTTTATATATACCAGTTCTTATATGCTGCAAAATGTTTTTTTTCTAGATGTACTAGTTGGTAAAACAAAAGATTTACTCTTTACGAGATTTTACTGCTTATCTCCTTAAATCATTTTTGCTAGAAAAAAAGTATGGAAGGAAAAGAAAACAGCATTTTACAGTGTTGCACACTTAAAAAAATAAAAAGAAAACAATATGAAATTCAACAAGCATTTGTGAATTATTTCCTCTTTCTCTCACCAAAACCTCAATTTTCCAGCAAATTGCTGGTTCTATTCTGTGTTCATCAGCATTAACATCTGAAGAGCTGCAAATCTTTATGCTTCAGCGAGATGCACTTCTGGCTGTGCTCAAGGAGAATTTCCCCTCAGTGCAGGAGCCACCACGGCGCTGGCATTGTCAGGATCCCAGCATCCCTCCCACTCCCTCCCCAGCCTGGGCTGTGAAACCACCTCGCAGCTCCTATCATTTCAGGCAGATTATAATTACAGCCTAAGCAAACTGACTTTACAAGTCATGACAACATTTAATTCAGTCCATTAATCCACCCCTAACTGTTTCACAGTTCTACAGAAAAGCTCACAGATGTCTCCAATATTTACTGCAGGATCAGTTGGAAGGTGACTGCATCCAATTCTCAGGAGAAGTTTCTTCTCAAAATCCTTCATATTAGAGAGATGCAAAGCTACTCTCGTTCTCACATATTCCTGGGCAAGCAACAGGTAAATCTGTCTGCTCAGCCCTTCACACATTAATGTGATTTTTAGCATTAAAAAGATTCTGAGAAACTCTTGCCAAAGGCACAGATCATCCAGTTACACTGAAAACAGCAGTCAACACAAGGTGGATAAATCCTGCATGACCTACTTCTGTGGACCAGAGGTTTCCTTCAAATTATCCCAATCAAATAAATGTGGGGTTTATGCATATTTTTATACACAAGAGTTCTTGGTGGCAGAAAATGCCAGCCTGAGATATAAGAGGGTTTGATTTAAACTTCACAGATTATTGCTTGGAGCCCTCACCATGACACATGACCAAAAAAAACCCACTCCACATTCCCTGATTCCTGATTCCCTTGCCATGGGAACATTTCCCAAAAAGACAAGGAGAATGTTTAGTTTTAGAGAGTGAGGGCATCAGATAGTGATTCTGGGGACAAAGAACTAAGGTTGAATAACAGTATATGCATAGAAAGGCTAAGAAAAATATTTCTCCCTGCAATGTCACACATGGCAGCTACATGTCCCCAATTTGTCATCACTCTGTGATCCTTCGGTGAGGAAATGTCCTTTTACATTCTGCTCTTAGTTCTCTACTCTCCTCACAGAGTTTATCAAACCTGCTTTTAAAGTGATTTCAGTCCCCTGCATATCCCATGAAAAGGGAATTTCTTCTATCTCACAGAGTTAATGCAACCTACACATATTTTCTCTCACTATATTCTCACTTCCAAAAGTGCTTCTGAGTCTTGGACCATCCCATTACATCTCTGTGACCCCAAAAAGAAGAAATGATGAACCACCCTGCAAGCTTAAATTTGGTGTCTTGTTCCTGATTTTTTTCTCTTAAAGGATAACATATAAGATCAGGACATCTGGAATATCCCAGGACCCAGCCTTACAGAACATGGCTGCAGGTCCACCAGAGGGCCCTGAAGCCCTCAAGCCCTCTCACAGCTGGGATTTACCTCAAGAAAGCAACAAGGGCTGCTTTGTGCAGTCCCAAGCAAATCAATGTGCAGTTCTGCACACTTGGATGTGTGGCATCCCTGGCCACTGAGAGAAACTTGTGTGGAGGTACTTTGCACTTTGAAAAAAATCTAAATGAAAAATCATTATGTACTTAAAATTCCTGCCAATTAACAGCCCTTTTTCTCTCCCATTCTATGAGGTTTACCTGATTGTGTAGAGCCAGAGACAAGAGATCAAATCATAAAGTTAAAAATGTTAAATTTTAGATGGATTTTTTTGTGTAATATCATTGATCTTTCAGACAAACTGGTGTTCTGAGTCTGCTAAGAAGAACATGAAGACACATCAGAGAATCTGGGAATCCAAACTTTATATATCCACACTATATTATTCCAGACTATATTTATTATTTTTATTTTGTCTGTGTATGTGCATGTATATAGGCTTCAATGTACATAATTCTTTTTTATCTGTGGTCTTTGGATTAAGAACAAGTCTTCATCTCTCCCGTGAGCATTTGCTGGCACTGCTTAGGTATGAAAAAGGCTCCCCCTTCAAGAGCCTTCCCCTCCAGCCTCATGACTACCACAGCTGTGAAGAAGAAAAGTGCATTGTGTTGTTCCAGTTCATTCTGAAGGAGTTGCAGCCTATGTCAAATTACAGAGCATTCTCTGCCTTCAGGAGATGATCTGCTGAACCACAGTTCTGGCAGGTGCCCTCGAGGTTGACAGTCCTTTAGAGAAAAATACAGCTTCACTTGTTTAGGGTTTGGAGTTTTTTCTGTTTTTCTACAATGATGTATAAAAATTTTAATGGAGGGAGGAGAAAAGAGTAATTGAAACACATAAGGACCTCCAAGGAGGCCTTTCAACAAGCTAAAAATACTACTGTCTTTATCAGAACCCCCCAAATTGACTAATATGCTTACATCCTGGTTGCAAAGATTTCACACAGACCTGTAGTATTAGAAAATGGCAATCATTTTTTATCAGCAAATTAATTACTGTTGGGCATTTACATGCACATATTTCAGTGCAATTCATCAGAGACCAGGGAGGGCCAACATATGGAGAGAGACTATTTACAAGAGCATGTAGTAACAGGACAAGGGGGAATGGCTTTAAACAGAAAGAGAATAAGTTTAGTTTAGCTATTAGGAAGAAATATTTTACTGTGAGGGTGGTGAGGCCCTGACATAGTTTGCCCAGAAAAACTGTGGAAGCCCCATCCCTGGAAGGGTTCAAGGCCAAATTGGATGGGGCTTGGAGCAACCTGGGATAGTGGAAGATGTCCCTGACCATGGCAGGGGTTTGGGATGAGATGATCTTCAAGGTGCCTTCAACACAAACCGTTCTGTGATTCTACATGGGGAAGAAGGAGTTAAACAAAATCAGGACTTTAAGTAGCAGACTGCCATGGGGCTGACTAGCAAAAGCTTGCAGTCATATTTCTCCCAGGACAAGACTGATAAAGTAGATTTTTATTGGACCAACAATTACTGTAAAAGACATTAAAGGTCAAAATGGATAAATATCAAGTCATACAAAGCCCATCTTTAGCTAACAGCTATTTGGAAGGTTGTGCTGTTTTAATAACAATTCATTGTACAAAAGCTGCTGAAAATGTATCACAGAGTTCTTGTAGAAATCCTATGTTGAAACTGCATCTTCCTAGCTATTAATAATACTACAACAAGCAGCATCCTGTATCATATCAGTGGTTTTAAACTGTTCTTCATAAATATTTCCGGAGTTGGTTGAATTAGACTTCAATGATTTCTCCATTAAATGTGGTCTGATCAATTTTTACAGCATTGCCTGAGGAATGAAATCAAACAAATGTCACATTTCCTCTATGGATTTTTGAGGCATTCCTTTAAAAATATATTTTTGTTTGACAGCAGAGACATCGATTTGACAACTTGCTTTATAAAATTAGAGTAGCTTTCAAGTAAGGTAGTTATGCTGGGTGATCTGTGTACTACTTCTGTGTTATTTGAGGCTTCAGCTCACATCCCAGTCACACGGGGCAATTTGTCATTATCTCTGCTAATGACTATGTGAATCTGGATCAAACGGAGGAGCTGGTAAGTAAACATGTTGATTTCTGGAATCAAAGAGCTTGATTTTAATATTTGTCATTAAAAAAGTGACACAGCTCCCTAAATGCTACGACATGGCACTGTGAAAAATGAGACATATCACTTATCAAAGGTATAATTTTAAATCTAATTTGAGAGCAAAGGACTTGTGAACTGCCATGAGTCAGGCTAAAGGGCCTTCAGTCCAGTATCATGGTCCTTAGCCTGGCAAGTAGCTCCTACTTAGAGAAAGGCAACAGCCACTGTTGAATTTGATTGGAATAGCTGAATATTATACATTCAACTATTAACAAGATATCAAAGGTCATTCTAGTTGAAAAATGAAGGGATTTTTTAAGCTATATTGTAAAAAATTCAGGAAATGTAGGGCTGAGATGAAGAGGAAAAATACATTGAACTTAGCTAAAAGCACCTCATTAAACCCCGTTTCATTAGCACAGCTTGTTAAGTCACTTAAGGCTTAACGAAGGTCTATCCACTGCAGCAGCTGTGGTCCTGCAGGGTTCTAGGTAGAACATCAATTGAATTATCCTGACAAACAGCAGAGAAGAGTCTAACAGCTTCCTCTTTCAGGTACAGATACTTTTGCTGGTACAACTGAACACAGAGCAGGTTGTGCAGGAAACCTTTTTCAAGTCTTGCAAAATCACTGAAAATGGCCAGATTTCAGAACACCTGAACAATAGCTGTGATTAATTATTATCTATTCTGAAATAAAAATAATGAGTTAACTACCTTGTAATGGGGGCCCTGCAGAAGACATCCTTTCCTCTCTTTTGAAATAGCTTTCCTTGTGTTAAATAAAATATATTAAATTCCCTTCTGATTTTATAATATGGTCAGGAGTAAGGCTGAGTAATATCAGTTTTCTGTAGATTCAGGGAATAAGAAGTTAGAAGAGATAGCTTTAAACTTTCTATCTTGTCCCACCTGAACTCTTCAACTAATTCTCAAACTTTCTGCTGGTTGAAATCATATTGTTTAAGAATAATTTATGTTTTATTTTAAAGACATTGAGTAATCTGCAAGATGAAGAGTCAGTGATGTCAGCCATGTGTTTTGTACCACAGCTATGTGATCTGTGAGCACTTTTTAAAAAGGGGAAAATTATTTGTCCAAAAAAAAAAAAAGTGTGGCCCATTGAAGAACATGGACTGCATCTATTTGCAAGTCTGTGAAATATTTTATAACCATCAGCTTTAAAACACAGATTAGTTCAATGTAAGTGAAGTGTGACTTCAGCGACTGGACCATTTGACACAGAGGTAGAACTAATCCAAAACTGGTACAATGTGAGGCTGCAGAAAATATGTCCACAGTGAGACAACTGTAACACTGCAGGTGGCATTGACATTGCTTTCACCAGTCAGGGAGCCAGTTGTTTGAAAGGATCCAAAGAGTCATGAATTGAGCCTTGTCCCCCACCATCCCCCCTGTAGTCAACCAAAAATCATGAGGAAAGGGTTAGAGTGAGCCATGCCACCAGCACTAAACACACAATTAACTCCAGGCTTCAGGGGACTGCACACCTGAACCAGATTGTCCTGAGAAATTTTGAGTCACCGTCTTCTTCTCTATGGTTAAACAATTCCCAGCCTCACAGACCATCCAGCCTCATATGCCGCTTCCATCTGTGGACATTCATTCCCATGCTTGCCATAAAATCTCATGATTTGTGAGAAAGTACCTGAAGGGGAGCTCTGGAGCTTGAAGAAAAAGGCTCTAAAATTATCCCATTTAAGCTTTTCCACTTTGGTCAGATTCCTGAATATTTATTAGACCACCAAGAGATAAAACTCATGAGAACTATACTGCAAACACAGAGGCTGAGTCACCAGCCAGGAAGAGAAAGAAACTGAATGCTAAGGATTGCTGAAATTAACAGCTACTGCTACTACTGCTACTCCTCAACTATTACTTAACTTTTCCTTGAAAAGGGAATGAGCTCCAGCAGAACATATAGAAATTGTAAAGACTTCCTCCAAATACAATTTCTTCCTATTGTGGTCCAGATTCTTTCCTAAGTTAGAGCTCTCAGGAAGAAGGCAGAGGTGACACTGAATCTCCCAAGTCTGGCATTTGTTGTAATCAACAGACTACAGGGTAAAATGTTCTTTACAAATCTCCTCATCCTCTAAAATGTCTTTGCAGATGGGCCTCACGGGTAGCAGGGTGGATGATATAACAATGTCTTTATTGTGAATTTAAACAAAGAACAATGGTGAGATAGAGACTGATTATTCACAGTGGATAGCTGATGGCTGACCTTGGGCAATGTTACTACCAAACAATGAGATTTTCTGGTCCTTCAGAATTTGGTTACCAACTGAGGAGCTGCTTAGCCTAAGTTCTATGATTTCAATTATGCAGCAGTTAGGCCTCCAATCCCTTTCCATGTGAGCTCTAAAATGCTAAAAAAACCATAACAAAAAAACCCACCACCAATAACAACAAAAAAAAAAACAAACACAAAAAATTATACACACAATCAAAACAAAACCACACCCCCAAAAAACCCAAAGAACCCCCCAAAATCCAACAATTGAAGCTTCTCACTCACTTGGATGTCACTGCAATTTTTATCCCTGAAATTTGAGTTCATTGAGCCCTGATCTCAGAGAATCTCATGTGCACTGTCTTTTGTTCACAAGATTTTCCTGTATTGCTAGAAGAAATGACTATGCTTCAGCATTAGTCTACATTTGTTCCAAGGTCTGGCTTCTCCCATGTTCCATTGTTATAAATCTGGTTTTTCATAAATATACGCAACCCTGGACTCCATTGTGTTTTGTTACAGACCTAAACTGGAGTTGCTTACAGTGAGTGGCATAGCTATAAGTAAAAAACCTCCTCAAAACCAGACAGCAACAAACCACTTCCAACAGTGGTATGAAGAGTTAAATTATTTAACACGAGATTCACTCAGCTCAAAAAGTCAGCATTCCCAAATCTCTGCCATTCTTTTACATACTTCATAGCCAGACTGGGTCTCCATATGTTCAGAATAATCCAACTCATGGTGAGACTAATTTCCCGAAAAGTAACTCATTAAATTAATGCCAGTGATTTTATATGCCTGACTTGTGGAAACAACTCATGGGAGAATGACAGGTCCTGTGTGTTGTAGCGTCCTGCCACCACTGCCATTGAACTGAGCCGTATGGATAGTTTGAACTCCAGTGCTGAATTTGGCAACTTAATTTCAGGTTTACTGGAATCTAAGAGCAACATGCATGTATCAGCCCTGTCAGGACAG
The DNA here is from genome assembly GCA_013400495.1 of Nicator chloris. Classification (NCBI taxonomy): domain Eukaryota; kingdom Metazoa; phylum Chordata; class Aves; order Passeriformes; family Pycnonotidae; genus Nicator; species Nicator chloris. The sequence continues at coordinate 102,183 of WAAE01014567.1, read as the reverse complement.
CTTTTGCTGATGCTTATTGGCAGAGGATGACATCCGAAGTGAAATCTTTTGGCCAGGCTTCTGTCTCCACAAGCTATCTTATCGTTAGACTATTCAGCAGTCAAATAGATCATCCCTCTGAAATAAAAGGGCAAGGAGACCTGCTCCTTTTTGATGCCTTTGTTAAAAGACAGCTTGGGTGGGGGCCCGAGGGGTCGCGCACACCGCCACTGCTCCTGGAGACGATATGGAGGAGGCGGAGTGCAGCTTTGTCGTACGGCAAAGGGGGCTGGCCGGGAACAGAGGGAAGCGAGAGGATTCTGAAAGAGTGAGGTGTCTCCTGAGGGGATAGAAGGGACCCTCCTCCAGGTGTGCAGAGGCTTTTAGTGTATGTGTGGCACGCAATCCCTCCGGGTGCGGGGAGTTTTAGCCGAAGTGTGGGTGGCGCGCAGTGTGCACACCCAAGAAAGGGGGGGGTGCACACAAACCCTGGAGGGGTGTGTTTGATCCATACCAGGGTGTGCAGGGTGGCCCCAGGCACTGCCAGCACCAGATCCAGAAAGGCCCCGGTCCCCGGGGTTGGATAGACATGCCGTAGGGGGTGCGCCGCCACAGTCCTGAGGAGAGGGCTGTAAACCCATCCGAGGGCACCAGGGTGGGGAGTCCGAGCATCGGGCAGGGCTGCGGCCTCACACACACACACACATCCCTTTGCTGAGGCCATCTCCCTGGGGAGAGGGGGGTGTGACCAAGCCAGCGTGGTGGAAAGCAAAGGGGTCGGGGCCTACTTGAGTCGCTCCCTGGTAATGGGGAGCATACTACAGGTAGGACCTGTCATAGTTTTCAAGTGGCACTCTTAACTCCACTCTAAAGATAAGGGGGTTACAGCACCAGAGCCAGGACAGTCTGGCCTAGGGTGAGGCAGACAGGGGAGGTCCTGCAGGCCTCTGGTGTTAAGGGCTCTGACAGCATTGAAAGGGTGCTCAAAAGTCCAGGGAGGCGAGGTGCGGGAGTCATAGGGGGTTCGGTCAATAGGACTGGCCTCAAGGTCTGGCAGGAGTCCAGACTTAGGCCAAAGCGGAGGGAGAGGGATCCCTGGCAGAGGCTAGTGGCTGTGAGTGAGCAGTGTCCCAGCCGAGAGAGCAGGAGAGTGGGACAGAGGGCGGAAAAGAGAGTGTGAGAAAGAGAGAGAGGGAGAGTGTACGAGTAGTTTAGTGAGAGGGTGCGATTAAGTTAGTTTACAACTAAGTTAGAGATTTAAGGAAGATAGAAGTTAAAAGGGCTGAATAAGTTTAGTTATCTTAAGGATTTCATTGCCTGTCAGTACTGTTCCGTTCAGGTAAAGACACTTTTAGGATTTTTCTTTAGAGGCTCAACTATGGGTAAATGTTGCAGCAAGAGGAGGGACCCCCTCAAAACCGGGCAGGAAGTTAAGAACATTCCCCCTGGTAGCCCCCTAGGAAAGATATTGGATCAATGGGACGACTGGGAGGCCAAGAAGGGGCTGGACTGGATCAAAATGATCCATTTTTGCACCGAAGTCTGGCCAAAACTAAAGCTGCAAGGGGAGAGGCCATGGTATGGAACCCAGGATAGATGGTTATGTAAACAATTAAACCAACATCTAAGAACCCAGGATGATCCTGATATGGAGCAGCTGCAATATGCAGCTTGCTGGTTGAAAAACTCGACAGGTGATGGGAGCTTGAGGGTGTACAAATTGAAAAAAGGCAAAGGAGAGGGTAAAGGGGAAAGCAAGGAGGAGAAAGAGACTACCAGAAAGTGGGACCCTCTTGACCACCTACCTCCTCCTACCCCTATTGTAACCCCAGTTCCTCCTCCAGTTTACCCGGTTGTACCTCTGGTTCCCCCTCCAGTTCCCCCTGTTGAGCCTCCAACTCTCTCAAACCCTCCCATCGGAGATCCAGCTCCCTTTCCTCCTGAAATAATCCCTTTACCATACTCTGCCATTTCCCCCGCCTCGAACCCAACTCCCTTGCCAGCTCCAACTATGACTCCTCTATCTCCTGTTAATCCCGCTGTGCCCCCAGTCTCTCCTCCAGTCCCCACAGCCATCCCCTGCGGCTGTGCCTTCTCTCAGAGCCCCTGCTCTGACGTGGACCACCTAGGCTAGCTCCCTGGGCACTGCCACGGCAAGGGGTGCCGCTTCCGCCGCCTGCCCGGTTGGGCACGGACGGCTAAAGCTGCAGCTAGGGATGTCCGACTAGTTGCCTTCAATCCCTGGAGGATGAAGGTCTGCTAGGCGCTGTCGGTGAGACAAGGAGACGACTCTCTGAATCCTTTGTATTCCAAGTTTATTATGGCAGCTCTGAAGAGCCACCACACCCAGAGGGAAAGGAACTCAAAGAGCCCCAAACAAAGGGCTGCAGGGGATTATAACTGGGGGTGGAGAGTAGGGGAGGGTCAGGTCTCAGTCCAATGGGAAAGTAGTGGGGTGTGGTGAAGGGAATGAGGGATAGGGACAACAACCATTTAACGGGGAACTAGGGAGGGACTGCCCCAGGCTGGCCAATCACTCAACGCTCCTCCAAGAACCTTCCAGATGAAGGGAGGAGGATCAAAGTGACTGGCACAGTACCTGGGGGAGAAGGAACAGGACTAACAGGGAAGGTGCGGGAATAGAGGAGGGGTAAAGGGGGATTGACAATAACAGGTGTGTGAACAACTAGGGAACAAACCATTAACTCAGGGGGATACAGAATGAACCACAAAACAAGACACAACAGTCCCCCCAACTCTGTCTCCAGTACTCTCTGTCACAAATCCCATTCCTTCTCCCCCAACTGCTGCAGTCCCTTTACCGCCTCCCAGCTGGGAAGCAAGTCCACCCATGTCTGATGCCTTTGTGTCACTCAATGCACCCCCTAGCCATCAGCAAACTCCCGTCCCCTCCACCACCCCTCAGAATAGTAGCCCTATGGATGGACCCCACTGCAACACTTGATCAAAGGCAGGGAGAGTGGAGGAGCTCTTTCCCCTAAGGGAATTCCCTGTGAGAGAAGTGGCGGGAGGGATTGGGTTCATAAATGCCCCTTTGATGGCCTTTGAGGTGAGGGGATTTAAGAAGGAGCTAGGAAATTTAGTAGGGGACCTCGCAGGTATATCAAATCAAGTAGACCTGTTCCTGGGACCAAACATCTACACATGGGGGGAGCTGAACTCCATTCTAAATACACTGTTCTCCCCAGAAGAAGTCAGAATGATCCGGATAGCGGGGATGAATCTGGGAGCGGGAAAATCGTCTAGGGCCTCCACGAGATCACAAGATGCCCCTAGCAGATCCTGGTTTGAATCCAAATCAGGAGGAAAGAAGGAGGAATATGAAAGACTATAGATCCCTGATGGTTCGAGGGATAAGAGAATCTATCCCCCAAGGCAGCAATGCAAAATTAGCTTTTGACAGCACACAGGAGAAGGACAGAACTCCTGCAACCTGGTTAAGCCGGCTAAAGTGCAACTTCCAATTTTGTTCTAATACAGACCCAGACGGCCAAGAAGGCCAAGTACTTCTAAAGGTACAATGTGTCACCAAGTCCTGGCCGGATATTAGAAGGAAGTTGGAAAAGATAGAAGACTGGCAGGAGAAAAGTATCAATGTACTATTGAAAGAAGCTTTAAGGATATATCTAAGGAGAAAAGAGGAAAGAGCTAGGGCCAAAGCAAAAATCATGGTAGCTGTGGCCAGAGAAAGTGCAGGAGTGAGTAGGGATAGATTAGCACAACCACTAAGGACAAATAGGGATAGATCAGTACCACCACCTTGGGAGAGTGGGGCCTAGCAGATCTTCAGAAGACCAGGGGTAACACCAAACCACAGATGCTGCTTTTACTGTGGGGAAGTGGGGCACCTGAGGAGGGACTGTGAAAAGCTCCAATTTGACAAGGCAATAGCCTGGAAGCAGGAGGCCCTAGGGGACGTACTACGGGGTGAGAACTGGGGGTGTCAAGGGCTCTACATGTAAGGGGACCCAATGAATCACCAAGAGCAGCCCTTGGTAAACTTTAAGGTAGGTCCTCAAAGCAAGGAACTCGAGTTTTTGGTCGATACAGGGGCAGACAAGTCTGGTATCAATAGATTACCAACAGGGGTTACGACTGGAAGAAAGGTCTGTGAAGTATTAGGGGCAGAAGGAAAACCATTCAGAGCTTTAGTAATTGGGAACATAGAAATTAAGGGGAACTCAAGACAGTGCTGGGCTGACTTAATTTATCTACCAAAGCTAGATGGCAACTTGCTAGGGCGAGACCTACTGGTACAATTGGGGATCAGAATTATCCCAAAGGATGGAAAAATGGTGGTGCAAATCAGGAGATTAACCCAGGGTGATATAGATGAGGTTAACCTGGAGGGTATGGGCAGGAGAGGGAAAGCGTGACTGCCTGAACATCCCACCAATAAAAATAGAAATGCAATCAGACACACCTCCCATCAGGGTGAGGCAGTATCACCGGAGGGGAGAAGAGGACTGTCTCCAGTGATTGAACAATTACTAGAAGAGGGCATTTTAGAGCCATCTATGTCCCCTCATAACACCCCTATATTAGCAGTAAAGAAGTCAGATGGGAAATATAGGCTAGTCCAAGACCTGAGGGAAGTAAATAAGACGACTATTACTAGACACCCGGTGGTACAGAACCCATACACCCTCCTGAGTCGAATCCCAAAAGAACATGTTTGGTTGACCATCATAATCTTGAAAGATGCCTTTTGGGCGTGTCCCTTGGCTGAAGAGTGCCGAGACTGGTTCGCTTTTGAATGGGAAGACCCAGAGAGGAAAAGAAAGCAACAACTTAGGTGGACACGCCTTCCCCAAGGGTTTACAGAATCCCCAAACCTTTTTGGTCAAGGCCTGGAGGGGCTCCTAGAGCAATTTAGTCCTGACAATGAGGTACAGGTTCTGCAGTACGTCGATGATTTGCTAGTGTCTGAAAAAGGACAGGACTGTGTGAAAGATACTAGCATTCGACTGCTGAACTATTTGGGAGAAAAGTGCTTAAAAGTGTCACAAGAGGAACTACAATTTGTAGAACCAGAAGTAACATATCTTGGCCATATCATTGGGAAAGGGTATAAGAAGTTAAGTCCTGAGAGAATCTCAGGTATGTTAGCCATTCCATCTCCCAAGACTAAAAGGGATGTCAGAAAGCTGCTATGTCTGTTTGGGTACTGCAAACTATGGATTGACCAGTACACTAACAGTGTGAAATTTCTCTATGATAAATTAGTAAATCCAGAGCCAGTAACATGGACCCCAGAAGATGAGGAGCAACTATTAAACTTGGAAGAAAAATTATCCTCGGCACCTGTTTTAAGTTTATCTGAGCTTAAAAAAGGCTTTGATTTGTTTGTGAGTGCAGAAGGGGGCATAGCCTATGGGGTACTGACTCAAGAGTGGGGAGGTTGTAAAAGACAGTTGGTTATCTTTCTAAGTTGCTGGACCCAGTAGCTAGGGGGTGGCCAGCATGCTTACAGGCAATAGCGGCCTCACCCACTTTGATAGAGGAGGCACAAAAGCTAATTCTGCAGGGGAAGGTCAAGGTTCACACACCCCATGATTTAAAGATGGTGCTAAGCCAAAGAGTGCAACAGTGGCTGATGGATGCTAGAATTTTAAAGTATGAGATTATTCTGATGAACACAGAAGGCCTTGAATTAGTTATATCCAAATGTTTAAACCCAGCACAGTTTCTCTCTGCGGAACCCTTGACCGATTTAGAACATGATTGCTTGGAACTCATCAATATGCAGACCAAAATAAGGGAAGACCTAGAATATGAACCCCTACCATATGGGAAAGTCCTATTCACAGATGGATCATCCAGAGTAATAGCTGGGAAATGGGCCTCGGGGTATGCCGTAATAGATGGGGAGAGCATGCAAGTGAAAGAAAAGGGGAAGCTACCCGCAAATTGGTCGGCTCAGTGTTGCGAGGTCTACACACTGAAAAGAGGATTGGATCTATTAGAAGGGGACCAAGGGACTATCTATACGGATTCTAAATATGCCTTTCGGATTGTTCACACTTTTGGAAAGATATGGGAGGAACGAGGTACTTAAATTCAAAAGGGAAAAACCTCATACATGAGAGGTTAGTAAAGCTGGTATTAGAATCCTTACAGAAGCCAACAGAAATAGCTGTAGTACATATAAAGGGACACCAGAAGGGAGACACTCCCAAAGTGAAAGGGAACTAACTAGCCGATCAGGTAGCCAGAAGGGCAACCCTAGAGTCAGAAGATCCACTAAAAGTCTTTAGAATAAAAGTAACACTAGATGAAGGGGAAAAGGGGGAAGAGCCAATTTTTAGTGGAAAAGAACTGAGGGATATGGAGGGGTTAGGGCTAATCCAAAGAAAACCAAGAGAATGATGGACCCCTGATGGGCATTGGTTTTTGAACAGGGCCCTAGCCCTCAAAATTAATAACAGAGCTTCATGAACTTACCCATTGGGGAAAACCAAAAAGTGATGAGAAAGGCATTGCCTGGGGGAAGAGAAATAGCCTTAAGACCCTTTCAAAACATACAAGTAGATTTTACGGAAATGCCCTCTGTGCAGGGGTATAAACACCTATTAGTAATAGTAGACCATGTCACCTATTGGGTAGAGGACTGCCCTACTGAGAAGAAAACTGCACAAGTAGTTGCCAAGGTAGTTTAGAGAATATTATGTCCAAGTATGGGCTAGTGAATAACATAGATTCAGACCGAGGTCCGCATTTCGCTGCCCAGGCCCTAAATCGAGTAGCTGAAGCCTTGGGGATGAAGTGAAGGTTACATACTCCATGGCATCCTCAAAGCTCGGGGAGGGTAGAGAGCATGAATAAAACTATCAAGAACGTATTAACCAAGTTAGTCGTGGAGACTCAGATGAACTGTCTCAAGTGCTTGCCCCTGTGCTGCTGCGAATTAGAACCAGGCCCCAATCAGATATAGGGGTTTCCCCATATGAAATGATGTTTGGGCTCCCTTTCCTAATAACACCATACAGCACAGGGGATTACCTAGAAGGAGAGACAGCTATCCAAAGGTATCTAAAAGCTATTGGAAGGACATTAGAGGACCTCAGGAAAAAGGGATATCTCCCCCAGACCTCTCCACTTGAGGCTAACATACATAACATCAGTCCTGGGGATTGGTTGTTGATTAAATCCTGGAATGTCACACCACTAGTTTCCAAATTTGAAGGCCCCTTCCAGGTACTACTGACCACAAGCACTGCTGTAAGAACCCAAGAAAAAGCCTGGACCCACATCACCTGAGTCAAGGGACCAGTACCACCCCTTGGTACTGGACCAGATTCAACAACACCACCTGTTGAACCCCCTGAATGGACTGCAATTAGGGGCCCGGGAGACCTGAAATTAACCCTTTGAAAAACCCCAAAACCTGCCAAAAACTGTTAAAAGACTGATATACAAGTAAATGTGTTTTTGATAATTGTTCTTATGTTTAAAATATCAAAAGACTGTCACACCAGTTAAGGTATTTTGTAATTGCTTACGTGTTTCTGAGAATAAGTTAAGACGTTGATAAAGGTTTCCTAGGTTCTCTAGTTTTCTAGTTAAAGTGTTAATAAGTGCTTTCTAGTTCCAGGAAGCTTCCCCCACCAATTTCAATATTAACCCCTAATTACATCTCCTACAGAGCATTCCCCTTGAGATTTGCCAAATAGGTAGGAGAAGGAGTGGGAAAAGTTAGTGTCAAGAAGCAAGACCCAGTCCTACGTCCAGAGAACTTCCCTGCCGAGAGGCCACCAGGAGGCAAGACTGGGTGAGCTGACCCACCACCTGGCAGAGGCCAGTCCGCCAAGAATGGCTCATACCAGGCTCCTGGGAGGGTTCGTGTTAACCCTACTTACCTGTGGTGCACTGGGAAGTCTGGAAGACCCATGCACTAAATGTTACCAGCCTCTTTATAACGGGGAAGAGATCGGGTCATTATTAAGGGTCCACACTAATTTAAACCCCTCTTGCATTAACCACTCCCAGTTGACAATCTGTCGAGAGGATGGGCAAGTTTATTGGATAGCCCAAAATACCACCACCTTTAGGCACCGGTTGCTTGGAGAATGCCCTGTAGGAGAGGCATGGCTCTGCTTTGAGCATTAAACTAATCAAGAAAGTCTGGCTGATCTAGTAAAGGAAAGCGAAATAACACCGGCAATAAAAGAGAGAGAAGATCTGGAGATAACCCCCAGGAAAAAATTTTTCATAGACTTAGTAGAAAGTATAAGCAAAGAAGTAAACTTAACCAGCTGTTGGGTTTGTGGAAATACTCAAATGTCCAAAATGTGGCCATTGGAGGGAATTAGTTTGGGACCATTGGAAATTCTGAAATGGAAGCAGACCAGACAAGGACAGCAGGCCGTAGAACCAAGGAGGAAAGAACGATGGGATCTGAAGTCAAAAGTAATTGGGGAAGAATGTATCTTGAGGGGAGGAAAAATGGCCTGTAAGAGGTATCTAATAATTAAGCACTCTGGCACTAAGTGGGTCCCCAGAGAGCCAATCGCTATTGGTCTGTTGGCAAGAAGGAGAAAGGATGCATATATAATGAGGGGTATGGATTACGTGAATGTGCTGAGAAAGGGATAAACCCCTTCTGCGGGGTGAGAGAGGTGTCTAAATATTGGGAATTCCCATCTGAAACTAGCAATAATTTTTGGGAAGCCCTTGAACAATTGTTCTGGATTTGTGGGGATCTAGCATACACTAAGCTGCCTGGAGATTGGGCTGGGAGTTGCACCATCAGAATCATCAAACCCACCTTTTTCTTACTCCCGAAGGAATCTGGGTCAAATCTAGGGGTGCCTATATATGATGACTTAAGGAAAACTAATCGGAGAAAAAGAAGCATGATTGAAATTGGAGGAACCCAAAAATGGGAAAAATAAAGTGTGGACTCCTGAGGAAATAATTCAAACTTATGGGCCAGTGTTGTGGTTTGCTATTTGGTTTGTTCTGTTCCTCCTTTTAGATGGTTTGTTCTAAGATGTCAATCCCCTGTTCTCCACCCTTATTTCCAGACCCTTCCCTGTCTGTCTTGTTCCCTTTCCCCTGGGCCCTTGTCTGTCATTCGGCTGCCTCTCCCTTCCTTGGAGAAGGTTCCAGGGAGGGCGTCGTGTGGTTGGCCAGGGGGCTGGGAGTCCCTCCCCACTCTCTTCCCACTTGTTGCCTTGAGTGCTTGTTACTAACCTGATCCTCCACCCCCTGCTCTCCATTGGTGGGTGGTTGGGTCCCTCCCAGAGTTCCTCCCCCAGTTAAATGTTGCTGCACACCCCAGTTTGGGGTCCTTTGTGGGTTGTATCCCCTAGGCTGAGGAGCTCCTCGGAGCATTCCAATAAACTTGGATTATTACCCCTGCAAGGACTGCCTCTCTTCTTCTGCCACTTGTCGCTGCCTCAGCTGTGGGGATGCTGGGAACACCGAAAGGACTCACAGCCGCCCATCTGGTACTCCTGAGCCATAGCTGCTGGGAGCACTGGGTGGTGTCCCCCTGTTGTTGCTATGCCACCAGATAGCCAGGTGGGACAGCTGAGCCACTGCTCGGCAGAAAAGGCACTGGGACAGGCCAGCCACTTGGGCTCAAGATGGGTCCTGGGGATATTGTACCCTGATCTATATACTGAACCGAATCATCAGACTCCAAGCAGTACTCAAGATGGTATCCAATTGGACAGCCCTTGCTTTAGATCATGTAAGTAACAAATTAACCCAAACCAGAGCAGTAATCTACCAAATTAGATTAGCAGTAGATTATCTATTAGCAGATGAAGGTGGAATATGTGGAAAATTTTATTCATCTGAGTGCTGCTTTGAGATTTATGATTGGAGTGAAGTAATTAAAAATATCTCCAAAGAGATACGGAAATTGGCATACGTAAGGATTCAAGAGCGGACCCCTATGTTCGACACCAGTTGGTGGAATGACTTTTGGTTTCTTAAAGGAAAATGGTGGAAAAAGGCAGCTTTTATAACTGTGCAATAACAGGTTTAATTTTCTTACCATGTTTACTTCCCTGTTTAATTCGAATAGTGACTTCCCCAGTTCAAGCAAGTGCACTAATACCAGGAGGAATTAACCAGAAAAAGGTAGAGAAAGTAATGATAGTGAAAAGCCAAGAACATGGAAATGCTAAAGACATCTATAATTGATATCAAAGACTAAGAAAGTTTTATTATCAAGAGCCAGAGACAGTTAATTGATGTGGGCCTAAGCCCAATCGAAGAAATAGAGGGGGGAATTGTAGGGAGCAAGTCCCTAGTACAAGTTTCTATGATGTTACAGAGTTAACATGTTAAATAGGTTAATGTTGGTTAATTGTTTTAATTACCTGTTGTTAATTACCCTGTTCTTGTATCTCTTTTCTCGTTGGGTATCATCTCCACTGCTCCTCCAAATGGCACCTGAGACTATGAGGAGGAGGGTGATGTCAAGACCCATATACAAATGAGGAGACTTTTTGTGCCATTTCAAGAAGAAAGCTCCTGAGACAATGACCCAATATACAATTAAAGGGCCCAAGTGACATCCCTAATTAGGGAAAAGGCAAAACTGTCTCCTGACTCCAGTTTAGAGTGTTTGTCCTCTCACCCTAGCAAGGAGGGACCTGGACAGGGGTGTGAACCCTGGACTTGCAACCAGACAGCGCTTTCCTGCGGACTCTAGTGAGGATGGAAGCCCCAGCTCTGCCATACGACAAGGCTGCACTCCTCCTCCTCCTCCGCGTCGTCTCCAGGAGCAGTGGTGGTGTGCGTGACCCCTCGGGCCCCCACCCAAGCTGCCTTTTAATAAAGGTGTCAAAAAGGAGCAGGTCTCCTTGCCTATTTATTTCACCTCAAATGAGTGATTGCAACAGCAGTAACATTTGGAGGTTAGGAAGGATGTGATACCAATACCCACAGCAATGGGCCACAAAACTGCAATGTTGCCACAAAAAGGAAGAACCTGCACCGGGTTGAATTCTACATGGATGTGAAAAATGTAAAAGATGTTAAGTGTTTTTATCACTGTTCTTGGCTTGGATTAAGGTTCAGTGGCAGTGATTTACTGCTTTTGGTTCTGATGTTACTGACCAAATTAATTGCTGGTGTTATGACATTGATTTACTATTTGTAGTGTTTTAGAAATAGGTGCCACTCTCATGAACCCTGTCCCTCTTGTTCCACAGGCTTTGCCACCAGGAGACAAAGTTGTGGTCGGTGCTGGGAGAGCTCCCAGTGGAAAGCAAGGGATGCAGACAGATGGGAGAGCAGAAGAAGCCAGAGCATTGATACCAGGCCCTAGTCTCAGCACAACTGCAGCCCAGCAGCACCAAGCTTGTCATGCACACCGGAGGAATTTAAGGTGGGATTTGAAGGAGGGAAATAAAATGGCTTTGGGAATTTCTAGAGGGAGACACTCGAAATAAAAAAAAAGTAGGCTTGGACAGCTCATGTCTGGGCTGGGTAGGAGGGCACTGTCATCTTGATAAAGTATGGGCAAAGTCTGGGCTGTGAAGGAGCTTGGAAGTAGAGAAGGTGTGCTTCATGCCATGGAGAGGAGGAAAATCAAATGGGGAGGAAAATCAGAAGGATCACAACAGGAAATTAATTTTTACAGCAGTATTTTGAATTGGTACAGGAAAAGGTGAACAGGCAAGAACATAGACATGACAAAAATGTGTGGGAATGACATGTAAGTGGACTAAAGAATGGATGAGCTTGTTCCAGGCAATACAGAAAGGAAAAAAAGGCGGTTCCTCTTTTTTGTTCCGTTTTGGCTGTCATAGAGGAGTTTTTTTTCCAATATTAGGTAAAACTCTTAATCTGCCTATATCTCAGCTCCTTCCCTGTAGAAGATGGATAATAACATTTGTTCTTGTTGTTAGGAGATATTCCTTTCTGGCAGAGAATTTTTTGGCCATGGTTTATTCGTCACTTAGTACAAATCTGGCCTTTTATCAAACCTAGATTTAAACTGAAGCAATAAATAATAACTTTTAAAAACTATTGACAAATGTAAAGCAGTTTGAAAAAAGCAGAAGATATGAAGTAGAGAAGAAAACACTTTGAGAGTGAAACTTTATCCCCAAGTTTTGCATGTAAGAAAGCCACTGCACTGGCATAACCACAGTACCAACACAGTATTGCCACCACATGTGGGCAATACATCACTTCATTTGTAATGTGGATGTTTGAGCAGTAAAACACAAGGACCCAAGTGGATGCTGTCTGCTAGGATTTCTCCAATGCCTGAGATGCATCCCTACTGTTTGCTTGGTTTATCAGTTTGGGGTTTTTTTGATTGTCACAGTGCATTCAGGAGCAAAGGGTTTGGTGACTTCCCTCCTGGCAGGGTAACACAGACAAATGTGTACTAGCAGCAAGCCAAAATGGGCAAGGAGGGAAAATTCAGAGATCTGGACATGTTTATGGTTATAATAAAAAATTATTCAGTTTCCTTACCTCTTCCTTCTCTCTGATTCCTTAGCTTACGCTATTTAGTTAAGAAAATACACTTTCTCCTGATCTGAACTAGAACACAAAGACCCACACTGTTTCCAGCACATTTTTTTTTTAATTCCTATTAAGAATTTTATTTGGGTTTACTGAAAAATTGTAATTAGGCTTGCTTAAACACTCCCTTTACAAAATGCATAGTACCTAGGTAAATTTGACTTACATTGTTAGCATGCACTCTCTAGCAGAGGGCAGCTCTGGCCTTTCTTTGGGAGGTGAAATATTGAGCTTGATTCACATCAAAGTGAAATCTGTGCTAACAACAACAAACCTAAAAGACCTCTACTAATATGTACATACTTAAGGACTTAAAAAATCTTACTGGAAAAGGACATTCCCTTCCTTCTTTTCCCTTTCAGTAAGGAGGGAAGAGAGAACAGGTTGAAAACTGAGGCTTCATGTAAGAAAAAAATCAATCTTTCTGTAAAAGTGCTTCTAAAAACTGCATACAGGGAGACATCCTGGTAACAAATGAAAGGAAAAAAATCAATCTGGAAAAAAAGCTTGTTTTTATTATTGTGGTGAGAACAAGGTTCATGTTGAGAAATTAAATTCCAGTGAAGAGTCCGTGTTACATCTTCTCACTCAGGTGTAAGCATTGAGAAACAGAATGTACAGCCAAGTCACAAGAGAGAGCTACTTCAAGAAAAGGCACCCAGGAAAACACTAATACAATAGCTGCTTGAAAAGAATTATGAATATTTGTATATGTTTCAGCTGTAGCATATCCCATTGCTGTCTCAGAGGAAATCTTTACAAATTAAATTAACACAGCAAAGGCTGTAGGTAATGTTTGTATAGTATAAAGCCCATTTTTTTCTGAAAGTATATGATTAATGTGCTTCATGTCATAAATCTGGTCAGCTGGTAGGATGATTAATCAGACACACTGTTCCCCTTTCTCAGATAATTCCTGGTTTATCGATTATCGCATGGCTTTTTCTTCCCTACAGTTAGAGCTTGCTAGTTTTCACTTAAAATGATCAGATTAGACCTGAAATGTTTGCTGTGTGTAAGCTAATTCTAGTCACTTGAAACTTCACGTAGCATATATTCTGGGTGAATCTGATTAGAATGGACAATTGACTTCTGATCTGTGCTCACTCCAAGGGACAGTGCAGCAGAGCCCAACGGAGCACATGGAGTCCCCTGCACGGGGGGAGGCAGCAGCTCCTGGCCAGTCTGCCACTTACCATTACCCAAACCAACAGAGGATGTCACTGAAACAAGAGCTGAAGTCAAAAGGCAGAGAGAGACTGAAAGTGCCCAGTCTCTGAGTGCCGTAAATGACCTTGAGATATTTCCTGTACATGTTGGGGAGTCTGGCTCTATTCTCAGGCAGGAACCCACAGTGATGCTTTTCTTAGTCATTAAATAGTTTTTGAAATACCATTCTTGTAATTTAAGACTTCACAGGATAAATAAAATTTGTGGTAGGCAGATCTATTTGTGTTTACAGGAGGCGTTGAGCTCTTTCTGGATTCTGGACCATTTATGGTTGTCCATGGCTCCTTCTTTCTGCACTGCTGTTCCAGGACTTCAGAGCTCTTAGTCATAACAAACCCCTAGTGTCTATTTTCTACTCATCTGCCATGACCCCTCAGACACTTCACACAGTCGGACACATTATTCCTTAAAATCAAGACTTTTCCTACTCTCTGTAAATAGGTATGCTGTAACCCCAGTTTCCTCCTTCCCCTTTTCTGCTCATGCTTTTATTTTTTTAATTTCTTAGAATCTACATTTTTGCTTTTCTATCTCCTCACTTCTATGAAGTCCTCAGAAGCTCAATTTCTGCATTGTCCATTATTTTACTTAACCACTTTTGACTAGAGCCTGCAAACAAGCTTCTCAACCGTTGGCATGTCTCTTCCACCAACCTTTGTCTGTGGTGTTTCTCCCCTTGGTAACAGCTAAATGTATCTGCCACAAAATGGGCTGCTTTGGCCTCTTATCCAAGCCATCCTTTCCACGTGCAGTGCAGAAAGAATGTTAGTCTAGATTTCACCCCTGGCCTCCTGATTGCTGCCCTGCTCTCAAATCTGTTCTCTGATATGCTATTAGCTTTTTATAGGCACTTACACCTATTTTCTTGAGTCCCTTCATGATTCCTCTGTGAGTCACTGACATCACATGGAGGTTACCTCTGCATCTTTATCTGTACAAAAATAGTTGCACTTGCCCTTGTACGTTTTCATGACCTCCCTCTTCTCAGGTCTCTCCTGTTCACACAATTCTTTTATAGAATCCCTTATGTGCTTTTCAACAAGATTCTTTAAGTCTAACCTACAACTCAGGAATAATGTCTAAGGTCCATCCCTCTTTTAAGTCCCTCTTTAAAGTCTCTTCAAGAATGCCCCCCCACCTGTGCTTCCTGTAACAAATTACCAGGACTGGCCAGAACACAAAGATCTTCAGCTATTGTAGGTCCCTCATTGTATCCGTCTGATGTTAATTTACTAAAGTCCAAAGTGTAAAGATGTTCAGTCTGAACATACAGCCTTCCTCCTGCTTCATTGTGACCTTTACCTGGGCTTTTCTAATGTCTGGGACAACAACTTGTATTTTTCATAAGTAAGACATAGCTAATGAGGAAAATATACTGCAATTTTCACTGAGAAATGATCCTCACTGGAGGGTCTCAGCTATCTTGCAACATAAGCAGCAGGAAAAAACATAATAAATGCACTATGAATAAATTGTCTTTTTTTAAGAACAAAACAAAACTGGTTTTATGGACACATCTCTATAGATTCGAGCCCTGAGAAGAGTTGATATTCACATTACAAAGACAAAAAAGGATTTAGTAGAACTAACTCACAGCAGCAGGATCAGATGAAAGAAAATATTTCAGAAAGACAGTAAGAGGGAGGAAGTGACCACTTCTATCAATGTAAGGAAATGAAATGACCTTGCAGTTTCACTAAGAGATTATTTTTATTATTTCTTTTGTGACAGAACTGAATTCCTTTTCTCTTGCTTTTATCAAGCAGTAGAAATACAATATCTCCTTTCACAAGAAAACTGGAGTCTATTTTCTAGCCTCAAAATAACAACAAATCTTGCAAGTGCTTTAAAAATGGATAAGAACGTAGAGGCGAGAATAGATGTGAATTTCTAATTTAGGGCAACATTTTCTTACACCATTTCAGAGTAATTTTGGTGTTTTATGTAGTATTTAAAGTCCTACAACTATAACTTTTAAGGGAAGAGAAAGAAACCTACAACAATTCTTTGCCCTATGAGCTGTGATTATTTTTAGACCTGCTATTAGGTTTTCAAGGAAAAAATAAGGTCATGCAGTAAATTTAATCAAAATAATTGCAAAAAACAAAAGTAAAAAAGCTAGAGAGAAACAATAAAGACAAAAATAAGTTTCTTAACTATAATATGAGACCTCCTATCAATGTGCCTCTCTTCTTACTTGTAAAGATAATAATCATAACATGTGAAAAAGACCTGGTCATTTTGTCATTATAATTCTTTTTAAATTGGGTAGTCAACAGCAGGTATGAAGTTCAAAGAAGAGTTCTATATCAGTGAGCAGAACATATTAATTGTGTCCTCTCCTGCCTTGCCCCTTCCCTGCCACACACATATTTGGTTCACAAAGAACAGAGACCTATAGTCCACAGGCACAAGGGTGGCTCATTTGTGATCCTAAAGAAGTGGGTAATAATTTCTTCATCTATGGCTTGCAGCACTGAGGAGTGTGTTGGGGGAGGGGGAGAAAAAAGAGAGAGGAAAAAAAAGGACTAAGAGTCTTAAACCTATATGGAAATACAATGTCTCATTTGAGACAGGGTGGGATACACATACCTTACCCATATATGTCCATATGTACAACTCACCATGGGCTCCCATACTAATCAAAGAAGTTTAGACCATGGTTCATTGATTTTTATAACTGGTGTTGACATTTGGTCCATTGAATCCTGCTCTAAATGTCACTGACTATCCAATGGGTCTCCACTGAACAGGCAACAAGCTTCAACATGGATGTTGGCATCACTGACACCTGAACTCAGGGAGATGGATCCCACTGCAGGAATGGGATTCTGTTGCTGAAACAAAGGTGCTTATAGAACCTTGAGATGTGTCAGACAATCTCAGACATCTCACTGAGGTATCATGTATAGGAAAGGACTCTTGGGAGCTCCAGGTCTTTTGGATTGTCAGACAGAGGTCAGGCACGATGTCCTAGAGGACTGAAAATCCTCATTAACTGGAGTCCAACACATGGACTCTATTTTGTAACCTAATATTGGAAACTCAATATACCTAAATATTTGAGCAGATACAGAATTTCTAGGAATTTTAAAAAGCATAAATATAAATACAAATATGATTTTCAGAACAGTCATTTTTACATGAGTGAAAGAACTTGAAGATGTTTAAGATCACAGGTTGCTCTCAGTACAAAGGTAATAGAGATGGCAAAGGCTCTGAATGCAAAGGCAAACACCAGGACCAGCACATGACTCTAACACGAGAGGGTTCTCATGGTTTAACCCCAGCCAGCAGCCAAGCCCCATGCAACCTCTTGCTCAACCCCCACCAGTGGGATCGGGGAGAGAATCAGAAGAGTAAAAACTCATGGGTGGAGATAAAGACAGTTTAATATAGAAACAAAGCAAGGAATTGACTCCCTGCTTCCCATGGGCAGACAGGTGTTCTGCCATCTCCAGGAGAGCAGGGCTCCATCACAGGTAATGGTTTCTTGGGAAGAAAAACACCACCACTGTAAATGTGCCTCTTTCCTCCTTCTTCCTCCTCTCACTTTATATACAGAGGATGATGTCACATGGTCTGGAATATTCCTTTGGTCAGTTTGGGTCACCTGTCCTGGCTGTGTCTCTTCCCAGCCTCCCCTGCACCCCCAGCTTCCTCCCCAGCGTGGCCGTATGAAAAGCAGAAAAGGCCTTGGCTCTGTGTAGGCCCTGCTCAGCAATAACAAAAACATCTCTGTATTATCAACACAAATCCAAAGCACAGCCCATACCAGCCAATGGGAAGAAAATTAACTCTACCCCAGCCAAAACCAGCACAGGGTGAGAAAGTAGAAACAGAAAATTTATAGGAAGTGCTAATATTTTGCAGCAATTGTTCAAACTTTTTTGCTTGCTATTGACGTCTGGTGATTGTTCTCTGCTTTGAGACTTTTGTGCCTAGCTCTAAGTGTTCATTTTATGGTTGTTTGTGGAATAAATGCTTTTTATTTGCTTGTTTATATGCCAAATACACTATTTTAAAGAGCAATATTTTGTTTTGCTTACATATAGAAGACATTTTCTCAGTGAAATTTCCCTGAGAATCGATGGGTTTTATATGGAGGAAAAACAGAGTTCCATAGTGCTTTAACAAAGATTGTGTATTATGATATTCTAAGAGAAAATAGAGATTATAAAACTTATAATAAAGTTATCATATTTGTCCTTTATAATGAAGAGTTCATCTCTTTTCATTCTTTGTTGCCATGGTATTCTTTTGTGACTTTATTTGTAAGTGCTTTATGTAGAATTCATGGTCTTTTTCTTAGATTGGAATTTTTTTTCAGTCTCTGTGTATTGCCAAAGTCTCCTCCTGTACACAAATTTCAAGTTCAGGCATCATTGAAAAAACTTGTATTGGAGATTTTCGGAACCATCTATAGTAAGTAGCTCAGATTTTATAAGAAAAAATTGCTGTCTTCGGCTGTTGCATGAAGCATAGGCCTTTTCTAACTCTCCCAAAAATAAGTGAAAGATCTTATTGGATTCCTCAACAGGAAGTTACCAAAGCTCTCCATGTAATATCCAGGCATTTTCCTGCATCTTTTTTGACTTACCAAAAATGCCAAAGCTTTCATGACTCAGAAAAAAAAAAAAAAAGGAAGTCCCATATCTACACATGAAGTAGATGACTTAACTGCACTCCAAAAATACTCATTCCTAAAAGTTTGGAATGACACCAAAACAAAAGATATTAAATTAGCACCAAAGCACTGAGTAGCCTTGCCTGGAGCAAGGGTTCAAAAACCTCTGAAGAATAAAAGGCTGAATGCACACCTCCTGCATGATAAATCAGGACCATGACCACACTAGAAAGGAGACGCTGGCTGGGCTCCAGGTGTTTTTCCTGTAAGATCTCAGCTGTGCTCAGAAGAAAAACCTTTGAGAATCCTACTTTAGGTCTCCCCCTGTAGCTAAGAACCTGAGCAGCATGTGAATATCAACAGGCAGAATTGGATGCCTTGGGGATTATACAAGAGCTGAACACGCTTCTGAATGAAGTTCAGCAGGTGTTCCAAGGCTACCAAGGCTCCCGTGGTTTATAGGGCTGGCATGGTTTAGGTGGACTGGGTGTGAAAGCCAGCAGTATTCAAAGGAGTGATGAGATTAACACTGATTCCTGGAAAAATTGCTTCCCTGGACGGACTCTTAGACAGTGGTTGGCTGAAACCAAGGAGAGGCTTCTGCTTCGAGTTTGCAGTCGTGTCAGAGCATCAGAGGAGCTTGCCATTGCTACTATGGCTGCACAGACAGCTCCAAGGACCTGCTCTTCCTCAGCTACTCTTGGGTTTGTGATTCCCAAGACACGTCAGATGAGTCTTTTTTCCCTGAATGCCCTGTGCTGAAGCAGAAGAAGAGTCAAAAGCCGCCATTTCAGGTTTTCTTTTGGTTGTTTATTATTTCTTATCTACAAATTCTTTCTGTGCCCTGCCAAGGTCTTGTTACAGTGAGGGCATGAGACGACTCCCGCCCATGACAGGCAGGCAAAACCTCTTATACCATGTACTACATATCCTTTATTTACCATTGATCACCAATACCTACCACTAATGTTAGACATGTCACCTCTATCCTACACCAATCCCTGTGAGCCACCACAGCAGAAAAATGGATGACAAGAAGGACAAAAAGGACAAGGACCACACCCTGGTCCTCCATATTTTTCTTCTGACCCCTTTCTAAAAATCCTAATATTCTACATTTGCACCCCGTGATCATTTAACTACTATTACTAACTATCACCCTTGTTACATTCTCGTGACTAGTAATTCATTTCACAAGCTGAAAGCTTTTCCATGGACCGAGATCAAGGACAGTGTCTCTCTGGGGCTCTGTGCAGGGGGGGGTCCCTGACCCCCTGCCAGGATCTCAAACCCTCCAGGGCAGTCAGAGGAGTGCCCCGGACTCCGACAAGCTACCAGGGGACACAAGGTCTCAGGAACATACAGAACCTCACTCCTCAAGGTTCTCCATTCAGGTTTTGTAGTAGGTTGTCTGAAAACTGGAAATTTGAAGGTTGTCACAGTTGTGACCAGCTGTGGCAAAGCCCTAGGGTGTAAGTAAAGGGACAGTCTGCACTCCTCTTCACAAGCAGCCACTCCTACCAGATGTCAGAGTTCAGCAAAGGTCACTGTAGTCTGCAGACAGTCTGTCCACCAAGATTCAAGGCAAGATACTCACACAGGCTTTTACAGGCTGCAGCCATCACAGTTTCTCTTGATTTGAGGGTGACCATAGCAGTTTTGTGTGGTGATTGTAGTGGTGTATCACTTCTGTGGCCATCGACACTGTCTCCATGCTGACACCCACCAGCCCTCGAGCAGCACATGGCAGTTTCACTGCCTGTTTGTTCAGCCGCAGCAAGGTTTGAATTGTGAGTCTCCCTTCCTTCCTGCACAGCCCGTGCTGCTAAATTTGTGATATCTTTTTCCGGGATGCTGCAAAAACACTCTGTTATGTTTTGATTCTTTCTTCATGTCCCAGAAATTCTACACAACCAAGCCACATATAACAAAGATGCTCTCAGGTGTTCATGTTCTCTGCTTGGCAAAGAAAGGAAACACAGCACGTTCTGGGTGCTGCTTTCACATATTCATAAGGGACATGGTACAAAACTTTTCTAGCTGCCTTAACCACTTCTGTGATCTTGTCTGATTGTTGTCATACCTCCCACTTTTTTCCAGAGTATTTCACACTCATGCTACAATTTATCCTGTCTTCTTGTATGCCTAGAACATTGTCTGTGGCAGGATCTTTGTCATCGTGTCTCTGCTGAGAAAACCATTAATTTATCTACTTTTCTTTATTATTGTTATTCAACTTTTTTGTTAAACAGATGCAATAATCGTACTGACAGTGCAGTGACAGGATTACACAAGTTTGATTAGTACCTAATGAAAATTGCCTCTAACATAAGTACTTTGCAATTATGTAAAAAGCACAATGCCATCTGGGTCCTGCTCATATTTCTCTCTCTTTTTTTTTTCCTAATAAATGACAACTAACAATAAAATTTTACTCTGTAATAAAATGTGAATTGCAGCAACAAGAAATTATTTAAAACATTTTGTGTTTTCTTTTTGGCATTTTAAGACTCAGAAATCAGTCCAGCAAGTGTTTTGCCTGCTGAGTAGTCCTTACTCACAAAAGGAGCCATTGACTTTAATAGTGTGACCTATCTGGTTAAAGATTATTTGCAAGAGCCAAATGTTTCCAGGTCTCATAGAGAATGGGGAGAGATTGATTCAGGCTCCTGCAGAGTAACCATTTCCTATCTTTCTTTTATTCACCTGACCCGTGAAATTATAGCAAATTGCAATGCTGCAGCCCACAGTGTATGCATCACTTCTATTATTACTGTTATTTAGTGCATGCACCCAGGGTTTTGGACAGTGCATCCCACAGTGGCCATAAGCTGGCAACCAGGACCTGGCATCCTCTTGACTCTTTGACCTCACAGTAACATGTCTTTGGAGCACTGAAACAGAGTCCTTGGTTTCTCCTAGTAGACACTCAGAAATCAGTGAAAGCAGCTGGCCTGTCAAAGACCCTTGAAAAGTCTGAGGTAAATGACCTGATAAGAATCCCAGCATGAGCCAGTGAGGAAACCAGAATTACCAGACAGGGTTAATTGCATCTCAAACTTTTGCTACACCCCTGCAAGAAAAAGAAGTTTATCCAACTCCTTGTTAAAACAGTGGTGGATGAGAAGAGGAAGGTAATTATCCTTCTATAAATGTTGAAAATTAGATAAGAACTTCTGGTACAAGGGTCTGCTGGATTTGGGCTTTTATCTCTGCAGAACAGTATTCCTTAGGCACCAAAATACATAGTTAGAAAAGTTCTTGCAAGATTCATGATTCCATGCATGTATAATGAATTCAAACAAGAATTATATAAACCTCCACGAACTACTTTCATCTATGTCTGGGAAGTCCTCTGTGTTTTTGCAGTCAAAATGCTGTTTGAGATTACTTTAGCTGGATGTAAAGAATGGCCTGTTTACATAAAGAAAAATAGCACAGCATTCCTCTACAGTTGCAGGGAGAGCTGTAAAGAACTTTCACTCCTGGTAAGCACTAGATAAAGCATTTCTCTGAGCTGCTTGTGGCCCTTGGGAATAGAATGTCTTTATTTCCTTTTGGGAAGATGGCACCAAGCACAGGGCAAAGGGATGATGAGAGGTAGGGGAAAAGGAAAGCTCCATGTCTGAGGAAAGGAGTCAAGTGGGCAGGCTGGGCTGCTCTCTTCTCAGACTCCAGGAGTTCTGTCAGGTGAATGTGCTAAATGACAAAGAAGGGTTCAGGTCAGTTTACCTGAGAACAGTTTGTCTTTAAGCGAGGCAGAAGGGAAATGACTGGAGTAAGATACAATCCCAAAGCTTTGGCTTCAACACGCAAGAGGTTAAAAAAAAAAATTAAAAAAAGAAGAATGCTAGTTACATGAGGTAAACAGAAAATGAGATAAAATGCTAAATAGTTTATCAAGATTAGATAATGCTCAAATAATCATATATCTCCCTTTGATAGCAGAACTGATTACGCAGACAAAGGAAGTGCAGTGGATGAAATCTGTCTGCATTAGCTAGGGCATTAGACATGGTGTCACATGGGAAGACACTAGTGAGGGAGAAAGAGAATCAGTGTAACATCTGTAAAGTGGGGAGGGATTTAGCTAAAGGGTCTGATAGCTGCTGCACTCAGCAGGGAGGTGTCACACTGAAGAGAAGCTATTAGGGAAATTCTCCAGAGTTCCTCCAGACTTACCTTTAATATTTTGATTACTGAACATGGCATAAAATATCTATTGAAATTCTCCGTTGAACTAAAGTTGTGACAAGCACAGATCAGGACTGTGTGGATCCAGAGGAGCCATGGTTTGTCTGAGTCCTGCCACACTAGAAATGGGTGACACTCACTTGGATTGAACACAGGGTCATGTGCTACTGATTAAGAATAAAAATTTGTTCTATAAGTGGGAATAAAGATGAAATCAGATGGACATCCTGGGAAAATGTGAATGCAAATTTTTTTCAGCTGTTCTACTCATCAGATCCTCTTGGAGAAGTGCTCTCAGGGTAGAAATGAAAGGCAGAGCAGGAAGACATGCAGGTATTTCTAGCTTAGGCTTTTGCAAATGAGATCAGAGTTGGAAGTCAAGGAATGGAACAAAGGTGGTCTCCAACTTCCATTGCTGCTGTCAGCAGCTGCATCATGGCAGAGAAGAGAACGAATTCTGTAATTGTGGGCAACAGACACCAGAAGGAAGCTCTTCCAGCCTTCGAGGGTCTCTGTTCCCTGTACTGGGAGATGCTCTTTGCCATCATTTGCTCTCCACTGGGACTCCCATACAGCACTTGCAGCTGCTGGTGCCCACATTTCAGTTTGCTCCCTTAGTGAGTATCCCTGATTTGATGTCTCAGACCCTCACTGCCACCTGAACAGCTACGAAAAGTAAAGGCAGAACATTTGCTCATTTTACAACTGCCTCAAAATTTAGGCTTTTGGGCTGCCTAAATGCCTTTTTGATGAAAATTTTACTGAAAGACACAAAGAAATCTTTCATTTAAATACTTGTGAGACAAGAGTTGTGTTTATGAAAAAAGTCATAGTCACACAAAGCGATGTGAAAAGCAGCACTAGATATTTCCAAAACAAATTGCAAAAATTACAAAAAAACCCCTATATTTGTCTCTTGAATTTCAGGAAACATTTTAATAATAAATTAAGACATGTAACCTGTTTTTCTTAATTAATCTGAACTGAGTCTGTGAATTATGTAATTCTGGGACTATTTCCAGTCTGCAAATTGTTTAAGTCCATAGTGGTTTATGATAATTCTTGTGTATGAAATGTATTAATCCTGTGGAAAACAAAATACTAGCATTTGTTTAATGAAATCATTATCACTAAACACTTATCATCTGTTTAATGAAATTCAGAAATTCACAGATGGTTGTTCTCTTATACAGCAAATGCATGCTTAGCAGAAACAATGTTGAGAAGTAAACAGTAATCAGTATTACAAATGTCCCTCTTCTGCAATAAAACTGAAACAGTTTTTTTCAAACACGGGTATGGACTGTCAGCCCACAGTAAGATTACTTATCTCTGCAGAAGAGTCCTCTTTGAAATTAAAATAGGAAATAATCTGCTTTTTGTAACAACAGATTAAAACAAACCCAAAAATGCAAAATGCTATCCTGATCCAAAGGCTCACAACTCTCCAGACTTCTCAAATCCCCAGCCACCACATGCATAATAAACTTTAGCGAGGCTGATAATTATACTGAGGAATTATCCAGGATTACAATGGCAATAATTGTTATCTTCTACCTAAAACTGGTATAAGTTTAGCCAGCACTCATCACAAGCACATTTCTTTTGTTATGCAGAATATACAGCTTTGCAATTTTCTTTCTTCTGTAGATTTGGCCTGCCTGTAGGCATTTACCCCTCACTGCCTGATTTTGTTCTGCTCTGCTTTAGATGTTCTCAGTTATTTAACTGCTCCCATATGAAATTCTGGGTCTGCCTGAAGTCATGTCATGTTGAACTGAAGCTGAGATGTTAAAGTATGTGATTTAGCCGTACAGCACAGCCTTACTCCTCTCCCACATCCACAGAGGTTCGGGGAATAGAGCTTGACAAAGTGTCTACAAAATCAAATTGCTTCTCAACATTTTGTCCTTGGATTTGTTCTTCTCATATACAAGGACAGCAAGCAGGAGAATAACTAATACAGGAAAGGAAGCTGTAAGGGAGCATTTACTTATGGGGATTAACATGATACAGCACAGTGACTTTGCAATCTGCACTGTAAAGTACCAGATGTCCCATCACAGTAATTCCCATAACTTAAAGGAGTACATGTACAATTTCTTTTTGCCCTGCTTTACTTCTGTAAATAAATTCTGTGTTGGTGTCCCACTGAAAAGGCCAAACTTTCCTGTCTATTTTCAGTTTGCTGACAATCTTTGCATGAAAACACATAGATCTCAAACACAGCTTTATTCAAGACATAAATATCAGGTGAAAGCAACTCCTTCATTGTAAACTTGACCAGAGCTGGTTGCATTAGACACAGAATTTCTTACAATGGGTGAAATTTTAGTTAATTAAATATAGATTTCATCTTCTCCCACTTTACCACTTTGTGGAGCTGCTAGAAGAGCTGTATGTCAGAGTACTCTCCCAAACAAGGTACATGTGAATGATTTCATAGATACATTTCGTACATCCAGGTTGGAATTGGCCAGACTCCAGAGATAACAGCCTGGAATTGCTCCCACCTTTCACAATCAGGAGGAACAACAGGATTTGAGTTTTCTATTGCCACTCTTTCACGGTTCAGGTCTATGGCTAAATCTGCTCTCAGTTCAAGGCAAGGCCTATGGGATGAAAAAGGAAATCTGAGCAGAGAGGAGAGCGAGGAGATGTTCTCTGAAGGAGACATCAGCCCTCAGCCCTGGGGAAAAGGGGGGATATTATTAGTGCAGCCAAATTTTCTATGGCTTTACTATGATGACTTTCTGTGTCTGTGAAGACCTGCTGGAGGCAGCCTAACTCCAGCTGCAGGACTTCCAGAGAGCAGATGGGAGAAGTGAGAAGCTCTTCTCCTGCAGAGGTGCTGAGGGAAATAGGGCAGGAACATGAACCACTTCTTCCACTCTACAGGGCAGACCCACTCTCTGCAAAGAAAAAAAAGTTGCTGAAGCTGTCAGAAATTCTATGATCAGTGGAAAAATAATACGATCCTTTTGGATTTCCCTTCTTCAGGACTTTCTTCAGAAGCAGTTCAAGACACGGCAGTATCAGGGATAGTTTCTCTATCTGGTTAAGTGTAGCATAATTAAGGAATCACAGACAATAGTGGCTGACACAGTGGGATCTCTAATATTTAGGGATAATTTTCACAAGAATGAAACTGGAGAACTTGGCCCTGCAAAAAAATCCCCATGGAACCTCAAAGCCAAGGTAATTACTGTGCATTTTCTTTCCAACTGCTTCTCTGCCACTTTGTGTTTCTCAGACTTGTATTATTGAAAGGAAAAAACTGAAGGGCATTTTCTTGCCTCTACTGCATGGCTAAATCTTTGAAAGCTTTCTATTTTAATCTAGCACAGTTCCTTCTCTGACTTATCCCTGCCCACCCTCCAAGCAACAGCAAATCCAGATTACGTGTTAAAAACAAAAAGCATTCCGTGCATATGCACATTATTTAAAAAAAAACAAACAAACAAAACTACAAAAACACAAACAAACAAAAACCCACCAAAAAGAAAACTGTTTCCTGATGTCTCCCTTTAAATTTTGTCTTGTTTTTCCCCTTTGGGAAAGCAGTCTATACTTTTCCCCCTTTGTATTTTCTGAAGGCCCTTAGCTCTGTCCTCTTAGCATTGTCATGCATTTAATTTAGTTAAGCAAATTTAGTTTCTATCAGTCCGTTTGCTGTTCCTGCCAAAGCTCTGAGCCTTCTGTGTTAGCACAGGGACTGCAGGAGCAGCACTGAGGTTCTAATCTGGATGTACAGTCAACAGAGGAATTTATAGCACTGGCAGACCCTTGTGTTTGTGCTGGACTGTGAGACATCAATCATTTCCAGAGGCTTTTGCCAAGAAGGTGAATGGCCAGATGTCTTATTTGGTAACTTTATAACTCTTTCTAAACAGGGAAATAATCTTTCTCCGGCAGACATGAATCTCCTCCAGAAGCACCACCTCCAGTTTTGAAGCCATTGGCTTCCAAAATACCTGCTGAGCTCAAGTGTCCCACATTCAGCAGACTGCAAATGCAAGATTTAGTTAATGAGCACATGTATAGACTTACATTTATTCTTACTTTTTTTTTTCCTTACTCTTACTTTTGGTTTGAATCAAAAGTCTAAGTGTTTGCTTTTAGAAATGTCTACATTTTGGAGTAGATTTACATCAAAACCCCCAATAACTTCAATTTCCAAAGCCTGAGTTAATTTCATTGTAACAGGAGACAGGAAACACTTCTGTTCAATATATTTCAGTAAGTCTTGGGCCCACTAAAGATTGTAAACATTTTTCACAACCCCACCACCACCCCAGGAAAGTAGCTTAGTCAATTGTAGCAATTGTCAATTGTAGCAATGCCACTGTCATAAATGTGGTTGGGTTTTTTTTCCTCTCATTTATTTAAAAATAACATCAAAATAATGGCAACACCCCCATCAAAAATAAAATAGGAAATTTAAAACTTATTTTTCAAAGTAGTTTTCTCAAAAAAACCAAATCACAATATTGTAATTCCAATATATTTTCCCTATGAGGTTTTTTTTTTACACAATTTCAGAACTCCTTCAACCTCTTTTGAAACAACAACAAGGGGGCAAAAAAGAGAACCTTTTCCAATCACTTTATCCTGCAACAAAATACACATTGAACTTCCTCACTGGTCTTATTACAGCTGTCTGAATGAATAGAACAATTGGATTCAGACACATGTTCCAGCAGAAGAAAAAGACAACTTCACTGCCCCTAAATCTTGTAATCTTAATACTGATTTATTCTTACATGCATTCACAAGTAGCTGCCATTGTCCACAAGCAAAGCAATTTGTTCATCAGAGCTGAGCTGAGCCTTTAGGCTTGTTTGAATCTGTTCTCACACACACCTGAATGGAGAGGAGATGGAAACCCATCTGCTGTAACTGGGAGCAAGATGATGCAGCAAAATGGGAAAAGGGTAAATATTTTTCACTTTGTGGGTGAAGTGCTAACATCACATAAATGCCAGGAGATAAAAATGGGAGTCAAGGGGTGACAGAATAATATAAAAAGCAATTCTGCTGAAAAAACAGTTTCAAACATGTGGTCTGGATTCAAGGGAAAAATTAGAGCTAATTTTTCCCATGTATTTTTCTCATTATATAAAAGTCAAATAATAACACAGTATTGACATCATTTGATGAGTGACTTGATCAAGGATGAGTGAGGAAATGAAGACTGGAACTCATTCCTTGAGCTGTTCTATAGATTTACTTATAAATACAGCAGCAACACCAAAATCGTAAGGAAAGAGGAGGAGAAATGTTTAACTATTGTACATTCCTGGAGTTTAGGTGGGGAGAAATTAAAGTCCTTGAAGATTTTTGACAGTCTCTAGTGAACAACCAACCACTGGATATAGAGCTTCCAAATTCCCATTCATGTCACAGTTACTGGCTCACAGCATCTTTTATAACACTCAACAATCCTGTGTTAGAAAAAAGATTTTGAGGATTTCTGCATCCTGTGTACTCTACAGAACAGCTTGAAAGGAAGATGAATCATAGGCAACCAGTTGGCACCTTAGTCTCCTGTTTATTGAAGTGCAGAGTTGAAAAGAGAAAATGTAACAAATATGAGTTGGATGAGCTATAAAATTAATATAATCCTTTAATAACTGGAACTGCAAAACATCTGGAGTGTGGAGTTTTAACAAAGCATAGTTTTTGGACAATTGCCATTCACTTCATTGAGTAAAACCAAAATGATGATTGAGGAAGACTCACTGGACACTGGTGAAGCTTCTGAACAGAGTTCCAAAATAATGGATCCCTTTTCATGGATGCAAAAGCTATTAATAATTTGTCAACCATTTTAAACAGGAACAAAACCCTACAAAATAATGTCATCCATTCAGGGCTTGGTTCATCTGTTTGTACAGGCATGCCTGCTCTTACAAAGTCATATTTGCCATATATTTAATTATGTCTCTGTCCACTCCAAGTGGCTCCACATTTACCAATGGTAGGTGGTATTGGATCACACTGAAATCTTCCTTTGTTTCTCTTCTAATTAGCAAATTGGACTGTGCCATAAGAACTGTGGAAGAACAATACTGTCCTGCTAAAAAAAAACAACAACCCTATGCTTATTTTTTGAGTATCTCTTGAATAATTTTCCTTTTCAGTTCCTCAAGAATATTGAAATCCAAATGAAATGAATCCTCCAATGAAATCTAAGACATGAGAGGGTTTGGTCTTATGTTCGACTAAGACCTAATTTGGTGAGTGTTTTACCAGAATTCATGTGATAGGAATTGCATGGCCTTTGTGTAGTGTAAAAGTCACAAGAAGGGAGGAATTGTGAAAATAACAAAGAGCTTTTAACTGCAAGCTGAAAATAGAAACCACAGCACTTGACAATATTTTGAGCAGAAGGGCTTTTTGAAAAAGAACAGTTTGTAAAGGGAGAAACAGAGGTCAAGCGACAAAGAACAGGTCTGTGTTACAGGGAAAGCTGCTGAAAAGTGAAGGTACTGAACTGCAAAGCAAACAGCAAAGGATTTTACTGACTTTACAAATCATGCACCAGAAGCCCTGCAGCAGAGAAGTTACACTGTTTTCCTTTTTTTTTTTTTTTTTTTTTTGGAGCTGCCAGGAAAGGAGCATATACATTTCAAAGCAGTGCAGTATGCTGATAGCCACATTCCACTATTTAAAATTATTCTTTATACCCCTCACTTATTTTCCTTATCATGATACAGGAGGGTGCTTAAATATGCAATGAATCCTTTAGCAATCAACTGAATGACATGCTTAAATTTTGGCAACTATTAAAATACCTAAGTGAAATGGGGCCTTAAATGAGATTTTTGTATGTGACCGAGATAGGCCGTACATAGATATACAGAGGTGACATGTAATGGTCACATCAGTTTCTGAAATATTAATATACCTCCATGGATTTCAAAGTAAGAGTGATTTATGCTGCTAAAGACTTGTCTCAGAGTATATATCATACATAAAAACTGTGGGTTTGGGTTGTTAAATAAATATCACTTTTCAGATGATTGAAACACCATGTCAGACAGTATAAAAGCAAAACTCTTCAAAGAATATTCCATGACAAGGTCCAGAACAGAATGTTTGGAGCAAGCAAAGTTAATTTTTAAATTATTAATAAGGAAATTTACACTTTTCCTTGATTTTTTGAAGGGCTAGACACCATTCTTGTCACATGTTGTTGAAACTGAAACATGTCATAATTGAAAAATGCAATATTCCATCAAAATATAAGAAAAGCCGAATAAGGGTCAAGAAATAAAGTCAATCAAAGCAACTGTCTACAATGCTGAATTTGTGTTTTCTGCTTAGCACAGATCCATTCTTAATTTGTCTTATTATTAAAATGTATGACTAATACTAACAATTAAAATTATAGCAAGCTGGAATAACTTGGATGGGTAAAGACCTTGGGATGTCTCCAGCCCAGTTTCCAGCAGCGTCAGTTATGGGGTCAGTCCAGGTTGCTTTGGGACTTATCCAGTTCTTTCTTAAAACCTTCCCAGGATGGAGATGACACAGCCTTTGTGACTGGGCAGAAGCTCCAGATGGACCACCTCAGTGGTCAGTGCCTTCCAGCTTGCTGTCTTTCTTGCATTGGACTGTGGAAAACTGGATGTGCACTGTCCTAAACTCTTCACTGATACCTCTGGTGACCTATAGAAGCTGAATATTGCTTTTTTTTCACCACTGACTGTTAAGGCACCATGGTGCCAACTGGTTCCCCCAGGGCTGGCAGCAGGGAGCAGCATGGGCTGCCCCATGAAGTGGTCAGGGCAGGACCTCACAAGCCACATCCTGCCCCACAGCCCCAGGTAAGGGCATCAGGAGTCTCTGTGGGGCTGGGGATAGAGATGGGGATGGGGGGGACAAGGCCAGGCCAGACCAGGCCAGGACATTCACCTGTGGCTCAGGGATGGAGCCTGTCCCAGCAGCAGCCACAGCCAAGCAATGCAGGGCTGCAATCCAGCACAGCCACAGCTGGGGCAGGGACTGAGCAGCAGAGCTGTGGGGCACAGCAGCTCCCCAGGGCCAGAAGTTGGCCCAGGACAAGGTCTGCCCATGGAGCTCCCAGCAGGTTCTCCCCACAGTCACCCAAGGGAAGGGGCTGCCAAGGGAAAGGGCCACTCTTGGCTTCACTGGTGCTGAACTGGTCCCCAGCCCTGGCACTTAAAGACTCATAGGTTGGGTTTTGTCAAAAGAGACATTAATTTTCCTGCTTAGAAGAATGTCTTTGAAATTAAAATCTACATAAAACAAGATATTAATTTCTTTCAAGTAGCAATCCTTAGACGAGAGAGGCAAGGTCCCATGAGAAGGTGAAACACTTCTACTCATTCAGTTCTCCAATCTGGGGGAGAGATTTTACACTCAGAGAAAGAAGTTTCAGCTTTATGAAACTTAAGGCAGCATGCTTTACTCTGGACTCTGTACTACTG
This sequence comes from Nicator chloris, assembly GCA_013400495.1. Taxonomy (NCBI): domain Eukaryota; kingdom Metazoa; phylum Chordata; class Aves; order Passeriformes; family Pycnonotidae; genus Nicator; species Nicator chloris. The sequence continues at coordinate 71,178 of WAAE01014567.1, read as the reverse complement.
ACCACTTGTGAAGTTCAGAGCACACACCACCACTATTTCAGTTATTTTTCCAGCCAAATGGGAACATTATTTCTTCCTGCTGGAAGTGCAGGATCTGTCCATATCAACATTCTGCTACTGTGTTTTCCACATGAGGATGTCACTTCACAGACGATGATGCTCCACACTGCAGCCCTTGACATTTTTATCTCCAGATAGTGAGATTTTGACATAAGTCCAGTGATACAATTGCAGAAAAACAAATGTAGAAGCAATAATAGACCCTCTAGGTCATTTCTCCTGGGAAAGACACAAGTAAGTCTGGCTTCCATCACTCACAAGATGCTTGAAGCTTTAACAAAGAGTAGGATCACTTTGTTCATGGATAAACACAATGCATTGGATAAAATTTGTCAAGGGAAATCCTGTTTTACCAATCCAGTCACAGTTTTATGGAGATTGAGAAAGCGTGTGGCTAATGGATGTGCAGAATACACTTTCAAAAGGTTTTTCATAAATTTCCATAACATTATTAGGGAAACCAAGATGTCAAGTGACACTAATCCAAGTTTTTGGGCTGAAGGTGCTGAAATGGTGAGAAATCACACATTACAGGACTTAGCAGTGGGGGGGCCTTGGATCCTTAAGTCAGTAATTCTTAAAAATAAACAGAACATTTGGGGGGCTATGAGATAGTACGTAACTAAATTTGGAAAAGTGTATTAATACACAATTAATTGAGAAGACAATTCCCTGCTTCCTTCCCAGGTATCAGGAATCATCATGTCCCTTATAGCTATGAAGAGCTTATGAGTTAATTGACTGCTTCTCCCTCCTGTACACCTTCTCACAGTTGGTCATTCATGTTTGGAAACAGCATTTTGGACAGACATCTCTGCTTCTCTTCAGAAAATTGCAGCTAAAGTGTTCTTCTATGTCCCTCATGTTTGGTCATAATTGGCCTCCACACTAGACTCCTTCAATTAGGCTGCTAGTGTCAAAACTCAAGTAATTTGAGGCCCTTACCACTCATGGGGTAATATCCTCCTCAGTGTCTCAGCTTCCCAGAGAAAAATCAATGTTATAAAGAATCACATTGATGTTTTGTCCATAAATAAGCCCTTTGAAGAGAAAAATGCTTGTTTCTAGCTAAACTAAACAAGTTAGTGTTCAAGATTTCTCATCTCCTCCCCAGACCCTGAATCCCCAGACATGATTAATTTGCTATTTCCTCAATAGACTGCAATAACAGCTTCTTTACTATTAAACACAAATATCTCAAAAGCCAACAACACAGTCAGAGAGCATCAGTAGGTTCCTCTTGTTCCACAATGGTTTCCTCCTACTTGAGTTATTGGATTATTATCCAGATTTCTCATAAGCATTTCTGTTCATCTACAAATTCCCCCTTCATTCTCTGAAGATTTAAACTCCACACTTCTCACCTCACATCTTCAAGTAAATTCTGAGGGAGAATGCAACATGCACAGCACAGTCTGCATGTGTAACTGTTACAAGTCAATATGAAAATGTCATACCTAAATAAACAGAATTAAAATCTCAATTGGAATTGTACCATCACAATCAGTAACACATTTAGATGAGAATTCATAATATGAAATACAGGTATCATAACAGCTGAGCTATTTCTAGATGTCTTTCAGGCTGATAAGTAATAACATGCTATCCAGAGACACAGATTCAACCCCTTCAGCCCTCCTAACAATGTGAGAACAAATTTCTCTTTGTTCAGCATCTCATTATACCTATTTTGCTGTAGATAATTTTAGTCCTAAAACTTCTCTGTGATTGCTGTTTATGTTCTGCTTCTGCACCTCGAAGTGACTGCGGAGCACCATAAGCATTGCATGCCAGTGATGTTCATATCAAACAAACTCAGTTTAAAATCCAAGGTTTTTGCTTTCACTACCCAGGTCTACAAAGCCAAGCCAGCACCCACACTGTGATGACCAGAGATGGAATTTTCCAAAGTTAGAGCCACACAGACAACCCCACCAAGGGTCTGGAGGATGTTTCAGGACCATGTTTGCTCCAGTGTTTACTTAAACATCAAGTGTTTCTGGCTCCCAAAGTCATCCCCCAAGAGCCAGCTCTCACATTTGAACCCACTGAACACACACAGCTCAGATTTTTTTTTTTTCCTGTGTCACTGCTGGCAATAAAGGTGATGTCCCATTTTTATCCATATTGTCTTCAGGTTATGTTCCAGCATCTCCACATGATGCCAATCTCCACCCCTATAAGGCCGTTTTCTGTAGAGAAGTTTTTTCCTTGGTGTAACTTCAGGGATGAGCAAATGGCAATAGGGTTATGGAGGTGTTATTGAATTGTTACTGCTGGCAATAAAGTGCCAGCAGAGCACAGCACAGTGTGACTGCCATATTCCAAACTGAGTTACCAGCACTGACAGCTATGAGTGCATATCTTTTTGCTGATAAAGTGATCACACTTGACTCAAAGGCCCTGGAACACTGCGTGTTTGGGATGATATGTTACAGCCTTTATAGCCACTAATCATGGGAGAAACGTGATTTGCTACAACTTCTTTTAATGCAGACATCTGGATGATACAAGCTAACTGCACCCAGAAAATCTTACAGAAACTTGAATTCTGATCCAAAGTTTTGCAATAACCATGCATACCTACATAATAGCTTGAGCTCCCTAATCTTTATTGCATGTGTATTGTACCACTTTGGTAGAATAGTATACTTTATACTCATTTGTTTTTCAGCACTGAAAATTTAAATAATGTTAACCTCCCTTTAGATTTGATGTAAATTTAACTTGCTTATATAGCAAACTCCAATCTTTCCCTGGATAGATTCTGCATTCCTCTTCTGTCTTGACCTTTGAAAATCTTCCCCATGACTACCAGTCAAAACACTCTAAACATCAGAAATTCTTTCAGATCTTGCTGGAAGATTAATCATTCTGTGTTCCAAATATTCAGTAGAGAGCCTTTTAGTTAGTTAATTTCCTCAATTCTCACTGAAATAGTATCTAAGTACTAAAAATTGACAGGAATGACTAGTGGCAGAACCCTGCAATTGCCATTGAAAAGGATGTGAATACTTCCTAACCAAAGATATTCATTCCCTGAAGTGTACTTTTTGCCTCCTAAGCTAGCTCCAATGAGAGACTTGTATGCCTGGAAGCCAGTATATGATATTTAGAATCTGATTCTCCCTAGGCAAAATACAGAACTCTTTTCTGTGTGTCTCGATTCTGGATATGAGACACAGAGAATCACATACCACAAAAGGAGACCAGGGGCAGCAGCTGTGCTGAGCAGAAAGATGACAGAAGCATTTATGCCCAGAGTGCAGCCATCTAGGTGTTGACATAAAAAAAACCCAAAAAACAAAAACCACCACCGCCACCACCAACAAAAAAAACCAAAAAAACCAAACCAAAACAAAATAACAACAACAAAAAAAAAACACCACCAAAACTCTGGACACAGCTTTAAAACAATTTAAAACACCTTTGCTCTGGCTCCTTACACAGACTAGTTTCTTTTGAGGATTTTGAGGAATACGGAGATCCAGAGATAATCCAAGTATAGGAGCAGACAGGTTTAAGAAAGAGCTGTCAAGCTTTATGCAGCAGCTCTCCCAAAGCACACTGGCAATTAGCACAGACACACTCCAAACAACTTGCCAAAGTCAAGCCTTGCCATACCCACAAATATGGGATGAAAGTGTGTGTGTGTGTGTTTGCAGAGAATGTTCATGCTGACCTTAAGCCCTGTTCCTTCGTCTGTTTGATGGAAGATAGAAAGGTAATTAGATAAGAAATACTCAAAAAGGGGGCTCTGGGATTTGCTGTCCTAACATGACACACCCACTCATGCAGGGGCACACAGTCCCAAGAGGTCACTGTTCCCACAGGCCTAATTTCTCATTTCTACTGCACTGGAAACACACATGTCCAAGGGAAGGCTCTGGATTTAGGGCAGAGGGAGATAAGTCTTTAACTGCAGGTTCATGTAAGTGTTCATCCTCCAAACACTGCACTTTTCCCCAGAAAGTTACTTTATTTTTAATTCCCTTGTATATCATAAAATCACGTCTGTTATAATTCCTCCTTGGAAAGTACCTGCAGGGTCGTTCAAGATGAGAGACACTTTAGAAAAACATTAATTATCCTGGTGAGATCAGAATTTATCTTTTGCAAAGTGTATAACTAATGTCTTAGTATAGTAGCTTTCCCTAACTTCATGTTTTTGCTTCCAGTAATTGGTATCTCTCTTGGGATTTGTCACCACCAGATGGGTGACCATATGGATAGGGACACTTGTTTATAAACCCTGTTATGTATGCACCTACAAGGCTACCTAGGGAAAATAAACTTCCTCTAGATTTTATTAGGAAGACAGACATTACAGTATTGTCATTCCATAATGCTAGCTATTATGTTTTTCTTGTCCCTTTCAATAGAAATTTGAAAAAAACTCAGGCTTAGGTTGGTTTCTGGTGTTATTTTATTTAATAACTTCTTAAAGAAACCGAGGATTTAAATTAAGGTAAAAAGTTACTTGTGCAACTGCATCACTTTTTCTTCTCCAAAGGAAGAGCACACAGAATTGGGAAAGGAAAAAAAAATTGTTTTGCAAGAAGGCTGACTCTTATGAAGAGTAGTCTGTTTGACTATTGGTGACTGCACCAGAAATACCAGCTGGAAAACCAGAAAAGGAAACGTGCATTTTAAATCCCACCAAGAAAAAAAAAAAGTGGTCTGGATTCTGATCTATTCCATTGGAAAATGTTAAGAAAAGTTTAGTAGCTCACAGCTACTAAAGTTAACAGCTATCTGCATTCACACCAGTGTAACTGAGATCAGACCCTGCCCTGGAAACTGTACTAAAACTAATAATGTTAGAATAACATTTTAGGCTAATTATAATTTACATTACTTAATTTGCCATTTACCTAAAACCATTTAATCCACCAGAAAAATTTATTCGCTGTTAAAAGGCCTCTTATATCCCTTTGACTTCAATGGACAGCAGATAAACCTTTGTAAGTTCACAGCAGTTTTCAAAAGGGAATGATGATAAGTAGTAGGACGGTTTAACACTGGTGAACTGAGACAGGACAAACATTGGAACAAGCTGCCCAGGGCAGTTGTGGAGCCACCATCTCTGGAGCTATTTAAAAGCTGTGTAGATGTGGCACCTGGGCACAGGGTTTAGTGCTGAATTAATGGCTTGGACCATTAAGTGCTGGACTTGATGATCTCAGAGGTCTTTTCCAACCTGCATGAGTCTAAGTGAGGAACACTATGAAATATTTTACACCAAATAATTTTTAAATAGTTCTTGTAAGACAACAAAAGAGGTTTTTTCTAATATGAAGTTAATAATTGCATTACTAATACATACAACAAATGTTATTGCACAGGGCCCTACACTGAAATGGACCAGTTTTGCGTTGCTGTGTGTGACATTGACTCTGTATGGATACACCAGATGAGGAAACCTTGTAAAACCATCAACCCAAGTAACAAAACATCTATTCTGTATTTTTTCTGTAAGCATTAAACAGTCTGATGCCACGGTTGGACTGAAGGACTGAAACATGGCCACAGGGCATATGCAATAAAAGGCAGAGTTACCCCTTCCCATGCCTAGCAGGCCTGCCAGGTTCATCCCTAGGCATCATTGTCAAACCTCAAAGGCCTCATCCAGCTTCTCTGAGCCCAGGTCTTCCAGGCTGAACACCTTACTGGGCCCTGCTGGGAGCCTGTTTCTCTTTCCAATTAATAGATAAAGGGAAAAAAAGACAGGTTTTCTATGACATGAAGTGAAATGTGAGCAGGGCCTGAAAGTTAATGCAGAAGCTGTGAACACACAACTCAGATTGTTGAGGTTTTTGTTTAGTTTTGTTTTGTGTTTTCAGATATAGCTCAAGAAACTGCTTGATTTGTGTTTAGCCTCCACAGCCACTTGAAAGTGAGGTTATAGCAAAGCTGAGCTAACATTTTCAGATTGTTGGTTTCAGCAACACAGCACTGCAGGGAGCTTTCAGAAAACAGCTCACCTTCAAAGCCCAGTGTGCAGGAATGCCTGATTTCCTCTTTGAAGCCCTGGAAGGGAAATAACTAGCTGGTGTGGGACAGGGGAGGAATTCTTCTGCACTGTGATTCTCCACTTTATTTGTCTGAAATTCTGCTTTACTTTGATATCAGTCGAGTTAACTCAGCTGTGAGGTTAAATTTAGGTAGAAGGCTTGCGTTGGCACTCCTTCCTCTTCTGTATAATCCCCCAGTAATGCTCACAGCTAACACAGCAGCAGACTGGGTACCCAAGTACTGATTTCTCACAACTGTCTAAAAGATGCACACTTTCAATGACAGAGCAGCACAGAAAGTGTTTCCTAAGGTCAAAGGTTTCTTCCTGTTTTCCTAATAGCCATATTAATGTAGCTTTCCTGTAGGATTTATGGCTCTATCTACACAGTACATTAAACAGTGCCAGGGAACATCCCCAGGCATGGATATTCACTTGTGCTGTTGAATCTCTCAGATAGTCCCTGGTGCTGGTTCATGCCAATCAGCAGTCTCCCAAACATTTTGGGAGGTAGCAGAGGTCAGGCATCGCTCCTAAGAGGAAGTTTGGATGTAGTCACCCGGGTTTGGAAGCCACAGAGTTTCAGCAAGCTAATTGCTTTAGGGCCAGACAATGGTCTTGGTTACTTTTGACTTTTAAGTATGGCAGTAGTGTTTGATTTTGTTGTATGAAAATGTTCATGTCAAAAAAGAGATGCTTAGAAAAGGGTGAAATTTATAGCCATCACAGACCGTAAAAATCACATTCCTGTTGTAGTAGGCAGCAGTGCGTGTTATTAAGGCAGTTTATAAAAATAATGATAGGATACAAGGGATGAAGACAATTCCAGACAAGATAGATCCAAGAGGTAAAATATACTGTGAGGGTGACCGAGCACTGGCACAGGTTGCTGAGGGAGGTTGTCTCCATTCTTGGAGATATTCAAAAGCTGTTTGGATGTGGTCCTGGGCAGATGACTCTGGATGTCCCTGCTTGACCTCCAGAGGTCCCTTCCAGCCTCAATCATTCACTGATTCTGTGATTCAAATGAAGAAAAACAATTTCAATTTCTTCTAATTTAATTGTGTCAAAGGCCACAAAGAAGGTGAAGGAAAATATCCTTCCTTCTGTACTGTATGGCAGCAGAATTGGATGTATTACTGTGACTGCATAAGGCTTAGGCAGCAGAGTTTGACCCATGAAATCCTCTGCTCCTGGGTATGCTGTTAAAATGTGCAGGAAAACGGGGAGAGATTGGTGGCCAGTTGAGCTAAGAGAGCAGAACAAAGAAGAAAAAACAGCTTTGCCACTTTTCCCTTTTATTGATAAAACATCAAACATCAGTACTTACTAATTCCAGCTGGAATGTGACATTTCCCTTTAAAGGCAGAATGTATTACATTACAAAAGGTAATGAATTGTTCAGCTTCTGCCTGGAGTGGGGAAAAAAAAAAGGAATAAAAAAAGAAAACTTCTTTGTCATGAATTGACAAGCATGTTATTAAAGCTATTTATTCTGCAAACATTCCTCCAGAAGTAAGCTGTCATCCTGTCATCTGAAAGGACTGTAGAGGCCAATGAGTAACGTGGACATCTGACCACTAGAAACAGGGCTGAGATCACTGCACTCACTTTTGACCACAGGTTGCAGTATAAAATGTCTCACATCCAATAATTCATCAGGTTTTCAAAGTCAGAAACATGGCCACATTTGTGGTCCTATTTACTGAATATACTTGAGCATCAAAGTACCAATAAATCAGCTTTCAGGCAAAATCTCCAAGAGAAATATTTCATATGTGTCTTGCCATCTCACAGCTGGAAAAGGATTATTGGCCCCTTACCTCTCATATCTCAGAGGGCTGAGAGTTCAAAAGACATGTCTATACCACCTCCTTATATTAACTGCACCCCTTTATTCCCTCTAAAAAAGCTACCTTTTGGACTAGATACATTAATTTGGTTTTGATAAGTAAGTTGAAACATTTTGACCCTGGACAATGCAGCAATTGAAGGTACTAGGGAGAGTAACAGCTTGTGAAATGCCTGGTGTCAGACATTTGAGCCAGATCAGGGTGGAGGGGGGGGAAAAGGTGCTGGCAAGTGAAACAGAAGTGGAAGGAGTAAATCCAAATTGGGCTCAGCTCAGCTGGTACCCACCACTGAGGCACTTCAGGCAAAGCAGGTTTCTCCTCCTGGCCTTGAAGTCACTGTGCATGCCTAGAGTTGCCCTGGCAAATAGGACAGGCCCCTATCTCTTTCTTTCTACCTGGGCTGGAAAGTAAAAAGAGTAAGAAAGTAGATTTACACTGTCTTGATGACCCCATCCAGTCTGTTCAGGGTCTCACAATCATCATACCAACCACTGTCTGGAAGCTGCAGATTATGTTTATATTTGCAGTGATTCCTGATGGCACTACCAACATTTTCTATATAATATATCACCTAGTAGATTCCTCTCAGGCAGCAGACTGCACTAGCAGAGAAGAGGATTTCCATCCCTTTTGGTGGCATAGATAATGCTTGAACAGAGAGGTGCAGCTTCTTTAAAACCACTGTGCCTGAGAAAGGCCTTGGACCAGGGTCACATTTTATGAGTAAGTTTCCAACCACTTGTATTGAAGGTAAAGTTCAGTTTCTCCTGCACGTTTAAAAAGACAAGAGTGAATCATCGTCACATGAGCTCTTTGACAGACTGTAGGGGCTCTTCTTACAGAGGACTTTGGGCTCTAACTTCCAAATAGAAACTCTCTAAAAGACCTTTATTGGGACTGCTCATCTCTGAAGGTTGGAAAGCATCCAGATGCTTGGCAAATTCAACAGGCTGCATGGAGAGAACCCTGACATCTGAAGGGGTCGAGTTGATCTAATACCTCATGATAATTAGGAGTGACCTACCTATGGTTCTATGCTCTCGTTGCATCTTACACCCATAGATGTGCACAGATGCATACACTTGCTCATCACTAATCCAGGAGGAAAAAGCTGACTTCTCCATCTTAGAGCAGTTTTCTTCAAGCATAACAGAAGGAAAAAAGAGAGGGGAGGAGGAGGAAAGCTGTACCTCTTGCCAAAATGAAATCTCATCCATCCTCTGAGTGCACGTTCCTAACTTGCTTTCTTTGCCTAAGTTTCCCTTTACTTCACATGAAAAGTGAAACCTCTGAGATCTGGATGCAGTCCCAGGCATCAGGCAACTCCACTTGTAGGTATTTAAGTTGTACACTGAATTAATTCAACAGGAGTCAATAGTGCAAAAAATCTCAATGCTCAATGACCACAGGTCAAACCACAGTAAACAGATCTGAGCTCTGCTGCACTTTCCTAATGACCCTCTGGCTAAGTTAAATTTTCTTCTTCATTGCTCAAAGATGGTGAGTAATGCAGAGAAAGTGATATATCTTGGCATGTGGAAAACAGTTTGGAAAACCCCCAAGAAATGGGTTTTTCATTGTGTAAGTGAAAACCATTCCCACTAGCATTTGAAAAATAGGCCTTTGTGTCAGACTGATGTCATGAAAACAGGTGTTACAAATAGATAATTTCACTTTTTAGTAACTCAGTCATTTAGCATTTTTATTCTTGTTATAAATAATGTTGAGATCATTGTTAGTCCAGTATCTTACTTTTGTGCCATTAGGATAAAGTCAGACTGGAATTCCTTTTTTTTGTTTGTTTTGTTTAATATGTGTTCAATTGTGGTTGCTGCTCTCAGACAAATCCTAATGGACAAGCCATAAGAGGTGAGTGCCAGTGCCCTCACAAGTGCAATTGCTATGGAAAAGATTGAAGAGCTTAATGGGATCAAGAAGCAGTGTGTGAAAGTAGAAGAGAAGATTTTGAAAACAACATATTATTTCAGCATTAGTCATCAATATGCATAATTTAGAGCTAATCAATAGTGGTAATTACAACTCCTTACTGATCTAACCATTATCAGATGGCAATATTATATAAATATCCATGTTATTGGAATGGATTGCCATTATTATTCACAGCTGTATTAATTTTTATAGTGACATAATGGTCAAAATCCTTTTCATCCATGCATGGCATATTAGAATTTCAGTTTTGGTACAAAGAGATCTGCTCCATGCATCTTAACATAATTCAGCAGCTGATGAATTTTCTGATTACTTAACCCTAAAGAATTATTCCCGCTAAACTGCCATTTTCTCTCCCCTAGTCACAGTCTGCATTTCAGAATAGCAGGACAAGCACTGGGAGGTGTCAAGCATTTATAATTTGACTTCAGTGAAAGTTACAGATGCTTGATACTTTTCAGGTCATGAACCACCGTCTGCTTCTCCAGCTCCTGGAACGCTAATGCTGTCCATTGTAATTTGAATTCACTTTCAAATCATGGACTTGATTGTCAATTGCTGGAGTTAATGGCTGTCTTGCCATTCATCCCACATGGGCAAGAGGGAGCTGCATGCAAAGCATAACAGAAATTTATTTTGCATGATTTCATTGAGTATTACGTGAGGGAACTAAGTAATAATACAACAGATTTAATACACAAGTCATAAAATTAATTTGCCAATAGCATGAGGCTGCACTTCATGTCCAGCTCCCAGTGATTCAGAAAAGCTCTTGTGGTAAGATTTGGGTAGGCTTTGCCCCAAGGTCAAGCATCCAGGTAAATTAGAAAGTATTCATCTACCACCAAAACAAAATTAAATACTTCTGTAAATAATTACTTAGTTGGATTATTCAGTAAAACTATCTAAAAAAATTATAAAATTTTGACATACAAATCAGACTAAAATCTTAAAAGAGATAAATATATAAATAAACTTTCCAGTGCTTACATATGGCTGTATGTTTCTGTGCCTAGAGAGGTGTTTTGGAGAGGGTCACATGAAATTCAAATATTTATCTCTAGGGTGTATAGTATTTCTGATCAGTATTTTTTAGGCAAAAATAGAGTTACACTGACGTTTCAGCAAGGGTAAGATCTGATGCACCACTGTTTCCCAGCTGATCTATGTTTGCACAACAGTTCTGAAATTGCCCAAATGGGCTGACCATCCAAGGAGTGGAGTCTGTGATTCCCCTGTGAATGAAGAGGCACTGAACACATTGCAGTTGCACAGAATTGCACAAAATCTTCTAACTCCACTGAAACTGAAGCTTCATGCAAAACAAAAGATGTGACTGAGAGAATGTCGACATCTGGTAGCCATAAACCACTGTGCTCTGCAAAGCAGAGATATGAAGCAGAAGGAGAAAGGTAAATTAAATGTCTTGCATGATGTTACAAATGAAAAATAGTTCCATTAAAAGTTGAGCATTAAAGAAATCTCTGCGGTGACAAAGTCTCAGAGGTGACAAAGAGTGTACTACTGTCAAGACCACTGCAAGTTCACAGCTCTCTCTTTATGGTATTTTTGGAAGGATTTTGATCTTGAGAGATCTTCATCACTTATAAATGAACTAGTCATTAGTAGTCTTCTATGTATCTCCAGAGAGCTATCACAGTTCTCATTAACTGCTATATCTAAACAACTGAAATCTCCTGTTGCAGTGGCATGGATTTTCAAGTCTGAATCCTTACCCACCCCCATGCCCTATCTCACAGAAGCAGAATAAAGCCTGAATAAAGTAGGGTAAACCACAAAACTTTCAGCACTGCCTCAGTTAGTGTTTAGGACGTATACAAGATATATTGAAACTTAACCTTTCAGACTCAAAAATTCTGTCAAGAAAAGAAGGCAAAAAGTAAGGGACCACCACAAATTTTTCTTCTGAACTGACAGAACTGGGTTTTTTCCACAAATTGTTGGTGATCTAGTTTATATCAGTCATTTGCTAGCTATGAATGTAGCTCATTTATCAGAAAAGAGAATTGTAATAAGAAAAGTTTTATACAAAACCAGTGAAGAGAACTATGGAACTGTATCAAGAAAAGCAGCTGTCTTGCTTGTTTGCTCTTTGCCACAGTTTCCTAGAAGAAAGCAAAATCCAGAGATGAGTTTTCACCTTATTCTCATTGCCCTTTGCACGATTCTTTGTCCTAGGGTATGTGAAAGCACTATATGTACTCAATAAATGAAACAATATTGCTTCTCTCAGTCTTACTATTATCCTTTATTTTAGTTAGAAATTTAAACCATATTCATACTGAGTTAGAGAACAGGTCCAGCCTGCTGAGTTCTGTCTGCAACAGTGGCCAGTAGCTGCTGTTTATAGCGAGTTATAAAATCAGACTAAGATCCGACAGTGTTTTCCCTCACACACATTCCCAGTTTCCAGCAAAAATATAATGTTCTTGCTTCGTACTCATCTTTTCACCCAATTTCTTCCCTTCCTGCTAACTTGAAGGATTTTATGAAGCACCATAACTACACAATCACTGTCCTCTTTTATGGGCACAGACAACATTTCCCCCCACCCCCCCTCTTTTATTACATTTATAGTCTTTGCCTGCCAAGATACTTTTATGGCAGTGGAAATGATTGCCTCAGTCTTGATAAAGTCTGGAGTATCCCTTGGTGCTCCATATAACTTTGTCACAGTGCTCTCAACAGCAGCTCCTGGTGTGTTCCTGAGTGACTGACACTTGGACTGACTCCCCTGATGTGATTCCTGACATGGGCAGAGAATGTTCTTCTTTACAGCATCTCCCACACAGGGCTCTGCACCTGTTGTTTCCAACGTCTGCTCTTGCTTTCTTCACTTGTCTTAACTCCTGGGCTTTTGCCTTTGGAGACAATGAAAATTTATACGTTTGCTTTGCACAGTAACTACTCAAGCATTTTAAAGAAAAACATTTCCTTTGCTGCCTCACATTCCTGTTGAGAGTGTTGTGTGCAAGGTATATCCCCAGCCCGTTTTTTTAGTGTAACTGGAAACCAGGCAAGTTTACCTCACAGTATCTTCTACAGAGCAGCCTGTGTTGTTGCAAACTCTTGGTTTTCCATTCAGCACAGCCTTGTTGCCTGGTTCATCTGCATTTCCAGCTCACAGAGGATTGCAAGCGTACTTTCTGTACTGAAATGTGGGACCTAAAGGCAATAAAAGACCAGGCAACAGTATAAAATTGATTCTTCTTCAGAGATCTAAATGGGAAGGAATTATTGAAGATACTTTTAGGGGCCCTTGCTGAATCATCAAACTATTTTGCAGTAGTAATTGAGACAGCATATAAATACAGCATAGATATCTCTTCAGGCCCTCTTCATAGAGCAGTTGTATTCCATTAAAGTGCTTTTCTTGTACAGGTTAATCTCTCAAAATAAAAGTGGAAAATACAGCAACAAAACAAGATGATATTTTCACTACTCAATAAACCTCTCTTCCCTTGTCTGTAAATAAATGATTCCCAGAGGCACCCTCTCCAGGGCTCCTGAAAACTCAAAAGGGCAAGGAAAGGAATTAAAAAAAAATCACAGACTGTTCCTCAGTATTTATTCAAACAAACAAACAAACCAACCAGCACATCAAAGGCTGTCCTGCTTTATCCTGCATTTACATGGTATGAAAGTTAAATCAGGTTTGGATCCAGTCTGACTGTGGGAGAACATTCCTTGTACCTCCATTTATTGACAAAAAAATGAAAACAACCTCCCCATTGATATAAAGCAAAAAACTGAGGGTTTTTGAAAATGGGAATGACAAATCATAGCTTAATGATCAGAACAAATCCTAAGTGTGAAGAAGTCATAGAATAATTGCATTATCACCCACTGTAATTTTTTGCACATCCCTCATTTTCTTTTTTCTTGTCCTGTGATATTTTTTCCCAGCTCCAGAACTATACCTACAGCATCTGAACAGCATTTGATTTATTTTGAATACTAAGATAGTAACTACCAGTGACTCATTTTCATTCTCATTGCAGCTTTTGCAGCTGCACACATAGGAAAGTATTTTAACACTCAGAGTTAGATTGATTTCACATTATATGTGAAAAATTACAAATGTCTCTCCTAAGGGAAGTGAAATCCTGCAGTTTAATGGCTAGATTCCAGTAACAGGGTGCTTAGATGAAGTTCTTTTATTAGTAATATATTTAATTATATATACTATCTGTCATTCTATTTTGACACCTTTGTCCTTCTCTTCCTGTCCCAAACTGGTGTACTGCATATTTTTCCAGACAGCTGTTTCTTTCTCAAGAAGTTCTTCATGGGCCTTGTGTTCCCTCTCAAAAAGAGTGTTTGACAGAGTTCATAAAATGCTTTGGGATATTTGAGCGATGAGAAGAACTATATAAATCTTAGTTCTTATTAAAAGAGCACTGAATGAGTTGTCTAGAGTATGTGGTTTGGATCTTTATTGTAAATCATAGAAACCTGCATTGCTGGTCTGCTTTACTGTAGATGAAACAAGTGTTGGATGACACCTTGTATTTCACCAGCTGCTTTCCTGCAATTTTTCAAAGAAAGTAACACGATATATGGTCCACCTGCTGTGAGAACATCTGAAATACCACAGACAGTAAAAAGCCTCTGAGTAAGTTCTTCCAGAGAGCATTTTGTTGGTATGTTTTATGGTATATACATATACCTTACATGTAACATATACCTTACTCAGTTTTCAGACAGTATCTCTAGTTTCCAATGAAAAAGAACTATGGTTATATCACTATTATTATTTTCTTACGTGAATGAGAATTCAATGAGAATTTTATTTTAAAAATGTTCTTTTCCTTTTGTTTTACGTTTCTTGATTTTTAAAAATTTCAATTTAGGTTTCCACAAACGATCAATCAGCCCATTATTAACTCACTGCTATCAAATACAAATTTAGGTCCTGCAAGAGTCCTAACAAAGGACTGATTTTGTATCCTTCACCTATGTAAATAAATTGTCAGATGTTGGTGGAACTAATTACCAGATCATTGCTTTCTGCTTTCATCAAGACTTCAAGGCGTGATTGAAGCATGGTCGATACACACCACTGTCTTCCAATAACATTTTTATTTCAGATCTTGATTTAGAAAGTAGTGTCCTCTTTGAAGACTATGAAAGAACTTTCTAAGTATTTAGTCCTGTAGTGACCTGGAAGGGGGCTACAGTCAGTTGCAGCAAGGCTTGGAGGTTCATCTGATAGATCCTCATCAGCCACAATTTTCATAACCCACACAATTTTCATCATTAAATTCAGCTCAAGTTCATACAAACACTCTGTGCCTTTGATTTATACTCAGTGCCTTCAGACCCACAAAGCAGACACTAATTGTGCTGTATGTACACAGTGGAATGGGACCTTAAGGGATTGGTCTTTAGTAACTCTTATGACACCTTTCTAGTTAGTGCAGTGTAGCAGGATCCTATTTAAGATTGCTTTGTTTAATTATTTAAGAGCCATTATGGTAACTGGATATACTCTAACTTTAATTTATTAACTCATACGCTTGAATTATCCAAGTCTCTACATCCACTTCACAGAATTACAGAGGGACTAGAATAAGATAATGATATTGAAACGCTACAGAATATTCCCTCTGCTGAGAAGTAGAGAAGCTCTCTTATCTCTCATAGCAAAGGGGTTCATAAGCTTTTTCAAACTATGCACTAAGACTACAAGAATCATTTTATTCTAGCAGCAAATGTTCATATAGATACTATTAAGAAAATGTGTGCATTTTCTGTATATGTATTTGTATGTATAAGTAAATACCTACACATACATATGCATACTTAAATGTCTTCAAACTAGTACTACAATTTGCTTCCCTTTTTTTGTGTAAAATAGGATACTGCATCAATCTGTTAATTTCTCTTTCTCTGCTCTTCTGAATATCCTTCTCCATGCTATGTTCCTTGTCTCTTTCCACCTTGTCCTTTCTTCTTCTCTCCACATTTTATCTAAGTTTGGATGTTGTGTTAGAAGTTTCCTTACTCAGTGTAGACACTGCCCATTCACCTGCATCCTCTTCACCACTGTCCTCTGTGCACACTGCTTGTCTGCCTTCTCCCTGCCTTCATGGGATGTCCTTTTCCTCTGGAAAATGACAGCTCCAGGAGCAGAACCACGAGAATGCCCCAATATAGTCTCTGCTCTTGCCACCAGCAGCTGCATTCTCTTCTTGCCATTTGGGCACTTTTGAGCAGAGCTGTCATTTGCAAAAAGAATAGAGACACATGGAGCAGCAGACAAAGGAAAAAATATCTAGACTGAATCATGGGATCAGCCAGCCCCCTGAAAGCCATAGCAGGTACTCACAGACCAGCTCAGTGTCATAAATTAATTGGGAACTGCTTAGAAACGAAAATTTTCAGCACTCCAGGTTCTTATTTACATCAGTCTCTTCAACAGAATATTGCTTTAGTTTCAGCATGTATCTTAACCTGAGATGCTTCCCACAATTCTGCTGTGCTCCAGACAACCGGTCATAAACATCAGGAACGTGAAGATGAACCATTATCAGTCCTGTATTCTGGGCTGCAGCATCCCCGCTGTTCAAATATACTGGCATAGGACAGAAAACTGATAACAGTAATTCTACAGAGGTTTTGAGCCAGGAGAAGAGGATTGCGAACAATTATTGCCTTGGAGGCTCAGACGTTCTAAAGCAAAAAGGGGGAAAAGTCATAATTTACCTGGACTGACCACTTTTGCAATAAAAAAGTAATTTGATCTAAATTAAGAGCCTGCCAAAACTGAAAAGTTAGATAGGCATGCCTGAGAAAGATTATTAACAGATACAGAATGCTTTCCTGTGTAATCACTAATGCACAATATCCCTCTTACACTTAACCTTTATGTGCTACCAAAGGACAGCATCAAGATTGTCCTTCCAGCACAGGCCTGTTACTGAAAGCTTTTAATATCCTCCTTCCATCTCCATCAAAGCCAAGATATCAGGAACATAGAAAGATTTAACAACTTATTAAACAGCACTATCATGTCAGGCAATATGTTCTTTTCTACAGGGCATTAGTGAATTGAATGTGCAAGAGAGACAAAGTGTCTAACAAAGAGAAAGCTGCTGCAGGACAAACATTGCCTCTCCTCTCCCAAGCAGCTCAACTAGCAAGGAAATCTTACAGAGTACAAACCAGAGCAAGACAGTGACAGCAAATGAGGCAATGGAAAATCACAGAAATAAAGGTGTAGAAAGAGACTTGTGGCCATGAGCCATTTTGTTTTGGTTTGGGATTTTTTGTTTCTTTGGGGGTATTTGTTTGTTTAATTGCCTTTTTTAGCTTTTTTTTTCTTTTAGTTTTTTAATATTATATCAATAGTAAACAAAAACTTCATGGAGTCATAGATTCATAGAACAGTTTGGGTTGGAAAGGACCTTAAAGATCATCCAGTTCCAAACCCCTCTGCCATGGGTAGGTATGCCACACACTAAATTAGGTTACTTAGGGCCCCATACAAACAGGCTTGAGCCTGTACAAAGTCACTTGTTGGATCCAACTTAGGATCATCTAATTGCTTTGATTACCTGGCTCAAGATGAACTTGACTCTCCCTTCCTCTTTTTCTGCAATGTGGACTTGGAAAATCAGGTCCCACTGTCATGTTTCATGTAACCATTGCCCAAACACTGTGCACACCAGACCAAGTACAGAACACAGCTGAAAATCAGGCCCTGAGGCAGTCACTGCTATCACAGAATCACAGACTATCCTTGAGCTGGAAGGGACCAACAGGGATTACTGAGTCCAACTCCTGGCCTTGCACAGGCACAAGAGTCACCCTGTGTGCCTGAAAGCATCTTCCAAGTGCTCACTGAACTCTGTCAGGCTTGGTGCTGTGACCACCTCCCTGGGGAGCCTGTTCTGGTGCCCAAACACCCTCTGGGGGAAGAACCTTTTCCTGATATCCAACCTCCCTTAGCACAGCTTCAGGCCATTCCCTTGGGTCCTGTCACTGGTCACCACAGAGAAGAGATCTGTCTCTGCCCTTCCTTTTCCCCTTGTGAGGAAGTTGTAAGTGCAATGAGATCCCCCCCCAGTCTGCTCTTCTCCAGGCTGAACAGACCAAGTGACCTCAGTCACTGCTGGTATGGATTCCCCTCAAGGCCCTTTGCCATCTTTGCAGCCCTCCTTTGGACACTCTCCAATAGCTTAATATCCTTATATGCTTAAGAACATGAAATAAATATCATTATATAACAACAGGCATTTAACACTGTGGGAAAGCTGTCATCAGGGATGGTTCCAGTGAAAAAAAACACAACAAAGAGCTCTCCCTTGTCAGTATTCACACACCTTTATAGCACAGCACACACACTGACGTGGAGAGGTCAGAATGAGCCTGTACCCAGCTTAACTACCCCACAGCTTCAGCAAATTGACACCTGCACCATCTGAGGACACAAAACAGTGCAAACACTTCAGGACTCCTACATTCCTGTGCTGGTAACTCTCATCTATCTCTGAAACTGCTGCTGATACAGATTCACACTACCTCTCATTTGTTTCCTGTCTTTTAAGGTGTGTTTAAATCCATAATTACCAGTTGATGCATAGTCATGAGTCATACAGACAAAAGCCACCAGCAATTCCAGGCCCGTCAGTTTCTGAAAACCAATTTGAGACATGCTGCAACCTACAACATCTCTCCTCACCTCTGCAAACCTCTGCTAATTGGAGGACACAGAACCACACTTTTGGACAGAATTCCACCCAGAAAAAAAAAAAAAAATACAGCCAATAATGTATGGGTGCATGGCAGCCATGAGTTTTAGACTTCAGTGTTCAAAATGGGTACCTAAAATCTGTAACTATTTAAGACAAATGTTGCCTGTAACTTTTATAGGGCCTGGAGCATTGAGGGCAGGCACTTTCTCATGGTCATATGAGATCCCAGCTGCAGTACTAAGGTGAGAAAGAAAACTTCAAAGTAACCCCCAAAACTGCACTCTCAAAGTGAAACACACTTTCATTTCAAAGGAAAACTAAAGTATTATTATAAAAAAAAAATATTTATCTTGTTTATTTCACTTTCAAAAAAAGGAAATTTTTTCAGGCAGCAAAACAGCCATTTAATTAGGCTTTGCAATTCACATACAATTGAATAAAACACATGGGAAAATGGTATAACTGCCTCAACTCATTATACACTATTGTTTGAATGAATACAGCTTGCCCCCCATAGCCTCTTCACAGTGACTTTCCACAAATCATCTCTCCAAGGGCTGAGGGATTGAGAGGGCTTTGTGCAGACAGGTCAAGGGGACCTATGTGTTCTTGGAGAGTCATAAAAACCACAAAAATCTAGTGCATGTAATTAAGCTAATGGATACATACTCATTAAATCATTTCCACCAAACAATGAGAAGTTTCCAGTAATCAGATTGCTCAGGATGCTGCAAAAGGAATTGCTCTGGATGTAAATTTCACTTGAGGAATAGACTGCTTTGTGCATCTTCCTTCAGAATCTTGCTAAGGCAGAATGAGAAGAAAACAGTGTATTGAAGTTTCCAGTCTCAGTCTCAATTACTGTAACTGTAGTAAAATAATCACATGAAAAAATTCAGAAAAAAAGCATCCTGCGAACGCAGGTGGGGAGGTGACTGCAGCTTGTCGAACACAATAAAAGGAGGGTACTAGTGTGCATTTCGCATTCAAAATACAGAAGAAACAACACGATTTATTTCAGCCGAAAATCAGCTGTAAAATATAAAGGCGTCGGGGCTGAACGAGAGAGGAAGCCACCGGGAGGCACTATTGCCACTCAGCAAGTGCGTGATCAAAGCCTCTCCTGCTGCTGCAGGTCCTCGGCCACCGGCCAAACAGCCTCGTGTGCAGGTCACCTCACGGACGACAGCGTCACTGTGCAGAAAATACACTTATTTAGGGGCTGGTGTATTGTGACCTACCTTGAATGGTGCTGAAAATGTTTGCAATAAAAGCGATGTGCGACTGTTGCTACTTACCAGAGCCTAAAGTGGTTACGGGTTGTTTTTTGTGTTTATTGTATAGCATCATCTAACTTTATCCTGAATAAAAAAGAGGGCTGTCACAAACAAGTCCAAATCTTCAGGGATTATGAATGAACTTCTTTGTAAATTAGAAATCTAGGAATGTCTGCGGAATTAATACTTACCTTTCAAAGCTGCAAATTGCTATGCAAAAGAGGAAAATGAAAGTAATGATAATATGACTCTCCTTGCAGTTGAAAAAAAACCTTTAATTTTGCATTTTATTAATTTTATACTGTATCAGCCACTTTGATTTTAATCTCAGAAGAAAATAACAAAGCTGAGTGCAGTACAGATGAAAAATTAGAAACTGCAGAAGCTTGAGACATCCTGTCCTTATACTGACACTCAACAGAATAAAAGTCCACAAAATCCAACTTCTTTTTTCTTCCATGTACAACTAAGTAAAATCTTATTTTTCATGTAATTAACAATGCTTTGGCAATTTGAAGAATATTGTACATCTTTTAAAACTCTGCATTAAAATATTTTCAAGGAACTTTATAAAAAGATTTGACTCTCATTTATGAAGTATCACAGTCAGAGAAGGGTTTACCTCGTATTCTTGTCTTATGCATTTACTGTATTTTTAAATGTTGCCTTAATCTAGAAAAATAGAGCGTATTTAGGATTTTTTCATTTTATAATGAAAATAGCATATGAAATATTCCATTTAAAATAATGCTTTATGATCTCTATTGATTCATATGTACAAGTGTCTAATTCTTGATGCAGGTAACACATACAACATTTTCCTTTCCTGCTGTTATCCACAATATTTCAGATGCAAGATATTTCCCAATTTTCCCCTCAAGGAAAAAGCACACCTTTAATTATTTATAAATGTGATATCAGCTGCCTTGACTGCCTAACAATTAACACAGAAAGATCAGCTGATAGCATTAAGTATAGAAATACAATACAAACAACCCAAAGTGAACAATTTTAAGGCACATTATACTTTGAATTATTTAATTCACCACACAGAACGCATTCAGAGAAACACAATGCACATCTCAATTGAAAACCCTCCTTAGTGCAGAGGTTTAGTGTTAAAGTGAGTCTGGTAGGTTAATCCATGGAAATATCAGATCTTGTCTGGCAATTTTGCCTGTGCCAAGAGCGTGTGCTCTGGCAGCTGGAAACAGCTGGCTTAAATTTGCTTCTACTCAAAGCTGGAAGAATTAAAATCAGCTCCAGGTTTGATAACTGTGCCCCTGCATGAGTGTGTCACCTGAGACGATGGTCAATGACACTAAATAGTTTTGATTTTATGGCACAGCCACACACCTGGCTTGTGCCCTGCTATGTGACAATGCAGCAGAGTTAGCCCAGGTCAGACAATGACGGGCACCAGAGGAAGGTGGTTTGCTCCATGGGATGCCAACTGAAAGCTAATTGCTGCTCTGTCATAGCTTACCTTTGGACAATTTTCTGTGCCTTGGATCTTCATCTCCAAAAGATTAATTCTCTAATTATCACAGTATTGTACAGATAATTCAATTTAAAACTGCCAAGCTCTTCAATACTGTTGTAATGAGCCTCATATACTTCAGAGAGGTCCTTAGAGCTATCTGCTACATAAGCTGGACAAGCAGAAGTTACATGCCTCAGGCACAAGATAACCAGCAGCTTCAGGAAGAGCAAAAATATCTGCTTATTTCAGGTACTTATTTAGTTCTTATTGCTGGACAAAGGAAACAAAGATTAATCATTTAGTTCTACTCCAGAGAGAGAGAAAAAAATGCTTAGTTTGAGAATGTATTCACTGAAGAGTGGTCAGGCATTGGAACAGGCTGCCCAGGGAAATGGTGGAATCATCTCTGGAAGTGTTCAAAAAACATTTAGATGTGGCACTTGGGAACCTGTGCTGGACCTGGCAGTGCTGGGTTAATGGTTTAACTTGATCTCAGAGGTCTTTTCCAACCTTCAGAATTCTATGAATCTGTGATAATATTCTGCCTGTTTTCTTCTACCTTTATTAAAAGCACTTGTGAAATTATAGTCAAGTTAAATGTGGGATTCAGACCCACTTGTCTTTATGGGATATTTCAACTTCCCAGACAAAACTGGGATAATCGTCCTGCTGTAACAAACTTGAAATCTTGAAAATTTTTGAAGTTTGTAGGAGGTAACTTCTTGCTGCAGATACTCAGTGAGCCAACCAGAAAAGATGCCCTCCTAGATCTGCTGTTGGTGAATAGAGAAGGATTCATGTGCGATGTGATGGTAAGTGGCTGTCTTGGCTACAGAGATCACAACATGGTTGTGTTTAAAATTTTCATTGCAATGAGGAAAAGGGACAGGAGAGTTGCTACCCTGGACTTCAGGAGAGCAAACTTAAAGCTATTCACAAGCTATTTAGCAGGTTATTCTGGGAATCTGCTTTTGAGGGCTTGGAAGCTCAAGTGCTGATCAGTCTTAAAGAAAAACCTTTTGTAAGCACAGGAGCCAGCAATTCCACTGTGTCTTAAGTCAAGTAAGTGGGAAAGAAATCCAGCTTGGCTGAACAGGGAACTAACTGCCCATGGGGCCGGGGAGGGAAAATAAACTGTATGATCTTGTAAGTGAACTCAGGCTTTTCAGGAAGAACACCGAGTTTTGGATACTGTCCATCACAGCATCTTCTGGAGGTGTTGTCCAGCTATGGAAAGATCAGATACACGGAGCACTGGGTGAAGAACTGGCTGAAGGACAGACTTCCAATGACCAATGTCACCAATGTGATTGTCACCAATGATGTTCCTCTGGGTTTGTTTCAGTTTGAACAGTCCTGTTCAAATATATTTATCAACAATCTGGATGCAGGAATTGGATGCACCATTAGCAAGTTTGCTGAGGATACCAAAATGGGAGGTGTGGTTTGTTTTTTGAGAGACAAAAGGCCTTATAGAGGAAACTAGACAGAGGAGAATTGGGTTTTGATTAACAGGATGAAATTTAAAAGCTGAAACGGTGAAGAACGTACCTAGGGTGGAGTAATGCCCAGCAAAAGTCTAAACAGGGAGAGGAGCTGTTGTAGATCAGCCCTGCACATAAGGATCAGCCCACCAGGAGCCAGCAGTAAGCCCTGGCAGCCCAGAGGGCAATCCCATCCTGGGGTGCATTAAACACAGCATGACCAGCAGGAAAAAGAGAGGATTATCCTGCTGTGCTCAGAGTTGGAGCCCTGAGTGGGACCCACCAGGTGAGGATGGGAAGGTTCATGACTGTATCCAGAGGGAAAACAAGATGGTGATGGGGCTGGGAGTTGTGTCCTGTGAGGAGCACCTGAGGGCTCTGGGCTTGTCTGGCTTGGAGAGGAGGAGGCTGAGGGGCAACCTCATTGCTCTGTAACAGCTTCCTGAGGGGGGAAGGGGAGAGGGAGGTGCTGAGCTCTTCTTGGAATACAGTGATAGAACATATTGGAATGGTTCAAAACCTTTCTTGGGAGGCTTAGGCTGGGCATTAGGAAGCATTTCTTTACTGAGAGAATGGTCAAACAGTGGAACAGGCTTCCTAGACATGTTGCTGATGCTCCAGGCCTGTCACTGTCTAAGGGGCATTTGGGCAATGCCTTTAAAACTTTAACTTTTGGTCATCCCTGAACTAGTCATGCAGTTGGATTAGTTGGTCTTCTAAGTCCCCTCCAACTGAAATAGTCTATTTTGTTTAGTTCTATTCTTGTGATTCACAGACAGTGACTGAAAGTCAGCTCTGCCCCCACACTGCTCATTGTTGCTGAGTCCCCCCGAGTTCGCTCAGGAACCTGTGATGACCTGTGGGTGTGTTTTCATCCCTGTGCTAATGAGAGTTCACAATATTACAGAATCCATTTTAAAAGCTGCCATTTCCCATGTCGATGTCAGAGAAAACCTGCAGGTACGAAATAGTTTCATTTGTTTTACTAAACAATTTAGTTGTTCACTTAGTCTAAGCTTTCTGGGGTTGGGGTAACCAGAATAGGTTTCTTGAACCAGTTGCACCCAGTACATCATCAGAGAGCATTTAGAACATTATATTTCCAATATTGTTTTTACAAATTAGGCTATTCAGGGCAGATAGTTCCAGAAAAATCTGAAATTTGACCAAATGAAACTCACCTACCTTCATTATTTGGAAGATTAATTTGTAGAGACTGTAGATTCTTTGTCCTTTTTCTTTTCTCCTAAAGGATAATATTGTTTCTACAAGCTGGTGGGAGTAGAAAGCTATAAACAACTGCTGATGGGTTGTGAATTGAATAGAATAGTCATCATAATTAATAACTTAGTAATATTTACTACAATGTCATGACCTGGCAGAAACTTTCATCTATAATTAATTATAGTCCTCATTTTGGATAGTTTTTTTTAGAAAGAGGAATGACAGAATTTATGCTTTTCTATTTAACTGCTAACATGAGTCTAATTTCATTAACAGTGAAATTTTGGGTTTGATTTGCAGCAATGAAAACTCATATCCATAAGCCCTGAAAACTACCTTAAAACTAACTAAAGATTTTCTTCCTTTAACCAAGGTACAACATTAGATTTTTTTCACATAAAAATAAGAAAGTATGCACTTGCATACACTTATTGTCTGGAAATTGCTGTCCATTTTTTTCCACTTCAATAATGTAGTAGCTGTAAGAGCTAAAAGATAGGCTTGGAGGACATTTGTTTTCAAATTTACTCCATGGAGAGTTCCTGGATTTATATGCTTCTGTATGGGAAAGGGCAAAACAAAAACAATGTTGAAAACTAGGTTATATAAACAGAGCATGCTATAAACCTAGTTATGTACTATAAATCATGCAGATGAATATTTTTAACAGGGGGAAGGAGACACAAGAACAATGAAGAAATATAGATGTTCCTAAACCCTAAGGTGATGATATTCTTTTGTTCTGGACACACTAGAAATGCACACAGACATTGAGCTTGTTTCTCAAAGAGAACTGAGAAATGAGGGAAGGCGTTAAGGTTCCCTTAGGTTCCCTAAGTTTAACAAAATCAAAAGTACTCTTCAGTACAATGCTTTTTCCTCACATCTTTCCTCAAATAAAATGAATTATGAACAAAAATAGTTTAGTTCAATTTGAATGCTTTGGAATTTCTGTATCAATAAAAAAGCCTCTGAGGACTTCTCTGTAACTTTTACTGTTTATTCATGTCATTTTTATCAACACAAACATCTTATCTGCCCCCCCAAAAAACCCACAAACCCAAATACTATTAAGTTGGAGAAACTAAGATATGTTTAAGTTGCTGCCTTTCTTCATCTTTCCATCTGCAGAACAAATGGAAAAGGAAAGTTTACACTCCTGCAGGATTGATAGTGAGATGTCTTTTACATTCATTATATACTTAGAAAATAGATTCTCTGGCTGTTTAAGTTAATTTTATAACTAAATTAGCTGTAGGATTTAGGAATAGTCATGCACAATTAAAAAGTGAAAATAAAAAAAAAAAAACAAAACAAAAACAACCTGAGGATATTTTTTATGGTAACTCCATTCTTTACACAAATATGGGTTGTTTGTTTTTTTTCCAAACAGAGGTAATTCTGTCTTCTTTCCCTCAAAGCCCAAAGCATGAGCTCTGTGAGGATCCAGAAAATACGTAGAGCAGTGCCTAGGACTCAGACACCCAGTCTGGAAAATGTCTTCTGAGAACAGTCAGGAGCCATACTCAGAAGGACAAAAGCTGCTGAAATACACTTGTAACTTTTTTCTTTATAAAAACTGAGCTGCAACAGTATCTGTCATTATCTTGGCCCAGTAGCCGCAATATTTACCCAGAAACTGTTAAGAACTAACTTGTACACTTTGGGAAGATTTTCCTCTCTTGGAAAGCTACCCTAGCCAGCAATTCACTCTTTCACTTCCATTTTCCTCTTGCCATATGAATCTTTCCTCATTTTCAACACAGGCAAACACTTTGAATGTACCCACAGGCCACTATGTTTTGCATTCAATAGACATTGGATTTAAACAAGAAATAATCTTGAGGGCAAGTTAAGATTCCGGGACTCCACATTCTCAATTCAAGGCATTAAGCACTGGTGTCAAAGGATTTCTGATTGTTAAACCCAGAAGGTTATTTTGCACAAGAGCATCACAATGATTTTAGCACAAAACTTTTTCCATTTTTTAGATTAGACATCATCCCTCACAACTGGTTTTGTCTCTTCTCTGAGAAGGTTATCTAGAATGTCCTTAACAGCACTCTGTATGGAACCTAAATTGCAGAAAGGACAGAAAAAATTGACTTCTCCCACACTCAGACTTTTCCACTGGTAACTGCTGAGGTATCAGCAGTGCCCTAGTGAATCTGATAGTCTCCTCAAGGGAACTAGTTCTTCCTAGAGCATTGTAGAGAAGGCATATGGTTGGCTCTAGCTTCCATTTCTTGGTA